>SJXQ01005314.1:160593-346695 GCA_006408695.1 Aepyceros melampus | reverse complement strand
CTCCGGCACTTACGAATTTAGGTGGCGGCATGCTCAAGTTCAGACTGCTCAAGGCAACTTCGTGGCCACTCTGCGCACAGGCCACCAGTCTCAGTGCAACATAGAAACCCTGCAAACCCAAGAGAGGGCACGCGTGAACCCCACCTCGCCGGCAGTGCTGGTGCAGGAGCTGCCTGCAGTCAGGCGTGTGGGGGACGAGGGGTTTCATTTCGCTTCAGCAGGGGAGCCCACACATGCTCAAGTCTCTTATAGACTCAAGCAGAACCGGTCTCACCCTGGGAGCACTTTTTAACTGAATGTGCTAAAACAGACTTAGCCGATTGCTTTCTGAATGCTATAAAATTTCAAATAGGTACATTTTCAGAAGCAATGGGCCCTCAACATATAGGAAATACTAGCGTGCACAGTTTTAAGTCTAAAGGGTGGTTCGAATGTGCACTGGCTTTTTAGAAATGGTTTGGAATAGACACAGCTGTCTGGGACTTGACAGTCATGATTCGGTGGGTCCCCCTCGCCTCGCGGAACAGAGTTACCCCACGCAGCTCCCGTTCCCCAGTGGCCGGATGTGGACTTCATCTCCCACACAGGGACAAAGGACCTGAGCCAGGGGCCTTGCCTCCTCCTCGCCCTCCTCCGAAGCAAAGACTGCCCATGCCACAGGCTTCGGGGACTTGTGTAGGATCACCTAGTTTTTCTAAACTGATCAACAGCCCTAAGAACATGGATTCTTTTTAAAGCTATAAACACAATTATGGTTTTAAAATCTTCTTCATAGAAATGTGAGCACCAGAGCAGCCTTTCTCAGGCTGATGTCTACAGAATGTCTGTGTAGCAGGTAGAAAAATGGGGACATCAGTAAAGTTAGAAGAACTGCATTCAGCAAAGATAACAGGGTTCTTGGGGCTTCCTTGGTGGCCCAGTGGTTAAGACTCCACACTCCCAATGCAGGGGGCAGGGGTCTGATCACTGGTCAGGGAACTAAGATCCCACATGCCACGTGCTGCAGCCAAAAAATTTTTTAAAAGAGAAATAAAACAGGATTCATTTCCACAAAGGTCCTCTGAACCCTTAACACACAAACGTGCGCTATGAATCTCAAGCAAGAGAGGAGAAGCGTATGGTGCTTACTCCACAGGTCGGATCATGGACAGTGATCCACGCCCCTTGGAATAGAGTTTGGGGAAAGACTGAACTAAATTAAAATATGACCAGTTAAAAATCGTAAGTACTAGCTTCCCAGGTGGTGCATTGGTGAAGAATCCAACTGCCAATACACAAAACGTCTAAAGTACTATACCATTCCACTTATGGAATATTCTCAAAATGACAGGATTACATCATGAAGGAGCCAGTGGTTGCCAGGGTTCAGGGCGTGACGCCCAGTGGGCAGCATGAGGGGGACTCTTCGGGGGCAGTGAGAATGTTCTCATCCTGACAGTGGCGGTGGTTACTTGAATCTATGCAAGTAATACAATGCAGGGGGCAGGGGTCTGATCACTGGTCAGGGAACTAAGATCCCACATGCCACGTGCTGCAGCCAAAAAATTTTTAAAAAGAGAAATAAAACAGGATTCATTTCCACAAAGGTCCTCTGAACCCTTAACACACAAACGTGCGCTATGAATCTCAAGCAAGAGAGGAGAAGCGTATGGTGCTTACTCCACAGGTCGGATCATGGACAGTGATCCACGCCCCTTGGAATAGAGTTTGGGGAAAGACTGAACTAAATTAAAATATGACCAGTTAAAAATCGTAAGTACTAGCTTCCCAGGTGGTGCATTGGTGAAGAATCCAACTGCCAATACACAAAACGTCTAAAGTACTATACCATTCCACTTATGGAATATTCTCAAAATGACAGGATTACATCATGAAGGAGCCAGTGGTTGCCAGGGTTCAGGGCGTGACGCCCAGTGGGCAGCATGAGGGGGACTCTTCAGGGGCGGTGAGAATGTTCTCATCCTGACAGTGGCGGTGGTTACTTGAATCTATGCAAGTGATACAATTACACAGAATTCTATACACCAGAGACCAAAACCACACCCGAGTGCCTGTGAGCATGGTCAGCTCTGGGCTAGGCCTCGGGTCTAGCGTCACTCGGACCTGAGCACCGTGCTTCGGGGAGAACAGGGAAAGGACACACAGGAACAATCTCCACTATTTTCTGCAACCTCCCGGAGAGTCTGAAGTTACAGAACATTTGGAAAACACCTGAATCACTTGTAACCACACAAAATATTAAAAAGATTACGCTAACCAGGAAACACGGCTCCAAGAGTTCAAGAGGCCTTTATTTTGCAATGAAACCTTGCTGCTTTCACAGTCTGATGGCCCCACTTATGTCTGGTGACACTCGTCAGTGGCGACAACAGGGAGGAAGTGCAGAGGTGACCCGGCCTGAGGGCTCTGGCCCAGCCCCTCCACTTACTCGGTGTGTACATGTATGTACCTGTTTGTCCAAGTATCCTTTACCTTCTGGGTCGGCCAAGTCCCATATCTGTGGAAACACAAAAGGGCTCATGAGTGTGACCACCGATCATTTCCTCACCAAACAGGAGCCATCATCGCCACTCACCTATACATGTGAACCTTATGTATAGGTCCCAGCAGCCAGATTCAGATGAGGTGAACGGCCTGGACCCCTCCCTCTCCCCAGCGAGGCACACAGCAGGGAGCAGCACAGTCCAGAGAACTCCCAAGGGTACCAGGCTCCAAGGCCAACATAAGTCCATAGCTAAGACCCCAAGAGCGCTCAGCCCGTTGTCTGCTACCCAAGCAAAGGGGGGCAGCAACCATTAAAGCATCTGCATCCACCCGTTATAGCCCCAAGAGGTTCGTGGTGGCCGGCCTGCTTCCCGAGAGGAGTACAGACCCCACGAAGAGGGGTCTGCACAGGCCAGTGTTCACCTGCCAGGGGAACCCTGAGGGTGGTCGCAGAAAAGAAATCGCTATCGTTCATCACCTACCTTCCCAAGGATAATGTCTGAGAGCCAGACTTCTTTAGAAAAAGCGCGGCTTCACTCGCCCCAACTCGCCCTGTGTATGCCGGATCTACCTGGAATTGGGGAGCAACACTTGAGATGAGGCTTTGGCAGCCGAGCAGGAGGTAAAGCAACACCCGTGACACTGGCTGCTAGCTGGGAAACAGAAAGGGAGGGAAGGCCTCTCTGGGTTGCAATTCACAGCTGGGGGTTTCCAACTCACTCCCTCTCCAAACTCAATCCAGAAAGACACTAGTGAAAACTTACCTGCTTGTAGTAAGACTCATATAATGGATTTCCAGCGGGAATCTGTAAACAAAACCACAGACATTGGTCAAATGTGGACACAAAGCCTCTCTTTAAAAAAAGTGCCATCCCCTCAATCTGTCATCACCAAAATACGTAAATGTTAAAATCAAAATGCAGGCACTTTAAATGTCCTCTCTACACAGACTCCCTGGAGAAGGAAATGGCAACCCACTCCAGTATTCTTGCCTGGGAAATCTCATGGACAGAGGAGCCTGTCGGGCTCCAGTCCATGGGGTTGCAAGGAGTCAGACACGACTGAGCCACTTAACAACAAGAAACCCAGACTGCAGTTTATTCGCAGACATCTCACACTCCCTCAGTTTAGAAAAAGGAATGCTAATGCTCTCAAATAAGGCCTGACTCCAACACAAACCAGGTGGTCGTTCGAGAAGGAGCTGCTCTCCATTCACTGACCGATGGGATTTCGGTGCATCAGGGAGCTCACGGGGAACAAACACCATTATCCTCTGAGACTGTTCTCTGGCTCCAGAACCGGAACAGGAGTCTCCGCAAGTCACCATGAATCACCAGTCACATCAGCTTCAGACTGGTTTCCCTGCTCCAGGGCTTATTCCCACCCCTCTGGTCTTCCTCCAGCCACCCACCCAAAGGACTGGGCAAAAAGGCTCTAACCGCCCCAGGCACCAGGACAGACGTGGCCAGTGACAGCTCCCACTATGACAGGCAGGAAGTTCAAAGTCCTCAGCTTGGCACGGAAGACATCCACATTCTGGCCATCAGATTTCCTAAGATGCTGCTGTTCAAAGAAGATAACCACCTGACCTACAGTCAAGAGGCTAATTGAGACACGCCTGGATTCAGCTTGCTGCTAAGTCACTTCAGTCATGTCCGACTCTGTGCAACCCCAGAGACGGCAGCCTATGAGGCTCCCCAGTCCCTGGGATTCTCCAGGCAAGAACCCTGGAGTGGGCTGCCATTTCCTTCTCCAATGCATGAAACTGAAAAGTGAAAGTGAAGTCACTCAGTCGTGTCCGACTCTTAGTGACCCCATGGACTGCGGCCCACCAGGCTCCTCTGTCCATGGGATTTTCCAGGCAAGAGTGCTGGAGTAGGGTGCCATTGCCTTCTGGGCCAAACCCTCACACATCCCAACAGTGTCTGTGGTCTCTTTCCAACCTCAGTGAGTCGCCCCCCAGTGGCAAGGAGAGGATCTGCGGGAGTGTGCCAGCAAGGACAGGATCTCAGCACCTCTAAGGTGCTGGCTGTAAAGGCTCTTACACGTGTTGGTCTTTTATTGCATGAAAGGTAAAAAGCAGGACACCGCAAAGGTGCTGTTGACTTAGGGAGCTGAGAAAAGCAAAAAAGACAACAGTATGCTTAATCATATGGAAGAACAGGTGTACACACAGCTAAAGAGAATGCTAGGAAAAATGAGTCCCGGATGACAGGTAGGATAACAGTGTTCATTTTAAAAGTCTTCAAACACTGTTGTGCAATTTTTCATTAATGAATAAAATGAGGGAGGTGGGTTCCTTTCAGCTACAATCACTGACTTGAACCAGCCCAACGCTTGCATACTACTGTGTGGTAAAAAGTCACTTCAGTTTAAAAATAATGCCCAGATTACGGTCAGCTTCTCCGGGGGATGGCAACACCTGCAAACACAGGAAGAAGTGAAAGTACAAGAACAGCAGCAATAGAGAATGGAAATAGAAGAAAAGGAGTAGAGAGACCAGAAAGGAGGCGGAGGAAAGTCAAAACAGAAGAAAGAGGGGAAGTCCTGAAAGGCAGAAAAAGAGAGCCAGAGCAACATGAAAAAGCAAGAAACAGGACTTCCCTGGTGGTCCAGTGGCTAAGACTCCACTTTCCCAATGCAGAAGCCCGCGGTTCGATCCCTGGTCAGGCACCATTCCGCACACGTCATAACTAAGACTTCCCTCAAGCTGCACCTAAGACCCGCTGCAGCCAAAATGAATAAATAAATATTTTTAAAATATACTGCTATGTGATAAAGATATCTTTAAAAAAAAAAAGGCAAGAAAGGAGGGTAAAGACCGACGCTTGAAAAAGAAAAGACGACACCGTGGGAAGAAACGAAGAGCTAAGTGGGGACTTCCCTGACAGTTAGGACTTGGTGCTTTCATTGCCACGGGTCCAGGGTCAAGCTCTGGTCAGGGAATTAAGATTCCTGAAGCAGTGCGGCATGGCCAAAAAAAAAAGCTAAGTGTACAGCAGCTACGGCAACTCCCTGGCTGGCAGCTTCCTCCTGCCCTGGGCCCTTGCAGATACCATTCTGGGGGAGGCTTAGCTTCTAATGACTTACACAGTAGTGACCACCATCACACCCTGTTTGATCACCAGAATTTAAAATTCCACATGAAATCAGAGAATTCAACAGCAAAAAACCAAACAATCCACTATGACTTGAAGTCTTCATATGCCTATGAAGAAATAGGCAGAGGATCTGAACAGACATTTTTCCAAAGAAAACATTACAGATGACCAACAGGCATGTGAAAAGACACTCAACATCACTAATCATTAGGGAAAGGCAAATCAAAAGTACAGTATCCCACCTCACACTGGTTAGAAAGGCTAGCATCAAAAAGATTAAAAACAAGTATTGGTGAGGATGTGGAGAAAAGGGAACCCTTGAACACTGTTGGTGGGGTGTGAGTGGCTACGGCTGGTAGGAAAGACAATACAGAGAGTCCTCATAAAATTAAAAACAGAACTACCATCCGATCCAGCAAGTTCACTTCTGGGTGCTTATCCAAAGGAAATGAAAACACTAACTCAAAGGAGACAAACACGTCCATGTTCACTGGGGCATTGTTTACAACAGCCAAGACCTAGGAGCAACCTAAATATTTACTCACTGATGGATGAATGGATAAAGAAGGCGTGGTGTGTACACACACATTCAGAGGAGTACTACTCGGTCCTTAAAGAAGGAGATCTTGCCATCTGTGACAATGTGGATGAACCCTGAGGGCATTACGCTAAGTGAAGTAAGTTAAATAGGGAAAGACAATCTCACTTGTATGTGGATCTAAACAACAAAAAGCCAAACCCACAGATAACAGAGAACAAAAGGGTGGCTGCCAGAGGTGGGAACAGGGGTGGGCAAAACGGGTAAAGGTGGTCAAAAGGTACAAACTTCTCGCTAGAAAGTTAGTTCATAATATTGTATTGTATACTGAAAGTTACTAAGAGGACATTTTAAAAGTTCTCATCACAAGAAATTTCATAACTATGGGTGGGGATGGATGGTAAGTATTGTGATCACTTCACAACATGAATAACAAATAAATAAATAACAAATAACCAATCATCACATTGTACACGTGAGACTAACATAATGTTATCTAGGTCAACTGCAATCTCAATTTAAACTAATTAACTAATTAAAGGTCTACATGCTCTCAAAACACATCACCCCAGAGGAATAAGGCCAAGACAGGAAGCAGAGTCGGGCCGGCTGTTTGTCACCTCCCGGTAAAAGGCAGTGGTGCTGGGTCCCGAGAGCTCATCATGCACTCGCGGCTCGTGGGAGCAGAATGCAAGACCACAGGGCCCCTCCCTCGACCTGGACAAAGGTCCCCTTGCTGCCAGCAATCGGACAGGCATGGCTCTGAAACGAATTTCCAGTGGTGTTTTTTTTAAGATCTCATGGTAGGCAGAAGAGAGGTTTCTAAGTTACTGTGATTCCAATGAAAAACAGAGTTATGGTATTTGGAGCACCGAGGGTTAATAACTGTCTGAAACTTCCCAAATGCTTCTGAATCAGATCCAAGATCAGGAGAAACAAGACCCCAAATAGTCCAAAAAGGCCCTGAAGCCCCAGGCCCCAAAGCCTGGACTGTCAGCGCTAAGGACTCCTCTCATAGGCAATCCGTACTCAAAGGTCGATCCCCAGTGACCTACAACTAATGGGAAACCACCGAGTATGCCTCACTCATTCCTCACTAAACACAGGGATCAGTCCGGGTAACCTGGGACAGTGACAGCAGTTAAGAGGTTCTGACTTAATCACACACACGTCAGCCACTACACAAGCAGAGGGGGCGGGAAAGGGGAAACATCGGCAGATCTAATTGGCACTTCCTCTTGCCACACAACTTCCCTCCACAGACAGCGGAGTCACGCCTGCCAGCTGCCAAACACACGATTGCAACAAAACTGAAGACAAACGCTGCGAAGGCCTCGAGCCCCTGGATGACACACAGATACCTTGGACACAAACAGCTCGCTGGTGCGGGCAGCCACGCTGCTAGGACAGAGCCCCCTGAGTGCTGAGAGCGGGCACCAGAGCTGCCCACCTCTGCCCAACCCCGAGGTGAGGCCAGGGCAAAGGCAGAAAGGGAACAGGCCAGGGGACAAGGCCTTCAGTGTTCAGAGGCTGCGGACAGCTCAGACATGGCTTCAAGAACAGAAGTCAGACAGAGCCTGTGCAGGAGGGCATTCTCCTCCACCAGCCCAGAGTGCTAAGAGGCCATCTTTGACTGAATTATTCACTGACATTCAGTATAACTTTCACTTTGGGGACTTCCCTGTTGGTCCAGCAGCAAAGATTCTGCACTCCCAGTGCAGGGGTCCCGGGTTCAAACTCTGGTCAGGGAACTAGATCCCACATGCCACAGCTAAGACTTGGCACACCCAAATAAATAAAAAACCTGTGAATCTGATCTTTCAGCTGGTCTCCTAAAATACTAAGAAAAGTTCCCAGGACCTCTTCACTCTATCCTCCAGCCCAGAAGTCAAAGTCACTCAGTCGTGTCTGACTCTTTGCAACCATGGACTATACAGGCTATGGAATTCTCTAGGCCAGAATACTGGAGTGGGTAGCTTTCTCTTCTCCAGGGGGTCTTCCCAACCCAGGGAGCGAACTCAAGTCTCCCGCATTGCAGGTGGATTCTTTACCAGCTGAGCCACAGGGGAAGCCCAAGAGGCAATATACAAACGGGGAGAGAGGCAGGGGAACACAGCAGGGAGCAAGTCCACATCCTTCTGCTGGGAGGCCTTTAAAACTCCACAGTTCGTGCAAGTGTGTGTAATTTTATTTTATTTTATTTTATTTTATTTTATTTTAAAATATATATATTTATTTATTTGGTTGCGCTGAGTCTCAGTTGAGGCATGTGGGATCTAGTTCCCTGACCAGGGATCAAACCTGGGCCCCCTGCATTGGGAGCCCAGAGTTTTAGCCACTGGACTACCAGGGAAGTCCCATGTGTGTGTAATTTTAACACCTGGGGAAAAGCAGCTTGAGGTGAGGAACACGCCAGTACTACTGTGGAGGGGAAGCTCTGAGGACTGGGTTTCCTAATCCTCCCAGGACTGAGTCCATCAGCTCTGATTCCTGCTTTCATACAGGGTAGGAGCTCTTCTGCAAAACAAAATCATGATTGCTCGCCTTGCTTGCTTCAAAACATTTGTAACGTAAACCTGTTTTCATTTTTAAACTTTTAGAAAAAAGTATAATTCCTTGATCTGATAAATAGTGGATCACATTTACTGAACGCTCAGTGTTTTCTATCCTGTATCTCAATTAACTGTTTCCAACAATTCTACAGGGCAGATATTACTGTTTGCCCCCATATATGGGTGAAGGGACCGAAGTTACCTTGCCCGGGGTCACACAGCCCAGGAGTGATGGAGCCAGAGGAGACCAGGCTATGGGACACAAACTCACTCTGCACTCTGCAAAAACAGCCAGGGCATGACAGCGCTAGACACAGGGCCACTGCACAGCCTCCTGCGCACGCTCGCCTGAGAAGACGTGAACACGTGACGGTGTTGCGGTAGCCTGCAGTCAGCGGACTTGGTCAAAGCACAACACTTGACTTAAGCACAAGAACCAGGGCAGCCGCCGTTTCCTCAGGAAAACCGAGACTCCGTAAGGGCCGTATTTTTCAAAGCCATTGCCAAGTTTTGCAGGAAGTTAGGCACATACTCAGAGAAGGCAATGGCACCCCACTCCAGCACTCTTGCCTGGAAAATACCATGCTCGGAGGAGCCTGGTAGGCTGCAGTCCGTGGGGTCGCTAAGAGTCGGACCTGACTGAGCGACTTCACTTTCACTTTTCACTTTCATGCATTGGAGAAAGAAATGGTAACCCACTCCAGTGTTCTTGCCTGGAGAATCCCAGGGACGGGGGAGTCTGGTAGGAGGCTGTCTGTGGGGTCGCTCAGAGTCGGACACGACTGAAGTGACTTAGCAGCAGCAGCAGGCACATACCAGCAGAAGACATCCCTGTGTGAGTTCCTATTTGGAAAACCAGATGCTGAGACCAAAACAGGGCTAGAGAAGTGCTCACTTGATAATCCATACATTTCGCCTTCCTCCTAAGTTCCCCCGGCGGTGTGCACAACCATCACCCTGGCTGTGTACAGCCCTCCACGCAGGCCAGACCATACTCTGTGGGTAAGGAAACCAGGATATAACTCAGTAGCTGTCACAGAGCATCAGCAAACACTGGGGCATCCTGAACCTCCCTGAAACTAACAGCTCCCTCCAACTGCTGGATCCGAGGCTCTAAGCCAGAGCTAAGGTGAGCACTGCAGGAAGAACTGAGACAGGAGAAAGAGCCTTCATAAATCCTGAGGAAAGAGATGTCCCAATTTTAAAAAACTAGCCAAGGATAAGAAAAAGGCAATTGTGAAAGAAGGGATACAGCAAAGTTAGGGGAGATGTTCAATTTAGATACTGCAAAACGGAAGGAAATGCCAGTATTTGCTATCAGCCTGGCAAAGGTGCAAACGTGACCCGGGCCCTAGCAGTGGGAAAATTAGGTGGGTGGAGGGGTTTTCTGGAGGCCAATGCAACATGTGGTACACATGCATTCCCCTGACACGCAGGTCTAACATGATTCCGCCAAGTCTTCGTTGATAAGATATGATTACTCTAAAATTTATACAGAAAGGCAAAGGAACCAAGATAGCTAGAACAATGTTGCAAAGGAATAGAGTGGGAGGACCCTGTCCACGCGATCCCAAGGCTTGCTATAAAGTTCCAGTAATCCAGGCAGTGTGGCACTGATGATGGAAAAGACACACAAAACCGTGGGCACAACAGTGAGCCAGACACAGGCCCGCGCTGGTGTGTCCAACCAACTTCTGACAAAGGCGCCGGAGCCAGCCAGGAGGAAAGAGGCCCATGTCCACAAACGGTGCTGGAGCAGCTGGCTATCCTCCAGGGAGAAAATGAGCCTGGAGACATTCAGTCTCACACTTTCTACAAAATTAATTCCAAAGGGATCACAAACTTCAATGTAAAGCCAGAAAACTTTCAGGGAAAAAACAAAGGAGAAAATATTCAGGATTGGGGACTGAGGAGAGAGTTCAGACTTGTCACCGAAAGCCTGATTCAAACGAAAAAAAAACAAAAAGGAAATCGATAAAGTGGACCTCAACAAAATTTAAAATGTTTGCTCTATGAAAGACTCTGATAAGTGGATGCAAAGACAAGCCACAGACTAGAAGGAAATACTGCTGACGCTTGAACACTGACTGTGGAGGTTAGGGTACCTACCCTCTGCACAGTCGAAAATCCAAGTGTAACTTATCGTCAGCCCTCTACACACGGCTCCTCTGTTTGACATCTATGGAGTCAATCAAACTCGGATCAAGTAGTACTTGCTTGTAGTACACATTTACTTAAAAAAAAAAAAGTTTTAAAAATAAAGAAAAAGAGGACACTCCTTCAGGGTTGGCCTGTTCAAGAAAGTAAAAAGAAAAACTTCACATCAAAGTGGACCTGCACAGTTCAAACCTGTGTTGCTCAAGGGTAACTGTGTTTGCAAATCTCACATCCAAGAAAGGACTGGTACCTGGAATGCACAGAGTAAAAGTGAAAGTGTAAGTCGCTCAGTCGTGCCTGACTCTTGGCGACCCCGTGGACTGTAGCCTGCCAGCTCCCCTGTCCGTGGAATCCTGCAGGTAAGAATCCTGGAGTGGGGAGCCATGCCCTTCTCCAGGGGATCTTCCCGATCCAGGGATCAACATGGGTGTCCCACACTGCAGGCAGACTCTTTACCATCTGGGCCAGCACAGAAGCCAGGAAGGAATACATAAAGAACTCTCAAAACTCGACAGCACAAAAAGGAAACAATTCAATGAGAACATGAGCAAAAGACATGAAGGGACATTTCACTAAACAGGATGTACAGACGGCAAGTAAGGACATGACAAGATGGCCAGTGTACCTTCAGCTGCGAAGTGCAGATTAAAAGCCACAGGGACAGGGGGCTATATTCAATATACTGTAATAACCTATACTGGAAAAGAATCTGAGAAGTTATATTCATAACTGAATCACTTCTCTGTGCATCTGAAACTAACCCAATATTGCAAATCAACCATACGTCAAGTAAAAAAAAAAATTTCTTGAAAAACCACAGTATGAGGCCAGCACACAGCTATCAGAACAGCTAAAACAGCAAACAGTGACACTGACGAGCACGCAGAGAAACTAGGTCACTTATACATCGCTGGTGGGAACGTAAAAAGGCACAACTGCACTGGAAAACAGCCTGGCCTGCAATTTCTTAAAAACAAAACAAAACTAAATAAACATGCAGCTGTAACTATCCTGGGCATTCAGAGAAACGAAGATTTAAACTCACAGAATATCCTGTACTCAAATGCTGAGTGCAGCTTCATTACTAATAGTCTCGCAAAACTGAAAGCACGCCAGACCTCCTTCAACGGGTTTTCGCTCTAATGGACCACGGTCCCACGCACCATGGAATACTATCTGGCAATGAAAAGGAATCAGCTCCGGAGAGACACAGCAACCCAGCAGACTCTCCAGAGCACTACTGTAGCGGTAGTGGTTTAGTCGCTTAGTCGTGTTCAACTCTTTGCGACGCCATGGACTGCAGCCCACCAGGCTCCTCTGTCCATTCCCAGGCAAGAATACTGGAGTGGGCTGCCACTCCTTCTCCAGGGGATCAAACCCACGTCTCTGGCACTGGCAGGTGGATTCTCTACCACTGAGCCCTCAGGGAAGCCCCCAGAGCGCTATGTTGGGTGGAAAAGGCCAGTCTCCAAAGGCTCCATACTGTATGAGTCCACTGAACATAATCAAAGTGCTAGAATTACAGAAATGAACAGATCAGTGGTTGCCAAGGGTTAAGGAAGGAATGGGGTAGGAGGGATGAGGCTGTGGCTGTAAAAGGGCCACCAGAAAGATCCCCGTGGGGATGGAGCTGTTCTGCATCCAACTGCGGAGCACACGACTCTCTGGTCGGACCGTGTTCTGTGCGCGCGCGCGCAGTCGCTCAGCCGTGTCTGACTCTGTGCAACCCTAGAGACTGTAGCCCGCCAGGCCCCTCTGTGGGGATTCTCCAGGCAAGAACACTGGAGTAGACTGCCACCAGACTTTAAAAGTTTTAAAAAGAGACTCAGGAGATTTCACAACCAAATGCAAGGTGGTATTTTTAGATAATTAGGGAAATCTGAATTATGGACTGGGTATGAGACAATACTAAGCAATTCTTATTAACTGTTTTATGTTGTGGTAGGGCATGGCAGTGATGGGAAAGAAAACAGTCTCAACTACTAGAGGGGCATAGTGAAATATGATTTTTTTAAAATATTTATTTATTTTGCTGCTCTGAGGCCTTCAAAGCCACGTGCAAACTTCTTAGTTGTGGTATGTGCGACTTAGTTCCCTGACCTGAGACCAAACCCAGGCGCCCTGAATTGGGAGTGTAGAGTCTTAGCCATTGGACCATCAGGGAAGTCTCCAAATATGATTTCTAAGGTGAAAACAAACTTGGATAAAAATATTTGCAAAATGTTGGCCTCTGTTGTGAACTGGTGGTGAGTACATGGAGTTCATAAAATTCTTCCCTCTGCTTTTAGTGTGTTTAAAATTTTCATATAACTAATGACGAACATTTGATGTGTTTCTGCTCTGGCAAGGATTTTCATGGTACAAGCTGCTTCAGGTTCAGTGTGATAAATGAAGAACAGCTTCACCACTGGCAGGATCGTGCTTTTGCCAAATAATAAAATACAGACTTTCTGTAACACACAACCCCAGGGATTCAGTGATGATCAGATACGCAAGAAGGCAGAAGGGCAAGAAGGTGAGATCCGTGTGCCCTCCTTGCGGGCGGGGACTGCAGCTGACCGTGGAGGACCGAAGGCAGTCAGCAGCTGGTTAAGCCGATGAACGAATCGCTGTGTCTCCCTGGGACAGAATGCCATCAGCAGTAAAAGCAGCCCAGGCGGAACCTCTATGCAGCCTACTGAAGTGGAAGGGCCAGAGCAGAAGCCCAGTGACGGCCCGGCTGGCGAGCACACAGCAGCCACGTGCACGGGGATCTAAACCTGGTGGGACGTGTGCAATGATCCTTCCCATGAACGGGACCCCCCCTGGCTTTCTGAGTTCTCCAGTTGACACACACTGCTTTTAGGACAGAAAAGGGAAGAGGAGGCGTGGAAGATGAGGGTTCTGAAGGAAGACACACGATCCTCCCTGGAGACCCAAATGACGCGGCGATGAAGGACCATGAGAGGGCACACCCGCCACGTGGCACAGAAGCAGGGCCTCCCGCGACCCACGCAGCCTCAGGGGAGTTACGTTCACAGTCCCCGCCTGCAAGGAGACTCCCCAGGTGGCACAGAGGTAAAGACTCCGCCTCAACGCAGGAGAGGCAGGACATTCAGGTTCGATCCCTGGGTGAGGAAGATCCTCTGAAGAAGGAAATGACAACCCACTCCAGTATCCTTGCCTGGACAATTCCATGAACAGAAGAGCCTGGCAGGCTGCGGTCCATGGGGTTGCAAAAAGTGGGACAAGAATGAGCAACTGAGCACATACACACAAGGAGAACCACAGAGCAAGAGCGTTCAGAATGTTCAGACACGCCGTTCACATCAGGGTGGACAAGGCAGGCAGGAGGAGTTCAGGGCGAGAAGCCATTTGGAGGAACACAGAATCAAGGTGGGACAGCTTCCACGCTCCCGGGGACCAGAGCTCTCCGCCTCATCTACCAGAAATGGGAGGGAGAAAGGAATGAAGTCACTAGAGGCCACCTTCTGGCTCCAACACACTGATCCACGCGGGATGCAGGACCTACGCGGAGCCCCGACGTTGCCCAAGAAGCCTCTGCCTGCACCTCTCGGCCAGGTCTTCCCATCGCCAGGGGAAGCAGGACCACACAGAGGTCAAGCGCGCCACCACACACCCACAGACTCAAGGCCTAGCCCACCCCTGGGACGCCGTGCCACCCTGGGTGAGAGGGTAACAGGAAGGCCACGGGTCTCCAAACCAGGAAAGAGGCTGCGAGTGTCAGACATTTTTCTCTCTCTTAAGTGGCAGGAGGACAAACTAGCGATATTTTTTTCTTCTCTATACAAATTTAAAAGGCGGTTTCTCTTCCGGTTTCAGCTGAAGGTAACTACTCTCAAACCTAGAGTTAACCAATGCCTTTTTCTTATGGAAATGTTTGTCTTAAGCTATGTTAATGTACTATGCATTTACCCCAAACTCTGTCTTCAAGTCGGTTCCACCTAATGGCTCAGAACCTACTTGACAAAACCAGTGTGCTATACTCAGATATTGTTCACCTAATCTATGTAAACGAAACTATTTGTATGGTGATCTGCCCTTCTACAAGATTCAAGCTGATCATTTTATGGCCCGGGATGAAACTTTTGGTGCCAAAATTGTCCCAAAATGCATCTTATGGGTGAGGGGCCTGGTGCCATTCTGCGTTTTAAGACGTTCCTTTCTTTCATTAACAGGCTGCTTGTGACTATATAACATCCAGCTGAAGACTAGGAGGGGGTTACTCTTTCTGCTCCCTTCTGATGCCTATGTCAGAAGCTTTCTCTATCTCCTTTATACTTTAATAAAACTTTATTACACAAAAGCTCTGAGCGATCAAGCCTTGTCTCTGGCCCCGGACTGAAATCTCCTCTGGAGGCCAAGAATCCCGGCATCTTCGTGTCGTTCAGCAACAACCTTTCATGGGGAGGCTGAGCAGCTTTCCGCACCTTGATTTCCTCATGTGGAAAAAGAGGACACAGACGACAGCGGTGAGCACTCGACAGACGCTGGCCTGTCAAGTCCTAGCCTCTCACACATCACTCTCCTTCCACCGGCTCCTTTATGCCCAGAGATGCCCGCCTCTTCATGACTGCATCTCAAACTACCAAGCTCCTCCGGTCCTTTAAGACAGTGGCACGCCCTTGGATTTGCCAGCTTTCGAATTCATTCATTCACTTATTGAATGCGTACGTGTTGGGCTTCCCTGGTGGCTCAGTGGTAAAGAATCCACCTGCCAATGCAAGGGACACAGGTTCATACCTTGAGCTCTGAGGCTCAAGCAAGGGGAGAGGCAGGCGAAGTGAGCCCAGGACTCCAGCGCCGGGGCCTCGGATGTGACAACGGGAGGCGCGTCCCGGGCCCACAGAGTCAGAGGGGGAGGTCAGGGACAGGCAGGGCCGGCCCTTCAGCGAGTCCCACAGCAGGGACTTGGGGTCACTCGGCGCCGTTTCAGAGAGACAGACACAGCGAGACAACAGGTCTGCCCACCCCTCGTTGGGAGGTCAGGACATCATCCCATCCTCCTGAAGGTGCACTGAGCAGATGCGCCCGTGAGGAGGAGAGCTGCTGGAGTGTGCTCCGCACACTCAGCTGCTGGGAGCGGGCAACAGCAGGGAGTGGAGGAAGCTGGGGAGACACTACCCGTCCTCCAGGACGCCGCCCAAGAACGCAGCTATCCGTGGTGCAGCAACTCACAGAACAGGGGCTGCTCCCTCCCAACATGTCTCTCTGTGAGGTCTTGACGGGGCATCAAGGTGGCAATCCCTTCTCCACTGCGCAGTACCTATGGACTGCCCTCCTGGTTCTGGGCACTGGCCTCGGCTGGGCTGCAACAGTGAATAAGGGGTCCCACCTCAGCCTCCTGGAGATCCTGCTCTGGAGGAAGCAGATGCGCCCGTGAGGAGGAGAGCTGCTGGAGTGTGCTCCGCACACTCAGCTGCTGGGAGCGGGCAACAGCAGGGAGTGGAGGAAGCTGGGGAGACACTACCCGTCCTCCAGGACGCCGCCCAAGAACGCAGCTATCCGTGGTGCAGCAACTCACGGAACAGGGGCTGCTCCCCCCCAACATGTCTCTCTGTGAGGTCTTGACGGGGCATCAAGGTGGCAATCCCTTCTCCACTGCGCAGTACCTATGGACTGCCCTCCTGGTTCTGGGCACTGGCCTCGGCTGGGCTGCAACAGTGAATAAGGGGTCCCACCTCAGCCTCCTGGAGATCCTGCTCTGGAGGAGGCGTTAGACATGACAATGAAAACAGCTGGGTACAAGTGCTGGGAAAGGGAAAGGCGGGATGCGGAGTGACGCAGGGGCCACAGACACAGGCCGCAGGGAGAGGAGCCAGCAGCCACCATGGCCGAGTCTGCCCGAGGGGACCCCAGATGCTGAGCACCCGTGCGGAAGCGGGCCCCGATTGAGCCAGAAGGGGTGCCACTGGCAGGAAAACACCCAGGGGGTGGGGTCCTGGGGGGACTGCCAGGCACAGAGGGAGGGTACGGGGCTGAGTGCGGCCACACAGTGGAGCAGGTGGGCGAGACAGGAAAGGGACCTTGCCCAGGCCGCCTGGAGGGAACAGGGAGCAGCTTCCAGCCCCAAACTCCTGCTTAAGCTCAACGCAGCCCTGGCCTCCCTGTATCCCTGTGTGTGTGTGCTAGTCGCTCAGTTGTGTCTGACTCTTTGTGACCCCATAGACTACAGCCCGCCAGGCTCCTCTGTCCATGGAATTCTCCAGGTAAGAATACTAGAGCAGGTTGCCATGCCCTTCTCCAGGGATCTTCCGCACCCAGGGACTGAACCCAGGTCTCCTGCACTGCAGGCAGATTCTTTAGCCTCTGAGCTACCAGGGAAGCTCATAGCCCTCCTAGACAGGGCTCCTCCAGGCGTCTCATGGAACAGCCCCTCCCACCTCGTGTCCACTGTCTCCTCCCTTCCTCCATCTGTGGGCAGGCCCTGTAGACTCACAGGGGTGGCACCTTAGCAGTCAGTGGCCCCTAGGCACAGCAGAGCGCTGACTGCCCTCCCTGAAGGCGCCCCCAGCCTGCCCTGCTGTTCCCAGTTGTGTCCGACTCGGTGTGACTCCACATACTGCGGCCGGCCGGGTGCTCTGTCCACGGGGTTCTCCAGGCAAGAGTACTGGAGCGGGCTGCCATTTCCTTCTCCAGGGGATCTTCCCGACCCAGGGATCGAACCTGAGTCTCCTACGTCTCCTGCATTACAGGCGGATTCTTTACCATTGAGCCACCAGGGAAGGCCAAGCGTGCCCTCCTGCTGCTGCTAAGTCGCTTCAGTTGTGTCCGACTCTGTGTGACCCCAGACACGGCAGCCCACTGGGCTCCCCCGTCCCTGGGATTCTCCAGGCAAGAACACTGGACCGGCCGGGTGCTCTGTCCACGGGGTTCTCCAGGCAAGAGTACTGGAGCGGGCTGCCATTTCCTTCTCCAGGGGATCTTCCCGACCCAGGGATCGAACCTGAGTCTCCTACGTCTCCTGCATTACAGGCGGATTCTTTACCACTGAGCCACCAGGGAAGGCCAAGCGTGCCCTCCTGCTGCTGCTAAGTCGCTTCAGTTGTGTCCGACTCTGTGTGACCCCAGACACGGCAGCCCACTGGGCTCCCCCGTCCCTGGGATTCTCCAGGCAAGAACACTGGAGTGGGTTGCCACTGCCTTCTCCAACTCATGAAAGTGAAAAGTGAAAGTGAAGTCGCTCAGTCGTGTCCGACTCTTCGCAACCCCATGGAGTGCAGCCCATCAGGCTCCTCCATCCATGGGATTTTCCAGGCAAGAGTACTGGAGTGGGGTGCCATTGCCTTCTCCGAAGCGTGCCCTGAGCCTTCCCCAAATCCCTTTCTACGTCAGCCACCCTGGGGTCCCAACATCCCTGCCATCTTCTGACCCCTGGCGCAACAGGACACCAGGACCAGGCCAGCAGCTCTCTCTGCCGCCTCCCTGCTCCCCTCTGCAGGTGGCACCGTCAGGCCTCCCAGCTCCCACTGCTCTGTAGAGCCCAGGCGCTCTCAGAGTTCCCAGCACCGAGCCAGGCTCCCCGATTTCACAGTGAGTGAAAAGACACTCCCCGCCACCACAGAGCAGAGCATCAGGTCTGGTCAGGGACCAAACCACAGAGGCAAAAATGCAAAGGCGCGGGCAGGGACAGCGCAGGCATGAAGCCTCGTCCTGAAGGAGGGGAGGGTAAGGCAGATGGAGCAGCGAGGGCGGCCTTCCAACCCGCTCCGCGCTCCGCACACACCTCGGCCTCTCAGCTGGCACCCGTGCTCGCCCGCTCCCCTCCCCATCCCACTTGGCACAGGGTCACAACTCCGCTCAGAAAGCCCCTGGGTGGTTGCTGAAGGAGTACGGAGTTCCACTCGGTCATGCCCGCCACACGTTCCACCACCACCTTCTGGCCCTGATGGCCCAACTTCCCCCCAAACTCACCCGTACACACACAAACACACACTCTCACTGGCTCACAGACACACACAGGCGGCAAACCCTGCCGGCCCTCCCTCTGGCCTGGCGGATGCTCCGCTCTGCACGCTGTGCGCCTCTCACTCTGTCTGAGTGCAGGTCACCCCTAGTGGGGCTGTGGCTGAGAGCGTCTGCCTGCTGAAAGCCAATTACCTTCCAGCCCCCACACCAAATCTCTGGCTCTAAGAAGTGGTCCAAATTCCCCACTGAAATAAGTCCCTCTCTCTCACGCTTCCGTAGCCCCAAATTTACAAAAGAGACACTTCTTCAAGGCTAATTTGTTAAGACTACTGTACTGCCTGGGCTCCCTTCCCTACATTTCACTTCTTGGGGGATGGAGTTTCACACTCACATGTTGTGAGCTCCACCCACAACACTGGGTCAGGAAAAGGTGTTCGTGGGATGGGTGAGAATGAGACGGCGCCTTGGACGGGAGGGGGGAGATGGGTGGAAGGTGGTCAGCCCTCGGGCAGACAAGGCTCCCACCTGGAGGTGGCAAAGTGGAGACGAGCTTGAAGCCTCTCGGGGCCTCAGTTTCCCCATCTGTAAGACGTCTGCTCCTGTATCAAATGAGAAAATGTAGGTAAAGCACACTCTGCAAAGGGAAGCACTCACGAGATCTATTATTACGGTGGCTTTTATCACTGTCACTGAAACAGAAGACCAGGCTTTATCTACAAAGAACTGTCGGGAGAGAAGTCAGACAAAGCTGTTAGGACGCGTGCTGCGACATCAAGCCCTGTCGCAGCTGGCCATGCCCAGCGATCCTTTCAGCAAACAGTGGAGCATTTCGCCAAGTGCTGGCCGCATGATGGGGCGCATCACCCTTGTTCTCTCTCAACTCGTTGGCTGAGCTGCTCTCAACGCCAAGACAGACAGCCTTTCAGTTCTCTTAGTTTCTGTGGTTTGCTTTTATTTAACATATAATTTCACATACAGCAGGCTAAAGAAAGAAAGAAAGCTGCTCAGTCATGTCTGACTCTTTGCAAACCCATGGACTGTGGCCCGCCAGGCTCCTCTGTCCATGGGATTCTCCAGGCAAGAATACTGGAGTGGGTTGCCATGCCCTCCTCCAGGGGAGCTTCCCAAGCCAGGGAATGAACCCAGGTCTCCTGCACTGCAGGCAGATTCTTTACCGTTTGAGCCACCAGGGAAGCCCACAGCAGGCTAAGTACATACCGATAAAAACTCACTTACAGGATTGTGAGTGAAAGAATATTTTCTAGTGGCAAGAAGGCAACAGAAAAAAATCAACAAGTAGAAAGCCAATACTAGAAACTTGGTCTGGAAGAAGCTGCTGATTCCACGGCCTGATGTGTGAGCACCGCAGTGACCCACAGGCTTGCCCGACTCACTCACCAGCATGGGTGTCGGCTCATCCCCTGGGGAACCCCCTTCTGCATAAGGAGTTTCAAAATGGGGAGTATTCCCTGGGGGTCCAATGGCTAAGATTCCACACTCCCAATGCAGGGGGCCTGGGTTTGATTCCTGGTCAGGGAACTAGATCCCACGTGCTGCAACTGAAGATCCCACAATTAAGACTCAGCACAGCCAAATAAATATTTTTTCATGTTCAAAGGACACTGGAGTGTGCTGAGGGCACAGAGGCCATTCTAACCCTTATCAAAGAAAACACCCAAAGGGAGAAACATTTCAATCACACACACCAGAGTCCATCAGGCTCTGGGACCTCTCACAGGGCCATCTCTCAGGTGTGGGGCGATTTAGAGGCTGGCCCCAGCCCCAAAACTCCAGAGTCCTACTGGCTAGACTGTCTCCAAGAGAGGGCCTCACTGTCAAGCTGTATTCTTGTTCAATTTCTCCTCTTTAAACACAGCCTGAAAGAACACAGCTTTCTGTTTCCACTGGAACTGTGAAACTGAAAAGCCCACCCTCGGATTTGCCCGGTGGTCCCGTGGCTAAGACTGCGCACCCAAGGCAGAGGGCCAGGGTTCCATCCCTGAACTAGACCCCACCTGCTGCAACTGGGAGTTCACACGCCACACTAAAGACACCGCGTGCCGTAACTAAGATCCGGCTCAGCCAGATAAATCAGTAAGTATTAAAAGTAAAAAATCAATAAGCATAAGGATGCCGGCAATGACACCTCCCTGACAAGGAATCGGTGGTGAATGGGCACAAAGCGGGTGTCCAACCATACTCCCTCACTTCCACACAAGACCTGTGCCCCAAATCTCTCCCCAGTACTGCTCTGGGGGATGCTGGGTGACCAGAGTCCAGGAGCCGGGCTCTGACTGGACGGAAGGGGTGGGAGAAGGGAGAGGCAGGTCCCTCTTCCTCCTCTCCTCACTTCCAGCCCAGTGGAGGCCATTCACTCCACCTCTGCGGGCTGCCACCTGACCTTCACGAGACCTCTGATCATCTGGGAGCCCGGCCTCAGCTCAGCTGTCTGAAGGGCGGGCGCTTGGCTTTATTCTTCTTGGGCCTGAGCCAGCACACATAAGTGCTCAGTAAACATCATGGGGGCATCCCCAGGGGGCGGGCTGCGCCTCTGTGTGGGGTCTGCCCCAGCCTGGAAGACTGCTGCAAAGGTGATGACAGTCTGGTCTCACTGGAGGCAGCTGCCACCTGGCGCCACCCCTCCGGCTCCCAGGAAGGCCTGTCTGGTCCTGCGCCAGCCCACACCACACCTGCTTCCCACCCCACCTCGGAGGACCCGTCAGAGGAGTCAGTCCACACACTCCTTTGATCCCCAGCCCTTCTGCCCTTCCGGAACCCTCCAGCCAGGCTGCTCTGTGTCACTGCAGGTCCCACTACAGCAAAGTCTCCGAGCTGGCACCAACTCTGGCCGTTCCCTGGAGAAGCGGTCAGACGATCTACGCATGTCGCTTCACTCCTCAAGAACTGCCAGAGACCCTAACTGTCTCTCATAAAGTGGACTTGCCCAACCAGTCACCCTTCAGCCCAACAGATGATTACCTAAGCACCTAAGGCTGATGTTCAGTCACTAAGTTGTATCCGATTCATGCAACCCCACAGACTGGAGCGTGCCAGGCACCCCTGTCCATGGGATTTCCCAGGCAAGAATACCAGAGTGGGTTGCCATTGCCTTCTCCAGGTCATCTTCCTGACCCAGGAGTCAAACCCATGTCTCCTGTGTTGCAGGCAAATTCTTTACCACTGAATCATCAGGGAAGCACACCCAAGGATAAATTAAAACCAGCACAGTCTCTGCCTTAGTAGATACAGTCCATATAGTCGGGGAAAAACACCATCAATCGAAGACTCCCACCAGCACAAAATTACAAACTGGTATGTAGAAAAGCACAAGGTCTCCCCCAAGGCAGTAACAGAAAAGCTGGGCCAGTCTGTCAGGGTAGCGATGTGCTAGCTGAGATACGAAGAGCAGCCGGGATTAACCAGAGATGAAGAGGGAAAAGGACACTCCAGAGAGACCATAAAGAGCGTGTGCAAAGGCCCTGAGGCAAGAGAGAATGTGCAAGCTACTGAAAGCAGGGCCTAGAGGCTGCAGGGCAGAGCGACAAGTCCGGGAGGTGCAGGCTACTGGGGTGTCAAGTGCGGGCCAGGGCAGGGGCCTGATCCAGTCCACAGACAGTGGAGGCCAGGCACCACCGTCCCCTGCTTTCAGCCAGTGTGCACAAAAGGAGAACCGACTCTGTGTCAGCCAGCCCAGATCCCAGCCAGTAAATCGTTTCTACGATCAAACACTGCAGGAATCCTGCCCAGCAGGCAGAGCAGGTGGCAATCCAAGGAGAAGGCTGTCTGCGGTCATCAGTAACCTCTACTTCCCCCCATTAGCAAGTGGCAGTAAGAACTGGGACGGCCGTGGTGGGCCTGCGCGCAAGAGCAGCCGTGGGGCCTGTGAGCCAGCACATCTCCCTTCCTCCCCCGCGTCTGCGTCAGCCCCTCTCTGGGCAAGTGGACACCCGTCAGGCCCTTCTGTCTCAGGCTGATTTGTAGGCCAGGCACAGACTCCTGTGTCCTGTTTTACCAAGCCACCTTCTTCCTTCCAACCCTAAGTCACCCTTGTTAAAAGCAGGATGTGTACCCCAAAGTCCCAGCCACGACGGCCCTTTGAGCTGGAGCTCCAGTTTCTCGGCTTCCCCTCATCCTGTCCTTCCTCTGTCAGAAAGGCCGTGCCAATCTCCCCTCCCAGGATCCCCCCGGCCCTGTCCACACAGCTGTCTCCAACACACCCAAGCAAGTCAGCCGCCCCTCCTCCAGCTTGGACCTGAGCCGCCCTGGCCGGAGCAGAGTCCGAGCTCCCTCTGGGCTGGGCGAGGCCAGCTCATTCCTCTGTCAGCCTCTGGAAGCGCTGAGGAGCCACGCCAGCAGGGAAACTTGCTGACCCCTCATAAAGACAATGAAGAGGTTTTTCCACCCCCTCATCCCCCTTCCACTGAGACAAGATTAAAACAATAAAATTAAAATGTAGGGCTTCCTTGGAGGCTCAGTGATAAAGCATCTCCCGCCAAGGCAGGAGACACAGGTTTGATCCCTGATCGGGGAAGATTCCACATGCTATGGAGCAAGTAAGCCCGTGAGCCGCAACTACTGAATCCACGCACCACAGCTACTGGAGTGCACAGCCTAAAGCCCGTGCTGCACAACAAGCCTCACCTCCACCTTCTGCAGCGAGAGAAAAGCCCGGGCAGCAAGGGAGACCCAGCACCGCCAGAACCAAATCAGTAAAAGCACAACCAAGTGACTCTCTCCCCACCAGACTGCAGAGCCCACGGCTGCAGCAGCATGAGCGCTGCTTCAGCAGACGCAACTCACACAGCTGTAACGCCTGGCAGCTTCACAAACAAGCCAGCTCCGAGGCGGGAGGCCACAGAGCAGCGCAGAGGCAGGGAGGGGGTCAGAAGAGCACGTCGGCGTGCGCCTGCTGGCTGCGACCTTGGGCAAGCGATGTAAGGTCTCTGGGCCTCAGTTTACCGCTTCATAAAGGCAAGGAGGAGACTGACCAGGGTGACTGGGAGAATGAGCTGAGCCAACTAAATGCCTGCCCTGCCCAGTCCTTGGGTGCCTGCACGGACTCCAGGCCCCGCAGACCTCCACATCTGACCGCCCTCCTCAGCTTTATACTTTTCAGAGCGCAGACGGCATCGCTCCACTGCGCACACGTCTGTGCATCTCTGCATGTCTGTGGTTCCCAAGTGGCTCAGTGATAAAGAATCTGCCTGCCAATCCAAGACATGCAGATTGGATCCCTGGGTCGGTAAGATGCCCCTGGAAAAGGAGATGGTAACTTGCTCCGGTACTCTTGCCTGGGAAATCCCATGGACAGAGGAGCCACAGTCATGGGGTCACAAAGAGTTGGACGCAACTTAGCGATTACAGAACAAGAGGCCCCTCCTTAGACCCTCAGCTCCCTGAGGCAGGGGGGTCTTCAGCTTCACAGGTATAACCTGCTGCCTGGAAAGCATCTGCCCAGAGAAGATGCTCAGTAAAAATACTTGAACGAACAGCACAATGAAGGCACCCCGCGCACATGGCTGCCACCCTGAGGGATCCTGACGCTCCACCCCCGCAAAGCCGAGAGAACAAGCACAGTGTCACTCCCAACCTGCAGATGGGAAACTGAGGCCCAGGAGGAATATCTAGGGGCCCGAACATGGGAAGCAGGCACCCTGGTGGGGCTTCAAGGGAGAACAGGGCCCTGCAAGCAGCGCCAAGGAAGAACATCAAGCAGCTTTCTGAGGGAGTGCTGGCTGCTCAGGTCAGGTCAAAGTGGAGGGAGCCCAAGACCACTCCTTGGAGTGGGGTTCACAAGGTGCCTCTCACCTGGGTGGTGACTAGGTCTGCTGGCACAGTCTGAGGCACCAGAGAGTGGACACTCTATCCAGTGCGTGCGTGTGAGGTCGCTTCAGTCACATCTGACTGTCTGCAACGCTATGGACCACAGCTCACCAGGCTCCCTTGTCTATGGGATTCTCCAGGCAAGAATACTGGAGTGGGCTGCCCTACCCTTCTCCAGGGGATCTTCCCGACCCAGGGATCGAACCCGCGACTCATGTCTCCTGCACTGCAGGCGGGTTCTTTACCACTAGCACCAACTGGGAAGTACACTCTATCCAGTTCAGTTCAGTTCAGTTGCTCAGTCATGTCCGATTCTTTGCAACCCCATAGACTGCAGCTCACCAGGCCTCCCTGTCCATCACCAACTCCCACAGTTTACTCAAACTCATGTCCATTGAGACCGTGATGCTATCCAATCATCTCATCCTCTGTCATCCCCTTCTCACTGACTGTCTGCAACGCTATGGACCACAGCTCACCAGGCTCCCTTGTCTATGGGATTCTCCAGGCAAGAATACTGGAGTGGGCTGCCCTACCCTTCTCCAGGGGATCTTCCCGACCCAGGGATCGAACCCGCGACTCATGTCTCCTGCACTGCAGGCGGGTTCTTTACCACTAGCACCAACTGGGAAGGGCACTCTATCCAGTTCAGTTCAGTTCAGTTGCTCAGTCATGTCCGATTCTTTGCAACCCCATAGACTGCAGCTCACCAGGCCTCCCTGTCCATCACCAACTCCCACAGTTTACTCAAACTCATGTCCATTGAGACCGTGATGCTATCCAATCATCTCATCCTCTGTCATCCCCTTCTCCTCCTGCCCTCAATCTTTCCCAGCATCAAGGTCTTTTTCAATGAGTCAGCTCTTTGCATCAGGTGGCCAAAGTATTAGGGTTTCAGCTTCAGCATCAGTCCTTTCAATGAATATTCAGGACTGACTTCCTTTAGGATGGACTGGTTGGATCTCCTTGCAGTCCAAGGGACTCTCAAAAGTCTTCTCCAACACCACAGTTCAAGAGCATCAGGTCTTCAGTGCTCAGCTTTCTTTATGGTCCAACTCTCACATCCACACATGACCAGTGGAAAAACCCTCTATTTGGTACATCTGATCAAAGATGCTCACTCACTTCCCCAATCAGCTGACTTAAGAACTAGGTATGGGAAAAGTTGTTTTAAAGCTCAAAGTTGGGGCAGAAGAGACAAAACGTACATGTTCTTTGCGTGACTGGGAGCCACACAGTCAACAAAAACCAAGCTGCTGCAGGTCACTGAGAGAGACAGCCGGGATCGCTGGATCTCACAGGATGGGCCAGATTTACTCTAAAACCTGCCTCTCCACGCCCATCCACCCCCAAGTTATACCGCATTAGCATGTGAGCGAGATATAGAAACTAGAGATTACTTTGGAGGGAAAAACAAAGGAGGAAAGGACAAACAAGTGACCCAAGCCTGAGCCTTCATTTCAGACACAGTTGCTGGATGATGCTGTGGGCAGGGTTCCCAGCAGGCCGCCTGGAAAGCAGAAACTGCAGGGCTTTGCAGGCAGACAGAAGCGGGTTTAACTCCATCTCTGCAGTCACCAGCAATGGGACTTCGGCAAGTTATTAATACTTCATCTGAGTCTCCGTTTCCCGTTTGTAAAATGGGAATAAAAGCTTCTCGGAACAGTGGCACACATTAAAAAGAAGGGAGGCGCGACTAAGCTGTGTGCCACAGCGACCAAGCCTGTGCTCCGGAGCCTGCAAGCCGCAGCCACTGGGCCCACACGCCTAGAGCCTGTGCTCCGCAGCAAGAGAAGCCCCGCAACAAGGAGCCTGTGGCCCACAACTAGCGTGGCCCCGCCAGCCACAACCAAAGAACGCTGCGCGCAGCAACGAACGCCCAGCACAGCCCAAAATAAGTAAAATAAAAATAAATACCTTTTTAAAAGAAACGTATGATGAAGGGGAAAGGAAGGAAGAAGGAACTCCATGAGCACTGGGCAGACTCATTACCACGGAGCCCAATGCTCTCCTTCCGTTACCACTGCTCCTTGGGTCTAGGGGCCACGTAAGGTACAGGGAGGAGAACTCCCAGTGGAGCAGAAGGGAGACCCCACCAAAGAGGCCTCTGAGGCAGACAGCGTTCGTTGGGCGGTCACAGCATGAGGTTCTGGCCTCAGGGTCTGGGGTGGGACAGGCGGGAACACACAGAAAGAAAGGATGCAGGCAGAGGAGAAGAGAAGACAGCAAAGGCCGAGGGTGGGCTACAGAGACTGGCAAGTGCCGCAGGGCTCGGAGGACCAGCCCCAAAGACAGGCCACCCGGGTTAAGGTCAGCAAGGCGGCCGGCAAACTACAAGAGCGCGCCGGGGACAGAGGCGGCAAGGAACACGGGCGCACTTCCGGAGGGCTGCAAGAGGAGAGGCAAAGGGCGCCTGGGAGAAAGAAAAATCAACGAGATGCTGACGGAGGGGAAAAAAAATCACTGTTAAGGGAGAACTATCCACTCCTCAGACTGACAAGATTTATATTCAGGGTCAGCAGCGACTATATGGGGAGAAGACATCACAGATATGGCTCAGTAGGGAGCAGAACGGGAATGAGGCTGATAAGAAAAACCCAGACAGGCCCGGAGGCAAAGGAAAAACACCCCACCTTCCACAACTCAATGGCTACTAGCTTCACTCACCTTCAACTGGCCATTCACATTCCAAGGGTGCCCTACACCTCAATCCAGCCAGCTCGGGGCCTCCTGATCCAAACAGAAACTATCCTGGAATTAGATCCATGCTTCCCCGGTAACAACTGTGAACTTTTGGGAGGCCCTCAGCTAGACTGGAAGCACCTGGTAGGTCTGGGTCAACAGGAATCCGTGGTGCAGCGTTTTACTTAACAAGTGTGAACAGTTGACAAGATTATCCAAGGAAGAAAGTCTGTCCATGTCATCCTTCAACAAACGTACTGAGAAAGGAACAGGAAAAAGCACACCCGGCAATGAATGCCCTGAACTTGTCAGAGACCAGGAGATCCACTCTGTGGGGCTCCCTACCCGCAAGGCCCAGATCCCCGGCCAGATGGAGAGAAGAAAGGCCATCTGTGAAGGGTGCTGGGTGGCGTAACTCCTCGGTCCTTGCTTCACGGGTTTACCTGCCACCCCCTGGGTGCTGAGCACAGAGGCAGGGGCGCTGAGCAAGAGGCCTGCGCCTGGTCGAATGGGGACAATACAGAGAGACCCACAGACCTCTGTGGACCACAATTGGTGCTGATGGGTGGTGTCAGGGAGGCACACGGCTGTGCAAGGGGGGCTTAGGACAGGTAAGCAGCGAAGGCCTCTCAGAAGAACAACACGTGAGCTGCCACCTGAAGGCAGCCAGGCTCTGGCAGCCTCAAGGGAAGAAACAGGGACGGACGCTTCAGGAAGGAGGAACAGCCTGCAGGACACCGGGAGGACAGACAGAGCTTAGGCTATGGGAGGAGGAGAAAAGCCGCAAGAAGGGCTGCGGTGTGGGTGCCGACTGGGGAAGAGGCAGGAGAGGCGGACAGGCCTCCCTGACCACCAGGGATTCCTGCCAGGTGGCGGGGAGGTGGTGGTGTTGGTGAGGGGAGGGGATTGGGACTTTAGTCTAAAGGATTCTAAGCAGGTGAATCACATGACCTGATTTAGGTTTTCACACTGGACCTCACAGCAGCCTTTCTCTAAAAACTACTGCCTTTCTCTAAAGCTAATCCTTCATCGGTAAAGAATCCTCTCTCTTTGTTGTGTGGATAAGCACAAGTTAGAAATTATTTAATAAACTCTAAAGCACTCAATTAACGTTAGCTACTGTCATCAAAGTGCAAATTAAGGCAAGTGTCATTTGGATCAGAAGCTTTAAAAATCAGAGGCGCTTCATCATTAAATGAGCCTAAACGTGTTTCACCCCCCCATACCCTAAAATGTAGCGAACTGGCTAGTAATAATAATATGCAACATCTGCAGGACACTTAATAGCTTACAGAGCACTTTTATATCTGTTATTTAATAACCACGGGTCTCCAGTGCTTTGAATTTAGGGACAGTGTTACAAATTGGCTAGTTCTGGCAATATTTAGCAAGTAGGCACCATCTCTCTCCACGGATCAGCTGACCGACCAGTCATGACAACCTGCCTAAGAGCTCTTCCGGGGTTGGGCATTCTCACTGCTGTCATCGCTACTTCCAAATGTCCCAGTCTGCCAGAGAAGTAAATAATGGTCCGAATTACAGGGTCACTGAGTGGTACGATGTGCCAAGCATTGCTATAAGCACTCAACATGCTTAATCTTCACCTGATTCCAATACTTTTTTAACATTCCCATTTTCCAAATAAGGTGACTGAGGCATGGAGAAGATAAGGGCGTCATCCAAGGACACCCAGAGGAGTAAGACCCAGAGCCGAGATCTGAACACGTGATAACGTGACCTGTATCCTCACTCTGAATCCCAGCGCTGTGCTAGATCATTCTGGCAAACTGCACATAATTCGGTGCTTGGTACGACACAGAAATTCAGCAAAAAGGGCAGCTGTTATCAGCAGGACATGGGTAGTTTCTAGGTCCCACGAGAGTGTCACCTCCAGGAAAGCAGCGACCTTGTTAGTCTGGGTGACTGCTGCGCTCCCAGCACCTGGCCCTATGCACACTTGAAGGATGGATAAATGAATGAACGTGCCTCCCAGAAGGCAGGGCTGCCTGTGCATGGCTTTTATTTCAGGTCTGTGTCGCGCCACTGACACTGCCCCTCGGTAAGAGCCCCAGGCTGATCTGAGGCACAACAAGGAGTCCGGAGACTTGAGACCCCCACCTCCCTTTCACAGCGCAGGGGTGGCGGAGGGGGCTCCCAAGGGAAGAGACGAGTCCGGGGTCGCAATGCTGGTGGGTCCCGGCTCCGGGGGGGCTCTGCCCTCCCCCGCGGCGGAGATGCTGGCCGCCCCGGCGCTGGGACCCGACAGGAGACAAAGACCCGCGGGGCCGCCGCACCCGCAAAAATGCTGGTGCCCCTCGCCCACCTCCCCGGGAGGCAGCCGAATGCTACCATGCATCACCCGGCCTGGAAGCTGCGGAGAATACCGGGCGCCGGACGGAGCGGACACGCGATGCGGCCCTGCCTGCGGGGTCGCCATCCGCAGAGGGTCGCTAGGGTGCGGGAGGCCGCGGGCCGGACCGGCCTGTCACCTTCAGGACCGCCCGCCCACTCGCCCGCTCTCCGCCGGGAACCCTCAGCGCGAGCCGCCGTCACCCAGCTGAGCCTCCCCACGCCCAGGCCTCCCCGCAGCGCCCGCCTCGCGCCCCGCATGGCGACGCCGCACCCTCGCCCGTCTGGCCCGTACCTGCTGGGAAAGGGGGATGAGCGGGGCCGCCATCTTCCCGCGGACTCGGGCTCCGAGCGCCGGCGGGGAATGGGGCGGGGCCGCGCGCGCGCACTGGTGCGAGGGGCGGTGCGCGCGCAGCCGAGCCCGAGGGGCGGGGCCAAACCGGGGCGGTGCACGTTCCGCGGAGCTGAAGGGGCGGGGTCGAGGGCGGGGCCGCGCGGGCTAGCCCTGCCGAAAGGGGAGGGGCCTGGAAGGTGCGCGGACCAGGGACCTTTGCGGAATTCCTCCTGCATTCCTTCACCACCTCTTCCAGGATTTCTCTGCTCTTATGCCAAGGTCAATGGCAACCCACTCCAGTACTCTTGCCTGGAAAATCCCAGGGACGGAGGAGCCTGGAGGGCTGCAGTCCATGGGGTCGCTGAGGGTCGGACACGACTGAGCGACTTCCCTTTGACTTTTCACTTTCAAGCGTTGGAGAAGGAAATGGCAACCCACTCCAGTGTTCTTCCCTGGAGAATCCCAGGGACAGGGGAGCCTGGTGGGCTGCCGTCTCTGGGGTCGCACAGAGTCGGTCACGACTGAAGTGATTTAGCAATATGCCAAGATCCCTTCGCCCTCCAGGTTCCTGCCGATTCCAGGCCCTCTGCAAGAGATGCCGTTGCCATTCCTGTGCGCCTGGCAAAAAGGATCCTCACGCTTCCCAGCAAGGCGCCCTGTTCCTTGGGTAGGGTATGTGTGTCAGCGTTTGTGTATACACACCACCTTTCCCCACAACTGTTCCTAGGATAGGGATCTGAATGTGTATGTGTACACCACCCTTCCCAACAAGGCGCCCTGTCCCAGGATAGGGGTGTGTGTGTGTGACATGGGTGTCAGCTAAACTGGTTGCAATATTCTCACCTCTCTGCACCGCAGCAGCATTCACAACACCTGGGATTATTTCCCAACTGCCACCTTCTTGATGTGTGGCCTTGGCAAGTAGCCTCTGTGCACCCCCAGTCCCCTCTTCTGAAAGGAGGAAGTGGTAGTATGTATTTGCTATCGTTCTACCTCTGCACTGCACCCTGCACAGAGCAGGCGTTTGATGTTTGCCGGAGGACCATTACTGGAGAGGCATTTATTTCTTTAGACATGTGTTGCCTTCTTTTTGCTATGGACACCTCATCTGTGGCTCAAACGGTAAAGAATCTGCCTTCAACACAGGATAACGGAGTTCGATCCCTGGGTCCGGAAGATCCCCTGGAGGAGGTATGGCAACCCACTCCAGTATTCTTGCCTGGAGAATCCCATGGACAGAGGAGCCTGGTGGGCTACAGTCCATGGGGTCACAAAGAATCAAACACAACTGAGCGACTAACACTGTCTTTCCACTCATCATTAGCCGATTTCCACTAAAAGGATGATGAAGGAAGGTTCCCCTGGGAACTGACCACAATGACACAAGGCTTCTTCAGCACAGGTTCCCCTTCCGTGGTCTCTCTCATGACAGTGGTGCTTCTCAGGCAGTCGAGCTGGAAGGTCGAGCAATCCTGAAGGTAGTGAGGCCACAGCTTCTGGTCCACCTGCTCCACTCTGAAGTCTCACAAGCTTCCTGCTCCAGGGTCTTCAGCAACTTGATGTACCTCATGCCACTCAAATGAGCACAACATGCTTTGTGACTCATTCAACAAACTATTCACAGTCAAGTGTTCACTGAGCACAGGTGCTCCCTTGGTGAGTGGGGCAGACACATGCTGTCCACAAATAGGTCTTACCCTGGAGCTACCCAGAGGTCTGCTAAACAGACTGGGTCTCTGATTCTGATTTATAGCTCTGGATGGGACCTGAGTCCGTTGGGCTGCAAGGAGATCAAACCAGTGCATCCTAAAGGAAATCAACTCTGATTAGTCACTGCAAGGACTGATGCAGATGCTCCAATACTTTGGCCACGTGATGCAAAGAGCAGACTCATTGGAAAAGACCCTGATGCTGGGAAAGACTGAAGGCAAAAAAGGAGAAGAGGGTGGCAGAGGATGGCATCACCCGACTCAGTGGACATGAATTTGAGCAAATTCCAAGAGACAGTAGAGGACAGGGAAGCCTGGGGTGCTGCAGTTCGTGGGGTCAAAAAAGAACTGGACATGACTTAGCGACTGAACAACAACAAACAAATCCCCGGGAAGTGGTGAAACTGCTGGTCTCAGGCCACCCCCGCCCCTGCCATTGTGAGAACCACAAGTCTAGAGAGGGGAAAAAGATCCTAAAAGAAAAAAAAAATCACGTGAGGAAATAATAACTATACACCTGATAAGTGCTACATCGTAGTCCAAGGGTGTGACACTTGAAGCCTGAGGGTGCACTCACTGATGGCGGGGGCTGGGAACCCCCAACAAGCAAAAAGGAGCTGAAGAGCAAAGAAGCATATTGAGACCGAGATGCTGGAGCTCAGAGAACAAGACAGAGGGCCTTGAAAGTGAGAGTGAAAGTCGCTTAGTTGTGTCCAACTCTTTGCAACCCAGGCCAAAATAATGGAGTGGGTAGCCTTTCCCTTCTCCAGGGGATCTTCCCAACCCAGGGATCAAACCCAGGTTTCCTGCATCGCAGGCAGATTCTTTATCAGCTGAGCCCACTAGGGTCTTGAGACAAGGCCAGATCACGTATAGTCTGATCAGACAACACTGTGCGTAGAGCAGTGAAACAGGACCATATGTGATTCAGCCTCGTTGTGAGACCATCTTGCTCTCCGAGCTCCAAGTTCTCAGTCTCACAGGCCCCTTCACTCCCTGTGCACAGAGAAAAGGGAGGCCACCAGACAGTTTGGCACATGATCAGCTTTGTGTTCTAGAACAGTGGCTCTGGATAAGGTGGCCAAAGTGGATGGAGAGGGGATGGGTAGAAGCAAGTGGAACAGCTGCAAAGATGCCCCAGTGGTCCAGCCGGGGGTGACAGAGGCTTTTAGCTGCTTTGGGTGCTTTATCAGTCCGTGTTCCATACGGAAAAGAGAAGCCGGCAATATCTGTATTTCAAACAGAAGGCAATTTGATACAGGAGATTGAGCACAAAATTGTTGGAAAAGCAGAGGGGAAGGCAAGGTTACCGAAGATTAGTAACAGGAGGAAACTGCTAGCCTCTTTAGGGTTAAAAGTCAAAAGGGAAAGGGTGTTATGCCAAAACCCACCACCAGTGAGTGCTGAGCAGGAACTCCGGATGCTGGTCCTCACTAGCAGCCGCTGTTTCTGCCATTATTACTTTCTGTTTTGGCCATGCCACACTGTGGGATATCAGTTCCCGTATCAGGGATCAAACCCTGCACGGAAGCTCAGAATCTTAACCATTGGACCACCAGGGAAGCCCCTCTGCTGTTGTTGCTAAAGTTTTTCTTATTGTCTCCACTGACTAAGGGGCGGGCAGGAGCCTGGAAAAAAACTGGCTTCTCCTCTCCGCCTGTCTTCTGACGTCCTTCTCACAGAACATGACAGAACACTAGTGGGCAAGGGTGTCTGGGAAATGTGTGCAGGCTTCCAGCCTCACTGTCAAGCGTCTACAGGGGCGACAACCACACAGAGACAACCACACTGGTCTTGACTGGAATCAGAGGCTCCATGATAAGAGTCCCACCAAGTCACTCCCTCTACTGCGGCCGTCCTGGGCGGTGATCAACCATCCTGGGGTCTCTCTCACTAGAGTCTACAGCTGTACCATCCAACACAGTGGCCTCTCCACAAATGGCAATGTGCGTGCATGCTCAGTTGTGTCCAGCTCTTTGTGACCCCATGGGCTATAGCAGTCCAGGCTCCTCTGTCCTCCACTGTCTCCCAGAGTTTGCTCAAATTCATTTCCATTGAGTTAGTGATGCTCTCTCTCTAACCATCCCATCATCTGCCTCCCCCTTCTCCTTTTGCCTTTAATCTTATCAGGGTCTTTTCCAATAAGTAGGCTCTTTGCATCAGATAGCCAAAGTATTGGAGCTTCAGCGTCAGTCCTTCCTTCCAATGATTGTTCAGGGTTGATTTCCTTTAGGATTGACTGGTTTGATCTCTTTGCAGTCCAAGGGACTCGGAAGAGTCTTCAACACCACAGTTCAAAAGCATCAATTCTTCTGCGCTCAGCCTTCTTCACAGTCCAACTGTCACATCCATACATGACCACAGGAAAAACCATAGCCTTGACTAGACGGACCTTTGTTGGCAAAGTAATGTCTCTGCTTTTTAATATGCTGTCTAGGTTGGTCATAACTTTCCTTCCAAGGAGTAAGCGTCTTTTAATTTCATGGCTGCAATCACCATCTGCAGTGATTTTGGAGCCCCCAACAATAAAGTCTGACACTGTTTCCACTTTTCCCCGTCTATTTCCAATGAAGTGCTGTATGTCAATTCTATATCAATAAAACTGGAAGAAAAAATTAATTAAGTACAATTAACTGAGATTAAAAATTCACTCCTCCTAAGAAGGTACAGAACCAAGTGCAAACCCTAATGCGCAGTACGGACTCTGGGTGATAATGATGTATCCATGTAGGTTCATCAGTTGTCAGAAACGAACCATGGTGGTGTCGGATGTCGCTGACAGGGCAGGTATACAAGTGTGGGGACAGGCAGTATATGGAAACTCTCTCAGTTCTGCTCAGTTTTGCTGTGGGTTTAAAACTTCTCTAGAAAATGAAGTTCATTAATTTAAAATTTTATTTTATTTTTTTGGTTGCACCTTGAGGCATCCAACCTTGAGGTGGGATCTTAGTTCCCTGAACAGGGATTGAACTCATGCCCCCTGCAGTGGAAGCATGTTTTCTTAAACCACTGAACCACCAGTGAAGAACCAATGAAGTTTATTGATTTAAAAAAAATTCATTTCTCAGTCCCAGCAGGCACATTTTAAGGGCTCACATGTGGCCAGTGGCTACGGTATTGGCCACGAAGAGGAAGAAAGTTCTCCAGGACTGTGCTGCTGAAGATGAGTCCTACTGGGTCTGAGCTGGTCTGACCCATCTTTGTTCAGCTATTTCTGACATTTTCCCTCAAGTTCTAGCACTGCTTCTTTCCTCATTAACTTTTCCCTTGTTTAGAGATTTAAAAGGTGGGCAGTGTTTGAGTCCCACTCCTGAGCTTCCAGGGAGTGAGTCTTTAGTTTCTGAGACTGGTTTGTTGATGTTCAGTTGCTATTAAGTGCCCAGCTCTTTGTGACCCCATGGATTGTAGCCCGCCAGACTCCTCTGTCCATGCGATTTCCCAGGCAAGAATACTGGAGTGGGTTGCCATTTCCTCCTTCAAGAGAACCTCGCAACCCACAGATTGAATCCGGGACTCCTGCATTAGCAGGCAGATTCTTCACCACTGAGGCACCAGAGACGCCCTCTGCCGGGAGCCAGCGTGAGGAATCCCACCCATGACAGGGTCATGTGGCAGAGATTTGATGGGCAAGGACGAGTCAGATCTCAGGTTTCCCCCCTGGCATTTCCTGAGCATGTACTCCCAAAAAATAAGAATCTGCCTGCTTTTCCACTCTTTTGACATTCTCTGGAAAAAGTCAACTCAGGGCTTTAGTCTTCTGCATTTGAAAGGGTGTTTCGATCCAAAAACCTCTCTGATGGCTTTCTAGCCTGCCTGCAGACTGCACATGTGATTGTTTGAGGCCTCCTGACAGGGGGAGGCACAGGAAGCTTAAAACATCCTAGGACTGTAGGGGCTTCCGAGGAGTCAAAATCATTAGAATAGGACTGATTAAAGGTTTCATTTGTTGAGCCAATACTTGCTGCCAAATTTTCATATCTTATATAGTTGGTTAAAAAAAAAAAATAGTAGACCTAGTATTGGCAATATTAGATCTTTGAGTTAAGTACTTTCTTTGTTAAAACTCACTGCACCTTTGTCCTACAGGAATGTAACTTTATTTAGTATTTTGAGGGTAATGCAGAGTAAAGAAAAAACACTTCTAGGGAAAAGGAGTTTTCTGGTTGATAGACAATTACCCAGGAAGAGAGCCATAAAAATGTTAACAGGCCTCTTGGCCAGAAGATAATGTAAACCACCTGAGATCTTTTGCAGACGGGAGGGTATGCAAATAGAAAGCCTGGTTTTTGAGCTGCTAACGCTGCATAATTTTGTATTACCCGTTGATCTGTATGTACAATCAAAAAAGGTATAAAAGGCCTTTCTAGACAATAGAGGAGGGGCCAGTCATTGGAAGGACTGGTTTCCCCCGTGTCTTCTATTTTCTCTAATTTCTGGCTGAATTCCCATCTTGGGTGTGGAGGCTCGCCATGTCTACTTACCTGTCCCGGCTGCTAAGATCCGTAAGAGAAAGAGCCCAGGGCGGGTCACTCTCCAATATTCAAATGGACTCCGGTGGCCTAACGTAGATGGTGCAAGCTCCTTGTCTGGAACTTTATTGGCTTTCCACGTAAACCAAGTTATTCAGCCTTCTTTTCTCCATCTTAATTTCCCTACTATACTATTATTTCCTAATTGAATCTTATATTAATAATAAATAAGTTTTCCTCGCCAACGCCATCTCCCCTTCGAATTCCCTGGATCCACCGGGGTTGGACCCTGGCAGCCCTCTGAGACTAATAACCCCTGTTTACCTGGGAAGACCAAAATGATCTGGCAGCCGAAAAAGTTCAAGTCGCAAGTCTGCCAACTTCGACCAAAGCCAGAACAAAACTTGCCCAACCTTCACTTCCTGGTCAGACTTTTCATACCAGTCATATATCCACATGCTCTGTATCATTTCTGATTTTATTTGGCTTCCTTATAACATGACTAAATTCCAAATTCCAAAATTGGTGTCCTAAATTTGATTATTCCCAACACAAATTTCTGTGTGAAAACAGAGCTGTTCAAAACAGAAGCCTCTATGTGTGACTTCTTCAAAGCAAGTCATTTGATTTAAGGGAAAAAAAATTAAATTGAAAAGTAATCACTATTTTCACTTGAGAGAATGGATTTCATTGCTCTGTTTTACAGAGAACCAATGGCCATAGAAGTGGGCCACAGAGTGGGGGGAAAGTGTCACCTTCTTTGTGGAAGGTTAAACGTCTATGCACAAGGCCTGGGTTCTCTGGAATAACCAGCGTGCAAGGGAGGCACGCAAAACCTTTCCAGACCAAGGTGCTGCATAAAGATTCCATATTGGAAAAGTTTCCCATGTTATTAGGATCTTCCCAACCCAGGGATCAAACCCAGGTCTCCCGCATTGCAGGTGGATTCTTTACCAGCTGAGCCACAAGGGAAGTCCAAGAATAATGGAGTGGCCTAGCCCTTCTCCAGCGGATCTTCCCAACCCAGGAATCAAACTGGGGTCTCCTGTACCAACTGAGCTATCAGGGAGGCCCCAGTAATTTACAACCCAAAGCAATAAAGCATTGTTTCTCCTTTCTTAAAGTAAGTTTTACTACCTTTTTTTAATAAAACATTTGGGGGGGATTAAGAAGAGAGTGTGGTGTTTTTGGCCAGAGTCTCTCTGGCCTCAGGCTTCTTCCAGCACTTGGGTTTGTCCAGAGGAAATGTTTCTGTGTACCAGGATGGGGGAGGTTGGAACAAGGGGGATCTGGGCGGAGGGGAGGGGAGACTGCTCAGGGAGAACCATACCCACCCCACTGAGAAGAATAGGAACATTTTCCACAGAAAACTAGACAAATGACCACGTATGCGGACATTTGCACTTTTAAAGGTAGAACAAAGTAAAGAAACAGAGTTTTTACCAGTCATCTTTATCTGGGGTGGGGATGACTAAAACTCGTTCCTTCTGTGGAATCCTTTGAAGCTATTTTCTCGCCAACTAAACCTGCCCATCAGCATGTCATCCTCATCTTCCTCCTGGGCCTTCTTTACTTCTTCCTTGGCCTGTATGGCATCCATCTCCTTTTCTGGGCCCTGGGGAAAAAAAAAAAACAAAGAACCCAGTGGCCAGGGATTATGCTTTCTGAGGGCTGACTGGGTGTCAGCATACAGCCTGCCTCTGCCTCCTAGAAGCCTTCACACCAGCTGGGGTCAACTGAAAAGAAGCCCCTCTAGGATATTCAGGTCCCCATTCCTGGAACCTGGAAATGCAACCTTATATGGAGTAGGAGAGCGCTTCCCAGGTGGCGCTAGTGGTAAAGAATCCACCTGCCAATCCAGCAGATGAAAGAGTGTGGGTTTGATCCCTGGATGGGGAAGATCCCCCTGGAGGCGGGCATGGCAACTCACTCCAGTATTCTTGCCTGGAGAATCCCATGGACAGAGGAGCCTGGTGGGCTATGGTCCACAGGGTTGCAAAGAGTTGGGCGCGACTGAAACGATTTAGCATGCACACACACACACTATGTAGGGGGAAAGAGCTTTCCAGATGTGATTAAATTAAGCATGTTGAGATAAGGAAATTCTACTGGCTTACCTGGTGGGCCCTAAATTCCATCACAGTGTTCTCATGGGAGAGGGGCAGAGGGAGATTTGACACAGAGACAGAGGAGGAGACAGCCACATGAAGGCAGAAGCAAAGACTGGAAGGATGTGGCCACAGACCAAGGGCACCAGGACCCTTCAGAATCTGCAAGAGATGAAATAAAGGTCCTCCTCTAGAACCTCTGGAGGCAGCAAAGCCCTGCTGATGCCCTGATTTCAGCCCACTGATACTGATTTTGGACTTTTGGCCTCCAGAATTTGGGAGAGTACATTTGCCATGGGCTTTTTTGTTTTTGACCAGCTTCATGGATGAGGGATCTTCATTCTTGACCAGGGATTGAACCCATCCCCCTTACAGCGGAAGCTCAGTCTTAACCACTGGACCACCAGGGAAGTTCCCATCTGTGATGTGATGCTTTAAGCCAGCGAGTTCGTGGTGATATTGTTATGGCAGCCCCAGGAAACAAATACCCCCTCCTTCTTCCATTCCCAGAGCACCTGGGCCTGTCTTTCAATCAGCTGACCAGGAAGGGACAGATGAGAAGAGGCCTCAGAGCCTAAATGAGAAACTCCAAACTTGTGTAATTAAAAGAAAGGCCCGGATTGAGTGCAGACATGTCAAGGAGGTTCACGAAGTCATTGCCGAAAAGAGTTTAGTAAGCCTTTGTGGCAGAAATCAGATTCAAGAAGAAATGGCTCATAAGAAAAATCCGTTAGTGACAACCACCTTTCATCAGCGAAGGGGAAGTTTCCCCCCAAAATGCCATGAATGTTCAAAGCTTAAGCATGCACTTTGCAGCTGGTCCCGGGGTGACAGACATGACACGTTTCTATTGCTCTGACGGGTGGGGCCCTGCTGACCCAGGGAGGGCTAGCCCCTCCAAGGAAACTGAGTCTTAGAGAGAGTCAATGCCTGAGAGAACTCCTTTCATATGCAAGCTGCATCCAGAGTTCACATCCCTAACCACCTCCACTACTGGGCTTTTTATATTCAGGGCTGATATCTCACCTGAATTATCCCATTGCCAGGTGATTGGAGAACTAGTGCCCCAGGGCCCACAGAAATTCTTAAAATTAGCCAATCCTAAACCTGTTTATCCTGCTTCATCTACTCCTTTCTGCAGCGACCAAACCAAAGTTTTTGCTCCTACCTTCCACCTTTTACCTCTGCCTCCTGACCAACCCTGGTGCTTCCCCATGTGGCCCTGGATGGCCTGGCATGGCCCCTCCTCTCAGGAATTGTTAGTAAAACAAATTATCTTTTTTTTGATGGTGGCCACTTCCTGGTCTGGGAGTCTTTTGCCATACCTGATTAACAACAAAACTTACATCTTAATACACAGGTCTTACATCTTAACACACAGGTATTTTGGACTTCCCCGGTGGTGAAGACTCTGTGCTGCCAATGCAGCGGAGCTGGGTTTGATCCCTGGTTAGGGAAATAAGATTCCTTATGCTGTGCAGTGGGGCCAAAAGATTTTTTTTTTAAATTTAAGAACACAGGTTTTTCACAAATGAGGATATCCAAATGGCCACAGAAGCCATGAAACAGTGCCCACCTCGATTCCTCATACTAGAAATACACACAAAACTAGCGCGAGATACACACGACACACCTGCAGAAACCCACAGTCCCCAGTGCTGGGGAGACTGGAGGAAGTGCAGAACAGTGTGGCCCCACAGGAAATAGCCTGGCAATTTCTCATAGAGTTAAAGACACACCATGCAACTCAGCAAACCCCATCCTGGATTTTAACCAAAAGAAATAAAAGCGCTCATCCACACACACAAAAAAACTATATACGAAACTGTTCTCAGCTTTGATCATACTGTTAAAAATTGGAAACAACCCAAATGTCCATTAGCTGGTGAGCAGATAAACTACTCAGTGAGATGGAGAAACATGGTACTGATGAAACCCCAGCAACATGGAGAAATCTTGGAGACACTGCGCCCAGTGAGAGAAGCAGGCTCAGAAAGATTCCACACCTCCAGTGGTTAAGATTCCATACTCCCAATGCAGGGGGCAGGGGTTCAATCCCTGGTCAGGGAACTAATATTCCACATGCCCCACAGTGAGGCCAAGAAAGAAAAAGACAAAAGAAGACAACCCTATACCACCTGATTTGATTTATACGACATTCTGGAAAAGGCAAAACTATAGGGTCATAAAAACAAGGACCTGTTGTACAGCACAGGGAACAACTATATTCAACATCTTGTAATAACCTATAAGGAAAAAGGAATCTGGAAAAGAATACACACACACACACACACACACACAGAGAGAGAGAGAGAGAGAGAGAGAGAGCTATATACCTGAAACTAACACAACATTGTCAATACTTTAACAAAAAATCCAATAGGGGCAGATACCAGATCATCAGCAGTTGCTGGAGTAGGGGAGGGCTTAGTTACAAGGAGACTTCTGGGGATGGTGAAATTGTTCTAGGCTTCCCAGGTGGCACAGTGGTAAAGAATCCGCCTGCCAATCCAGAAGATCCAAGAAAATCAGGCTCGATCCCTGGGTCGGGAAGATCCCAGGAGAAGGAAATGGCAATCCACTCCCGTATTCTTACCTGGGAAATCCCATGGATAGAAGAGCCTGGGGCTACAGTCCATAGGGTTGCAAAGAGTCAGATAGGCCTGAACACGCACACACGAAATTGTTCTACGTCTTGATTTTTAGTGGTGTTTTTATAACTATAACTGTTTGTCGGAATTCACAGAACTGTACATTTCACAGCACATAAGTCAGACTTCAATAAATTCGACCTATCAGCAATTGACAGTAATGCCTAGCATGGCCGAAGATTACATTCCCTTCTGCATTGAAATTCTCATCCGTGCAGAAGGGAATGTAAATAGGATGACACGCTGGAAACTGCGTATGAACTGGTGACTGCTCTGTCTACTCCTGGGCATGTGGCCACTGAAAGACAGGTACAGGAACGATGGTACAGGAATGACGGGAACCAGCTTATCCCTGAGGCCACAAGCTGGAAGCATCCCAAAGCTGTGTCCACAGAGAACAGATGCATAGAATATTCTAGAATATTCACAGAGGAAGGACAAGCTACTGCTCTATGGGAAAATACAAATGAGCCTCACAACACGGCCTGAGTGAATAAGTAATGGGTAGCTACATTGATATGAATTTCAAAAGGAGGTCAAATCCATCTGCAGGGATGGAATAGTGGAACTGCCATTCCTTTGGGGGTGGGTGCCGGCTAGGAGGGGGCATGAGGAGGCTCCTAGAGCTCTGGTGATGTTCTATATCTTGATCTGGTGGGGTGTTTATTATAGAAAAAGTGAAGCACCTTTTTCTATATGTGAGACACAAGTATGGAAATAAATGAATAACAAAAGCAAAGCTCATCGTGTTCATGGACTTCCCTGGTGGCCCAGTGGTTGAGAATCCACCTGCTAATGCAGGGGACACAGGTTCAATCCCTGGTACGGGAAGATCCCGCATGCCGTGGGGCAAATAAGCCCGTGCGCCCCAGCTGCTGAGCCCGTGTGCCCCAGCTGCTGAGCCCGTGCACCCCAGCTGCTGAGCCCATGTGCCCCAGCTGCTGAGCCTGTGCTCTGGAACCCGTGCTCTGCAATAAGAGAAGCCACTGCAATGAGAAGCCCTCGCACTGCAATGAAGAGTAGCCTCCACCAACCAAAACTAAAGAAAACAAATGTACAACAGTGAAGAGCCAGCACAGACAAACACATACATAAATAATAAAGGGCTGTCTTCTTGAAAAAAATAAAAGTTCACTGTGCTCATCATACCTTGGTTTCACCCCAGGTGGCCTTGCCAAAATTCTCAGCATACTCTTCGTCATTGTGATCAGGAAGTTATCAAAGATGGTTCCGGATCTCACCTGTGAATGAAAATAAGCCCTTTGTTACTGGTGTGGAAAATGAAACTTTCCACAAAATCAAAACTGCTGTGATTTATTCAGTACTGTCACAGAGATTAGCTATCGACATTAGCACATGCTGAAACCCTTTCCTGGAATGTCAATTCCCTCCAGGGCACTGGTCCTCAAACTTGGCTGTGTACTGGGACCACTGAGAACATTGACAAGACTGCCGATGCCTGGTCTTACTCCCAGGGATGCTGGTTTAGCAGGTCTGGGGGATGACCCGACATAGAGGCTTTGAAGGTCTCCCCAGGGACTCAAGCATCCAGTGATGTTTGAGAACCGCTGATTGAGAACCTCCCTGTGCAAAGTGTGAGCCATGGATGGGCAGCATCAACATCGCTAGGGATTCAGGATCTCAGGCTCCACCCTGGACCTACTACATCCGAACCTGCAATCTTATCCTAAAGCTGAGAGGCACCACAAGGTCAGCTCCAGGCAGATTTCCAGGGGGCATGGGGGGCAGACAAGAAGTGTCCAGAGGACAGGAAGGATGTCCGTGTTATCTAGGGCTGCAAGTTTTGGGTCTGGGTAGGGGTGCCAGGTGCACGACAGCAGCAGGAGTTCAGGCTGAAGTTCAGAGTTATTAAACCAGAGCAAGTTTAAAACCTGGCGACTTGCACGTCCCTCGCAGTCCAGTGATTAAGAAGCCACCTGCCAACGCAGGGGACTCGGTCTTGATCCCTGGTCCTGGAAGATTCCATATACCTCAGAGCAACTAAGCCCATGCCCCACACCTACCAAGCCACACATGGCAATAGAGACCTAGTGCAGAAAACAACAGACAGACAGAATGAGTGACCTGCCAAAGCTCCAGTCCAATGGCACCAATGTTCTCAAATTCTGAGAGATCGTATTCGGTCAAATAGCTGTTTTTCATCTTCTCATGGAGCCAAACATCTTTGTCTATGCCCTCAGGTTTCAAGCCATCCTGCAACAACAGCCATACGCGCTGGTCCCCGGGGGACACGGGTGGGGAGGGGACTGGCAGGAAGGTGATGCCGCATACGCACCTGGTATGGAGGCTTCTGGAGCATGGCCGCCTGCCAGTCCCCGTCCAGTTCGCCCTTCCAGTCACTCGGCTTGCTGGCACTGGCGTCCAGAAAATGCTTCTCCCAGTCCTTCAAATGCGTGCAGGGGGAAAAGGTTAGATTCTCAGCTTTGAGAAAGAAAATCTGCCAAGAGGCAGAGGCAGGCCTGTGACCCCGGGTGCACTTTTCTCCTCCTCAACTTGATGGTGGAAGGACTGAGGGCTGCGGTTCCTAACCTCACCAGGGGTTTCGACCACAGCCTGTAGTTTGCGGTCTTTTCGGTTAGACAGCATCACCGACTCAATGGAAATGAATCTGTGCAAACTCCAGAAGGTAGTGAAGATAGAGGAGCCTGGCGTGCTGCAGTCCATGAGGTTGCAAAGAGGGGGACAAGACTTATTGACTGAACAACAACAGGAAACTAATACACACCAGTTACAGTCACGGATGCTTGGTTGCCAGTCACAAGTATGATGCTCAGAAATACTACGTTCAAATGCAGAATGAAAAGAAAATCATTTTTATAAAGGTTGCTGATGCATTTTCCTTTCTTTGGAAAAAGACATTGGTTTGGGACTTCTCTGGTGGTCCAGTGGTTAAGACTCCATGCTCTCATTGCAGGGGCCATGGGTTTGATCCCTGGTCAGGGAACTAAGATCCCACATGCTGCAACTAAGGCCTGGCACAGGTGCAAGCATGCTCAGTTGTGTCCAACTCTCTGCAATCCCATTGACTGTAGCCCACCAGGCTCCTCTGTCCATGGGATTTTCCAGGCAACAATACTGGAGTGGGTTGCCACGCTCCCCTCCAGGGGATCTTCCCAACACAGGGATTGAACTCAAGTCTCCTGCAGTGGCCTGCGAATTATTCTTTACCACTTGAGGCACCTGGGAAGCCCAAGACCTGGTGCAGCCAAATAAATAAAAATAAAGTTTTAAAAATANCTCCTCTGTCTATGGGATTTTCCAGGCAACAATACTGGAGTGGGTTGCCACACTCCCCTCCAGGGGATCTTCCCAACACAGGGATTGAACTCAAGTCTCCTGCAGTGGCCTGAGGATTATTCTTTACCACTTGAGGCACCTGGGAAGCCCAAGACCTTGTGCAGCCAAATAAATAAAAATAAATAAAGATTTTAAAAATATCGGTTAAGAAAACAAACCCTTCTCGCTTTCATTTCAAATCCTTCTAACTCTTTCACAATGCCTTGAAGTGTGCAGCCGTGTGGCGGGCTCAGCACATATGCTCTAGGGAGGGCTCCTTGTTTTACTCTCTTTACCACCACTACCAGCCAGGCAGCAGGTATATGGCACCTGGGTACTCACAAACTACGCTTTACGCTTTCTAGCCGCTGTGCAGGAAGAATCCACACCTGGGATTTGTCCTTGGCAGCCTGGTCCCAACCCTCAGCCTCTGCTGACACCTTCTCCATATTCTTCAGTGACGTTAACTGCCAGTCATACTCGATGCTTCCAGATTCAATCGACTGGCCATCAATTTTCACTTCATAAGTGAGGTCAGGTCTTAAAATCAGAGTGTAGAGGTGTGTAAAGCCATCAACCTGCGTGTTTTGCGGGGAGAAGAAGAAAAGAATGAGACCCTCGATGTTTCAAGGCAGGTCTAGGTAAGCAGTGCACGTTGTCATGGATCAAAGCCTTACTGTAAACGCAAGCAGAGACACTCTAGAAAGGGGCTGACCTGACCAGGAAAGGGTGTCCTACAGAAGAGTCACCCCTCCGTCGAGTACTTCCTTACCCTGGCAGCCTTCCCTGTGTGGCTGATCCCTTTCCTATGCAAAGACAAGGCTCTCGCCTCTAACCTCCCAGGCAATCACAATGGGGTAGGTCGGTGTGAATCGAGGTATCACTGTGCTGTCTGACTTAGGAAAAGCTATATGGAAAACAACTTCCTGTTCAGTGTTCTGAAAGATACCAAATGAAGCCCACTCTACTTCTCAACACGGAGGAGAACTTCCTAACACTCTCTTGATGAGTTGTCCAACAATTGAAGCCTGGCTGGGGTAGGCCTGGTTTCTTTCTTGGGCATGGTTAAAAGCCCAGACTGGACATAAGGAAAGCATTTAACATTCAATAAAAGGGATCTGGAGACCTCCTTGGTGGTCCAGTGGTTAAGAATCGGCCTTGCAATGCTGGGGATGAGGGTTGATCCCCGGTCGGGGAACTACATGAGGGGGAGCAACCAAGCCCGTGTAGGCCACAGCTGCTGACCCCGGGCACCACAACCAGAGATCCGCGTGCCGAAACGAAAGATCCCAAAGACGCAACTAAGACCAATGCAGTCAAACACATATATTTAAAAAATAAAAATAGAAAAACTCTGTGCTTCCACTGCAGGAGGCCATGGGTTCAGTTGCTGCTTGGGGAACTAAGATCCCTCAAGCCACACAGTGTGGCCAAAAATAAATAAAATAAAGGAAGGTTGGAAGGTAGGTGGGAGGGTGCCTAGGGAAGCTGGGGGTTCCCAGGATGTGCCTGTCACCAGCAGAGAGGACCCCAGCACCATACCCTGGCAGCATCAGTGTCACTGGGGGTACAGAGGCAATGCTCATTCCCAGGCCAGCCCTGAGCTGCTGCGTTGGAACTCAGCAGACGCTCTGGTCACTTTCACAGGCCCTCCAGGGTCTCTGACACGACTCAGGTTTGAAAACCACCACCCCAGCATAAAGGCCCTGCCAGGAGGAGTCTCTCCCTGCTAAAAGCCAAATCAAAACACTTTCAGGGGCTTCCCTGGTGGCTCAGTAGTAAAGAATCCGCCTGCTAACACTGGAGAAATGGGTTCAGGCCCTGGTTCGGGAAGATCCCACAGGCTGTGGAACAGCTAAGCCCGTGCGCCACAACTATTAAGCCTGCGCTCTAGAGCCCGGGGGCTGCAACTACTGAGCTCAAGCGCCACAACTGTGAAGCCCAGGCGCTCCAGAATCTGTGCTCTACAACCACAGAAGCCACTGCAATGAGAAGCCCATGAACCCCAATGAGAGAGTTGCCCCCACTCACCACACCTAGAGAAAAGCCCACCCAGTGATGAAGACCCAGCACAGACAAAAGTAAATAAATACAATTAAAAATTTTTTTCAGTACCCCTTTGATCTGCCATCCTATGTGGCTGATAACTCTATCCAGAATCAGCACGACAGTCTATTCTGTGTCTCCTTCAACCCTTGTAGTCTGCTCTGACAGCTGAATGCACGATTCTTCCAGTGCTCTCCCCTTGTTCTCTGCCTGCCTTTGTCTCCACTCACCTTTCTTAGCTTAGAATTTGAGCTGGCTGGCCCCATGGCTGGCACCCTCAGAGATCTGGCCACAAGCTCAAGCCTCCTGAAGGATAACAGCTACACTCTCACATATGCAAACAGCTTCAAACCAACATCCTTAATCCCACCTGTCAGCTTCAGATTAAAGTTTCCAGCAATTTACTCTTCCCTCATGTCACAGGAGACTCGGGTTCAGTCCCTGGGTCAGGAAGATCTCCTGGAGGAGGAAATGGCAACCCGCCCCAGTAGTCTTGCCTGGGAAACCCATGGACAGCAGAGCCTGGCTGGCTCTGGGGTTGCAAAGAGTCAGACTTGACTGAGTGACTGGCCACACACACGCAGGCTTCCTCAGCGTCAGCCAGGATTTCCCAACCAGCTGCTCTACACACGACCCCTGAGTTGGTCCCGACCCCTTTCTTGGCCTTTATTTCCCCTCCTGTTTAACAGCAATGTTGCTGAGGACCATCACCACACCCCCAACATCCACATTCTAAACATCACCGAGTCTTTCGGACCCTACACAGGAACCATCTGTCAAAACGTTCCCAGGTTCCAGGCCTCCCTCGTGGCTCAGTGGTAAACAGTCTGCCTGCTGATACAGGAGACACACGTTCCACATCTGGTCGGAGAAGATCCCACATGCCGCTGAGCAACTAGGTCGGTGCCCCACAACTATTGAGCCTGTGTTCTAGAGCCTGCGATTACTTTCATTAATAGGCTCTTTAGTTCTTCACTTTCTGCCATAACAGTGGTATCATCTGCATTTCTGAGGTTATTGATAATTCTCCTGGCAATCTTAATTCCAGCTTGTGCTTCACCAAGTCCAGCAATTCCATGATGTATTCTGCATTTAGTTAAATAAACAGGGAGACAATATACAGCCTTAACATACTTCTTTCTTGATTTGGAACCGGTCTGTTGTTCCATGTCCAGTTCTAACTGTTGCTACTTAACCTGCATACAGATTTCTCAAGAGGCAGGTCAACTAGTCTGGTATTCCCATCTCATTAGGAATTTTCCACAGTTTGTTTTGATCCACACAGTCAAAAGCTTTGGCATAGTCAATAAAGCAGTAGATATTTTTCTGGAACTCTTGATTTTTAGATGATCCAACGGATGTTGGCAATTTGATCTCTGGTTCCTCTGCCTTTTCTAAATCCAGCTGGAATATCTGGAAATTCATGGTTCATGTACAATTGAAGCCTGGAGTGCAGAATTTTGAGAATTACTTTGCTAGCATGTGAAATAAGTGCAATTGAGCAGTAGTTTGAGCATTCTTTGGCATTGCCTTTCTTTGGGATTGGAACGAAAACTGACCTTTTTCAGCTCTGTGGCCACTGCTGAGTTTTCCAAATTTGCTGGCATATTGAGTGCAGCACTTTCACAGCATCATCTTTCAGGATTTGAAATAGCTCAACTGGAATCCCATCCCCTCCACTAGCTTTGTTTGTAGTAATGCTTCCTAAGGCCCACTTGACTTTGCATTCCAGAATTTCTGGCTCTAGATGAGTGATCACACCATCGTGATTATCTGGGTCATGAAGCTCTTTTTTGTACAGTTCTTTGATGTATTCTTGCCACCTCTTCTTAATAGCTTCTGCTTCTGTTAGGTCCATACCATTTCTGTCCTTTATTGAGCCTATCTTTGCATGAAAAGTTCCCTTGGTATTTTTATTTTCTTGAAGAGATCTCTAGTCTTTCCCATTCTATTGTTTTCCTCTATTCTTGGCATTGATTACTAAGGAAGGCTTTCTTATCTCTTCTTGCTATTCTTTGGAACTCTGCATTCAAATGGATACATCTTTCCTTTTCTTTTTTGTCTTTCACTTCTCTTCTTTTCAAAGCTGTTTATAAGGCTTCCTCAGACAATCATTTTGCCTTTTTGTATTTCCTTTTTGAGGATGGTCTTGATCCTTGCCTCCTGTACAAATGTCACAAACCTCCATCCCTAGTTCTTCAGGCACTCCATCTATCAGACCTAATCCCTTGAATCTGTTTCTAACTTCCACTGTATAGTCATAAGGGATTTGATTTAGGTCATACCTGAATGCTCTAGTGGTTTTCTCTACTTTCTTCTATTTAAGTCTGAATTTGGCAAGAAGGAGTTCATGATCTGAGCCATAGTCAGCTCCTGGTCTTGGTTTTGCTGACTGTATAGAGCTTCTCCATCTTTGGCTACAAAGAATATAAGCAATCTGATTTCGTATGGACCATCTGGTGATGTCCATGTGTAGAGTCTTCTCTTGTGTTGTTGGAAGAGGGTGTTCGCTATGACCAGTGCATTCTCTTGGCAAACCTTTATTAGCTCTTGCCCTGCTTCATTCTGTACTCCAAGGCCAAATTTGCCTGTTATTCCAGGTGTTTCTTGACTTCCTACTTTTGCATTCCAGTCCCCTATAATGAAAAAGGATATCTTTTTGGGGTGTTAGTTCTAGAAGGTCTTGTAGGTCTTCATAGAACCATTCAATGTCAGCTTCTTTGGCATTAGTGGTTGGGGCATAGACTTGGATTACCTTGATACTGAATGGTTAGACTTGGAAATGAACTGAGATCATTCTGTCGTTTTTGAGATTGTATCCAAGTACTGCATTGTGGACTCTTTGTTGACTCTGAGGGCTACTCCATTTCTTCTAAGGGATTCTTGCCTACAGTAATAGATATCATGGTCATCTGAGTTAAATTCACCCATTCCAGCTCATTTTAGTTCACTGATTCCTAAAATGTGGATGTTCACTCTTGCCATCTTTGTTTGACCACTTCCAATTTTCCTTGATTCATGGACCTACCATTCCAGGTTCCTATGCAGTATTGCTCTACAGTATCAGACTTTACTTCCATCATCAATCATATCCATAACTAGGTGTTGTTTTTGCTTTGGCTCTGTCTCTTCATTCTTTCTGAAGTTAGTTCTCCACTGATCTCTAGTAGCATTTTGGGCACCTACTGACCTGGGGAGTTCATCTTTCAGTGTCCTATCTTTTTGCCTTTTCATACTGTTCATGGGGTTCTCAAGGCAAAAATGCTGAATTGGTTTGTTTTTCCCTTCTCCAGTGGACCATGTTTTTTCAGTCATCAGAGGAAAGGGTGATAGGGAGTTGGGCAAAACAGATGAAGGGCCTTTTGTTCAGTTGCTTAGTTGTGTCTGATCTTTGTGACCCATGGACTGCATCATTCCAGGTTTCCCTGTCCTTCACCATCTCCCAGAGCTTTATCAAACTCATGTCCATTGGGTTGATGATGCCACCCAACCATCTCATTCCCTGTCATCCCCTTCTCCTACTGCCTTCATTCTTGCCCAACATCAGGGTCTTCTCCATTGAGCTGGCTCTTGACATCAGGTAGCCAAAGTACTGGAACTTCTATTTCAGCTTCAGTCCTCCAATGAATACTCAGGATTGATTTCCTTTAGGATTGACTTGTTTGAAATCCTTCCAGTCCAAGGGACTCTCAAGAGTCTTTTTCAACACCATAGTTTGAAAGCATCAGTTCTTAAGGGCTCATCCTTCTTTATGGTCCAACTCTCATATGACTATTGGAAAAACTACTGGGAAGAACCACAGCTTTGACTATATGTCTCAGGGGTTTAATGTACAGCATAATGAATATAGTCAGTAATATTTCTTATATGGTGATGGATTATTAGTAAGTTATTATGGTGATCAATTCATAACGTGTATAAATGCCAAATCCCAATGTTGCACAACTGAAATTAATACAATATTATATGTCAACTACAGCTTTTAAAAGTTGAGAACATATGTAACATCTAATAATAAGTTTTGCTACTGGGGTTTTATAACTAGTTTGAATACTAAACAAAGCCTGATGCATTCCTGAGAATGTAAAAAAGGAAACAAATAGATAAGCCAGATTTACCTTGCAGTATAACATCTTTCTTTATTTAAATATTCCTTTATTAATTTTAAAATGTGTTCTGAATACCCTTCATGTGACATACGAGCAACACAAGTGGTAGCAGTTCAGTTAAATCCCAAAAGTTGAAAAACTTTTGTCACCTGAAGAAAGATGGACTATGAAATTAAAGGAAAGCTTAGTCTGAGGTCCAAAGAAGTTCTACACAGAGAACATGTGTTTGTTAAAGGGAAATTGTACTGTCTGTGAAGAAGAGGGAAGAAAGATTTGAAACCACACCACAAGATGCCCAGATGGTCGCATTATATCCGGCAGAAGACTACAAGTAACTTTAGTTATCATTTCTCTTTTAATTGAGGCACTTCATCTACTCTGTCACTAATTGCATAAGGACAGTAAAAGATTAGAAATGCATTTTCATGTTTTTCCAGATCCAGAAACATCATAGTTCAGATGTTGTTAACATGGCTTAAATGTATTTGCTCATGTGCAAATTATAGCAAGGTCAGAATACCGCGTTAAGAAATAATTATATGCATGTTAGAATAATTTGAGCATTGTCTTTCTGATGAACATCTGATCTCAACAGGTCCCTCTGAGGAGAATATATTCCATTCTAGGTCACACCTGCCAAGGTTTCCACATCAAAACCTGTGCACCTGCCTCTGGTCCATCTCCCAGATACATTTTTAACACATCATCTGCCAGGGGGAAAAAGATCACATAACAGAAGTTCACTTCAAATGAAAGATTTTCTGCAGAGAGGATTGGGAATTATGCTGCCAGGCTGGCAGACGATATGGAAGCATAAATCTATTCTCTTATGTCATCTGGTTTGAGACACTTTCATTACCATTTCAACCCTGATTTCTATTCATAAATCTGTGCATTAAGCTAATATAAATAAATAAAATCCAATATTTTTTAAATTAAAACATTTTTTCAACCAGATTTAAAATAGAATCTCAGCCATATGGATCTATAGAATCACTGTGCAAAATTTTTCTTTTCACACACTTTGGTTTTGGCTTCGGATGCACACATCTGTCATTAGCTTCGGCATTGTGGATTACTAGGCTATTTCTCAACATTCTATAAAACAAATAAACAGGTGCTGCTAACACTGTGTCACTTGTTTAAACTAGCAAAAGGCCAACAAACAAGGATAAAAGATTGAATCATATTTTGAGGAAATAATAATTTAAGATATTAAAATACATAATTAATCTAAACCCATTAAGGTATGACAATCATTTACTTTTATATTTCATGCATTCAACCCATAATTGGCTCAGAGAATATATTTTACAACAGTTTTAATAAAGTCACACATATATGGCAGTGATAACTGCACTATATGCATTCTGCCCTTTCTTATTAACAGAGACCATTTCCCTCCTAGGAAGAAATGGAATGAAAAATATAGCTCCCATCTTCCCTTGCAGGTAGATTTGACTGCATAACTAGACTAGCTAATGAACCTCAACAGATGTTTGCTAAAGGATTCTGGAAATATTTTCTTTCCTAAGATCCTCCTCAACCTCTTCTCATGGATGCCCACTTTGCTCCTTTTTCCTTATTTCTGCCGGGAACACAGACATGCTGGCTGAAGTAGAGGCAACTATAAAACAATGAAAAATGAATTCAAGACAGTCCCAGAGATTGGGATACCCCATGATAGCATAGAGAGTAATGCCTAGGATAAAACTTCTTGCTGCATGAAAATAAGCCTACTGTTCCTTTTTTTTTTTCCCCTTTAGTTACTGAGGAACAAATACTAAGTGTGCAGTTTGGTGGCTTTGAAGCATATGTATAAACTCATGTAACCACCATCCACATCAAGATATGTTCAACTCTTCAGAAGCCTCCATCCCTTTTCCAAAGGCAACTTCTATTCTAATCTCTAAACCCAAATTTCTTTAAATCACTATTTAGTCATTTTACTGTTCAGTTCAGTTCAGTTGCTCAGTTGTGTCTGACTCTTTACGACCCTGTGGACTGCAACACAGTAGGCTTGCCTGTCCATCACCAACCCTGGAGCTTGTTCAAACTCAGGTCCATTGAGTCAGTGATACCATCCGACCATCTCATCCTCTGTCACCCCTTCTCCTGCTGCCCTCAATCTTTCCCAGCATCAGGGTCTTTTCCAATGAATCAGCTCTGATGAGAACATCAGGTGGCCAAAGTATTGGAGCTTCAGCTTCAACATCAGTCCTTCCAATGAATATTCAGGATTGATTTCCTTTAGGATTGACTGGCTTGATCTCCTTGCAGTCCAACGGACTCTCAAGAGTCTCCTCTAGCACCACAGTTCAAAGGCATCAGTTCTTTGGTGCTCAGCCTTCTTTACTGTCCAATTCTCACAATTGTACACGACTGCTGGAAAGACTATGGCTTTGACTATACGGACCTTTGTTGGCAGAGTGATGTGTCTGCTTTTTAATAAGCTGTTTAGGTTTGTCATAGTCAAATATAATTTTATTTAATTCTTTTAATAAGTAAATTATCTGTTGATATAGCTTAAGATTATATTTGGTCCCCCTCATAATATTTTTAAAAGTTGACTTCTGACAAAAACTTTTTAATCCTATATAAAGTTTCCACATTTTGGGATCATATATTTTATAACTTTCTTTACCCCTCAATCTCATTTTTAATAATTTCTGTGAATATAAGCAAATATTATTTTCCTATTAGATACAGACAGCATATTAAAAAGCAGAGACATTACTTTGCCAACAAACCCTGGCTTGTCAAACAATGGTTTTTCCAGTAGTCATGTATGGATGTGAGAGTTGGACTATAATGAAAGCTGAGCACCAAAGAATTGATGCTTTTTAGCTGTAATGTTGGAGAAAATCTTGAGAGTCCCTTTGACTGGAAGAAGTTCTTACTGGTCCATCCTAAAGGAAATCAGTGCTGAATATTCATCGGAAGGACTAATGCTGAAACTGAAACTCAATACTTTGGCCACTTCATGCAAAGAACTGACCCACTGGAAAAGATCCAGATGCTTGGAAAGATTAAAAGCAGGAGGAGAAGGGGACAACAGAGGATGAGATGGTTGAATGTGATCACCGACTCAATGGACATGAGTTTGAGTGAGTTCCAGGAGATGGTAATGGACAGGAAAGCCTGGTGTGCTGCAGTCCACGGGGTCACAAAGAGTAGGACAAGACTGAGCAACTGAACTGAATAGGTAAGAAGTTTACTAAGCATGCTAATTTCATAGGACATAGTCAAACATTGGCATTGTTAAGTAAAATGGATATGTACAAATTAGGGATTTTGCTTTCCTCTTCTTGCCTTATTAACCCTTTTCCATCTAAAACAATGCCACAGTACAGCTCATCTCATCTGTTTGGGCAAGACAAACGACCCAGAAAAAAGTCAGACCAATGAAACTCAATCAATTTCCCAGATCCTATAGATGTGAATTCGAAGTAGATAAAAAGTAAGATCTTGCTGTGTCATTTTTTTCAAATCAGAAAGCAAAAAGAAGCTTTCAGGTGGACCTGGGTCCGATATTGACCCCTGGCAGAGCCTTAATAGGTTATAGAGCAATAACCTACAAAAGCCATGAATACAAATCAAGTCAGGCCGACCAAACTGTGATGCCTGAGGCTCCTCCAGCTGATCTCTTCCAACAGGTCCCTCTATGGAGACAACAAAGGATATGAGGAAAACGTAAAAGAGACACAATGCTCAGAAACTGGCAAACATTCAGATTAGACTTACTCTAACCCCCCAAACTTTTTAAACATCTTTTTACATGCTTCATTCTGTATCATAATGATATAATGAATTTGTTACAAATCTCGACTGTGAAAACCAAGGACTGTCTGATGACTTAAATTAAGGTCCTGAAAGGAAAATATTGTCAACACTTTTCTCTTTTTATAATTGATATTGTGCTCTCTGCTTTACTTTCAATATTTGTCCACATAAGGTCTGTGTCAATGATTTGAACATATTTTAGTTGCAGAAGTGACAACAAACACAAAAATAGATTCAAGTTACTGAAACCAGAGAGATTATGAACTCCCGGAGTTCACTCAGACTCATGTACATCGAGTCAGTGATGCCATCCAACCATCTCATCCTCTGTCATCCTCTTCTCCTCCTGCCCCCAGTCCCTCCCAGTATCAGTCCTTTCCAATGAGTCAACTCTTCACATGAGGTGGCCAAAGTACTGGAGTTTCAGCTTCACCATCATTCTTTCCAATGAAATCCCAGGCCAGATCTCCTTCAGAATGGACGGGTTGGATCTCCTTGCAGTCCAAGGGACTCTCAAGAGTCTTCTCCAACACCACAGTTCAAAAGCATCAATTCTTCAGCGCTCAGCCTTCTTCACAGTCCAACTCTCACATCCATACATGACCACAGGAAAAACCATAGCCTTGACTAGACGGACCTTAGTTGGCAAAGTAATGTCTCTGCTTTTGAATATGTTGTCTAGGTTGGTCATAACTTTTCTTCCAAGGAGTAAGCTTCTTTTAATTTCATGGCTGCAGTCACCATCTGTAGTGATTTTGGAGGCCCCCAAAAATAAAGTCTGACTCTGTTTCCACTGTTTCCCCATCTATTTCCTATGAAGTGATGGGACCAGATGCCATGATCTTCATTTTCTGAAGGCTGAGCTTTAAGCCAACTTTGTCACTCTCCTCTTTCACTTTCATCAAGAGGCTTTTTAGCTTCTCTTCACTTTCTGCCAGAAGGGTGGTGTCATCTGCATATCTGAGGTTATTGATATTTCTCCCAGCAATCTTGATTCCAGCTTGTGTTTCTTCCAGTCCAGCATTTCTCATGATGTACTCTGCATAGAAGTTAAATAAGCAGGGTGACAATATACAGCCTTGACGTACTCCTTTTCCTATTTGGAACCAGTCTGTTGTTCCATGTCCAGTTCTAACTGTGGCTTCCTGACCTGCACACACGTTTCTCAAGAGGCAGGTCAGGTGGTCTGGTATTCCCACCTCTTGAAGAATTTTGCACAGTTTGTGGGATCCACACAAAGGCTTTAGTATAGTCAATAAAGCAGACATAGATGCTTTTTGGAACTCTCTTGATTTTTGGTGATCCAAAAGATGTTGGCAATTTGATCACTGGTTCTTCTGCCTTTTCTAAAACCAGTTTAAACATCTCGAATTTCACGGTTCATTGTTGAAACTTGGCTTGGAGAATTTTGAGCATTATTTTACTAGTGTGTAAGATGAGTGCAATTGTGCGGTAGTTTGAGCATTCTTTGGCATTGCCTCACTTTGGGGGGTGGATTGGAATGAAAACTGACCTTTTCCAGTCCTGTGGCCACTGGGGCCTTTTCTAAATTGCTGGCATATTGAGTGTAGCACTTTCACAGCATCACCTCTTAGGATTTGAAATAGCTCAACTGGAATTCCATCACCTCCACTAGCTTTGTTTGTAGTGATGATTCCTAAGGCCCACTTGACTTCACGTTCCAGAATTCCTGGCTGTAAGTGAGTGGTCACACTATTGTGATTATCTGGGTCATGAAAATTTTTTGTATAGTTCTGTGTATTCTTGCCACCTCATTTAATATCTTCTGCTTCTGTTAGGTCCATACCATATCTGTACTTATTGAGTCCATATTTGCATGAAAAGTTCCCTTGGTATCTCTAACTTTCTTGAAGAGATCTCTAGTCCTTCCTATTCTATTGATTTCCTCTATTTCTTTACATTGATCACTGAGGAAGGCTTTCTTATCTCTCATTGCTATTCTTTGGAACTCTGCATTCAAATGAGTATATCTTTCCTTTTCTCCTTTGCTTTTCACTTCTCTTCTTTTCAGAGCTATTTGTAAGGTCTCCTCATACAGCCATTTTGCTTTTTCATATTTCTTTTTCTTGGGGATGGTCTTGATTCCTGGCTCTTTTACAATGTCACAAACCTCAATCCATAGTTCATCAGGCATTCTGTCTATCAGTTCTAGTCCCTCAAATCTATTTCTTACATCTACTGTATAATCGTAAGGGATTTGATTTAGGTCATATCTGAATGGTCTAGCATTTTCCCTACTTTCTTCAATTTAACTCTGAATTTGGCAATAAGGAGTTCATGATCTGAGCCACTGTCAGCTCACAGTTTTGTTTTTGCTCTCTGTATAGACCTTCTCCACCTTTGGCTGCAATGAATATCATCTGGTGACGTCCATGTGTAGAGTCTTCTCTTGTGTTGTTGGAAGAGGGTGTTTGCTATGACCAGTGCATTCTCTTGGCAAAACTCTATTAGCCTTTGCCCTGCTTCATTCTGTACTCCAAGGCCAAATTTGCCCATTACTCCAGGTGTTTCTTGACTTCCTACTTTTGCATTCCAGTCCCCTATAATGAAAAGGACATCTTTTTTGGGTGTTAGTTCTAGAAGGTCTTGTAGGTCTTCAAAGAACCATTCAATGTCAGCTTCTTCAGCATTAGTGGTTAAGGCATAGACTTGGATTACCTTGATACTGAATGGTTAGACTTGGAAACAAACTGAGATCATTCTGTCATTTTTGAGATTGTATCCAAGTACTGCATTGTGGACTCTTTGTTGACTCTGAGGGCTACTCCATTTCTTCTAAGGGATTCTTGCACAGAGTAGTAGATATCATGGTCATCCAAGTAATTCACCCATTCCAGATCATTTTAGTTCACTGATTCCTAAATCATGGATGTTCACTCTTGCCATCTCTTGTGTGACCACTTCCAATTTTCCTTGATTCATGGAGTTAACGTTCCAGGTTCCTATGCAATACTGCTCTTTACAGCATCGGGCCTTACTTTCATGACCAGTCACATCCAGAACTGGGTGTTGTTTTTGCTTTGGCTCTGTCTCTTCATTCTTTCTGGAATTATTTCTTCACTGATCTCCAGTAGCATATTGGGCACCTACCAACCTGGGGAGTTCACCTTTCAGTGTCCTATCTTTTTTCCTTTTCATACTGTTCATGGGGTTCTCAAGGCAAGAATATTGAAGTAGTTTGCCGTTCCCTTCTCCAGTGGACCACATTTTTTCAGAACTCTCTACCATGACCCATCCGTCTTGGGTGGCCTACAAGGTATGGCTCATTGTTTCATTTAGTTAGACAAGGCTATGGTTCATGTGATTAGATTGGGTAGTTTTTTGTGATTGTGGTTTTCAGATAGTCTGCCCTCTGAATGAGAAGGATAAGAGGCTTATGGAAGTTTCCTGATAGGAGACTAACTCCAGGGGAAACTGGGTCTTGTTCTGATGCAACTGGCCATGCTCAGTAAATCTTTAATGTAATTTTCTGTAGAAGGGTGGAGCTGTGTTTCCTCCCTGTAAGTAACCTGGGCCAAAGGAAATGGAAACCCACTCCAGTATTCTTTCCTGGAGAATCCCATGGACAGAGGAGCCTGGTGGGCTACAGTCTATGGGGTTGCAAAGAGTCAGACATGACCGAGCAACTTCACTTTCATTTTCAAACTATGGTGGAGGTAATGAAGATAATGGTGACCTCTTTCAAAAGATCCCATGCATGTACTGCTACACTCAGTGCCCCCAACCCTGCAGCAGGCCACTGTCGACTCATGCCTCTGCTGAAGACTCCTGGACACTCACAGGCAAGTCTGGGTCAGTCTCTTTTGGGGTCACTGCAGAGACTGAAATAGAACTGTGTTTGAGCATCTCCTATGGAGGTACGGGTCAGCAGTGGAGTGCCACAGGGACAGGGGCTTTGGGTGCAGCAGACTTGGGTATGGCATAAGTCCTCTTGGAGGAGTCCATTAACCCCACCAAAAAGGTGCCAGAACTTACACAGGCCTGGGAAACAAACTCTTGGAGGGCACAAACAGAACCTTGTGTACACCAGGACCCAGGAGAAAGGAGCAGCGACCCCACACAAGTTAACATATCATTTCTGAAGTAAATTCAACACAACAGTATTGATGATAAAGTAAGATTCTATGTCAGAACATAGTTTTGAAAACTATGAAGTGATGTATTCATTTACTCAACACATCAACTTGTAAATGCCTACTATTTCTTTTTTAACCTCTATTAAGTTAAAATGCTTCTGTGATAAGATATACCAGAATGCTTCACTGAGGAAATACAATAGATCTGAGAATATTGACTATCAAGCTTTAGGCCCTTGCATTAGAAAGTGGCAGAACTGATCAAATGTAAAGTGATTAGTAAAAACAAACAAAATATATCTTATCACCAATAATGCGAAAACAGAAGCATTTGTAAAACCCATACCCATTCCTGAGTGTGTGAATGTGTGTGTGTGTGTGTGTGTGTATATATATAGAAAAAAATAACAACAAGAATAACAATAAAGTATTTCCTAGTGAGCATGAAAATGAAGTAAAATGTCTTAGCTAGATTCATTCATGCTATAGTTTGGATGTTCAAAGGCAATTTTAAATCTTTTTTTAAAAAATCATTTAAAAGCATTTAGTTTTAATTGAAGGATAATTGCTTTACAGAATTTTGTTGGTTTCTGCCAAACATCAACAGGAATCAACCATAAGTATACACATGTCCCCTCTCTCTTGAACCTCCATTCGCATATCCCTCCCCATCTCACCCCTCTAGGTTGTTACAGAGTCTGTAATTTGAGTTCCCTGAGTCATACAGCAAATTTCTATTGGCTATCTATTTTACATATGGTAATTAAGGAGAGAGTGAGATGTGTGGAGAGAGTAACATGGAATACTATAATTTTAAATATTATTAATTTTTTCCCAATAATTTGATCTTTCTCTTAAGCCTTCACCTTGCTGAGTAGCATGTTTAACTGAATAACCAATTAGCAAAAACTGTCTTCAAATCTTATTAAAATGTTGTTATAATCATTAAACTATTTTATAATCATAATAAATTAATGATATCATAATTAATGATTACTTTATGATATTTTAAATAATTAAAGGAAATTTTTTATCCTATAAACCATTTTCAGATTAAAACTCAGTCTATTTTTTATTTTTCTATTTTTGAGAAAAGAAATCTTAAAATAAAAACATGGATAAATATGCAGTAATATGTATAAGTAAAAGTACCAAAACTAAGCAAGGCTTTCACTGTCTAATCCTTCCTGTATTCTATGGGGCAATATCTCTTGTATGCCTCTGCTTGCACTCTTGCATTGAGGATGTAATTTGTGATCTTCTATTGATCAGAGCCTGGGTAAGGGCACCTGGCTGACTCAGTGGTATCCTAACTCCTTGCAGTTATCTGAAACATCTGGCTCTGACTTATTAAGTCCCAGACTTATTAAGGGTCCCGGACAGGGTAGTCTATAATATAGCCCTCAGGGCAAAGCAACTAAAACCCTGTCCTCATGCTCTCCTTCAGCAAGCTCTCAGATGTGCTTTCTGTTTCTGATTCAATTCCATTCCTCAAGGAAACAAAGAGTGGCTGAGAAACATCCTGAAAGATGCAAACTTTTCGGAACTCCTTCTACCTGAACATTTGCTGCTAAATTTTCCAGGGTACCAATCTCTGCAACTCCACATTCAATCTTATTCTCAGCAATCTGATCAGTTTTAGTGGCTCTGCACCTTCTACAACTGGAGTTTTTGGTTTTCTGTTTCTATTTCCTGTATTGCATTGTTTTACTGTACACCACGCTTCAAGGCACTGTTGCCAAAGATAAAAAAAATCTTGCCTACTTTTCAAGTGTCGTCCTGCTCCCTTGACCATGGGAATGATAAGTGAGAATTAAAAGAATTAGGAAAATCTTCTTTTAAAATACCTAAGCTTTCAATCTTGTTGTATTACTACCTAATCCTGCTTTTAAAGGTGAAGTTTTTTCCTCCTAAATTTCTAGGACAATTCATAATTTTCCACTCACAAAACATATCCTCAACCTGAAGAAAGGAGTACTTAGACTAACTGAGGTAAATATTCTGTAGTCAGAAATGCCAATGGAAAAAACAAATTAATGATTATTTTTAAAGTCTTATCACTATTGCATATGCAGTTTTTTTTTTTTTTTTGGAGTATAGTTGCTTTACAATGTTGTGCTAGTTTCTGCTAATCAGAGAAGTAAATGAGATACACACAAATATGCCGTTTTTATCCACACAATTATACTCTGAAAAATCTATCAAAGAGAAACTCATGCCAAAATGACAGGACAAGTGTGGCCGTTCTTAAAACTGCATGACAACAATATTAAAATTCTAGATAATAATTATTGATTACACAACTTGTTTCGACATAAGACAATATCTCAAAGGGATATTATTAAGTGAAAAACTACAAGTCATATTAGAATAATTATAGAATAATGAAATATTAAAATAAAAATGTTTATTTGAAGAGATACATATGCATAATTATCTTTATTAATTGTGCAGACAAAATACCAAGTTAACACAAACCAAATTGTTAACCATAGTCTGTGGTTGTGTCTGCAAATTATCAGTTAGGAGACTGACATTCGATATTCACTTAGTTTTCCTCCATATAGCTTGATTCTTTTGCCAGAATATATTCACATATCAGCTGTACAGGGTTTTCATAAATGAAAAAAAAAAAAGGAAAAATTAATTATTTAAATATAGATTTAAATGATTTAATAAGGAGGGTTTCGTGAAGATTCTGGAGGGGAAAAAGTGACGATTCCAATCACTAAATATGCTGGCGTCAAACCTTTAGTAACATTTATAGTTGAATCTCTGCTATTTGACAATTAAAACCTATTTGCTCAAAAAGAGAAATAACACATAGCAAAGTGGTCTGTTGCTAGGATTCCAGATTAGATTAATGTAGAAAATGTTAAGGAAAATTGTACAAAAGCAGTTCTATTTACACAGCATGAAATATAGATTTTTCAAGCAGGGTCAGCTGACATAAAATGGAAGCTTCAAAAAATAAGAAAACATTTTTCACTTAAATGTAGTTGACAGGCAATTTGAGGGATTGTCTTTTTTTTTTAATTTTAAAGAAAATGTCTTTGAAAATTTAACCTTGATTTTAAGAAGCTCAAATGTCTGCATGTTGTGAATCATGAAACAATTCCCCTAAAAAAGATATCGAAAGCTATTTCAGGTGCTTTTTAATTTGTAAATTTTTTTATCTTATATGTTAGAGGGAAAAATAACATTTAAAAAAAATTTCCAAGACAATAATTTCAATGTTACTTTTAATATTTCCTTTATAGAGTTTTATCATTTATTGGTGAATATTATTTTACTCAAAGTAGATAAACTGCTTTTAAAGTGTGATGCTGAACAACTGTAAGACAGACTACAAATGTCAGGCTGCTTTCTGCTCCTTTTTGGATTCATGAAATTATTTTAAATGTCTCGCAGGCACTTACTGATTTAGAAAATACCTTTTGATGTTCATTTTGTGCATGCTATTTTATGTATCCTGATTTACTTCTACTCTAATTAGTCAAGTGTAAATAATTTTAAAAATGTTATTTGATTACATCTTTAGCTTTCTTTTTGTATACTTTGTAGCTCTTCTTTGATACACATATGTACAAATGCATGTATCACATTTCTTTTAATTAACATCTATTGAAAGATGCCGTGAAAAATACATAAAGGTAAATGTTCAAAGAGGAACTTGTTCATAAATTGAAGTTTATTGTAATTTCAGTGAAATGTAGCCTATATAAAATTCTTTTAAAATAGTTTTGTTTATTTAATATAGATTATCATTTAGAATTCTCATCACTTTCTTTCCCTGGTAATTATTATTAATACAATTATTGCAATTTGATTTTTAACAAGTACATTTCATGCAGTACATTAGATTTAAAATTAGCATTATTTAAAATCCAAAATCACTACAGATGGTGATTGCAGCCATGAAATTAAAAGGCTCTTACTCCTTGGAAGGAAAGTTATGACCAACCTAGACAGCATATTAAAAAGCAGAGACATTATTTTGTCAACAAAGGTCCATCTAGTTAAGGCTATGGTTTTTCCAGTAGTCATGTATGGATGTGAGAGTTGAAAGAAAACTGAGTGCCAAAGAATTGATGCTTCTGAACTGTGGTGTTGGAGAAGACTCTTGAGAGTCCTTGAACTGTAAAGAGATCCGACCGGTCCATCCTAAAGGAGATCAGTCCTGGGTGTCCATTGGAAGCTAATGCTGAAGCTGAAATTCCCATACTTTGGTCACCTGTTGTGAAGACCCTGATTCTGGGAAAGATTGAGGGCAGGAGGAGAAGGGATGATGGACGATGAGATGGTTGGATGGCATCATTGACTCAACGGACATGAGTCTGGGTAAACTCCAGGAGTTGGTGATGGACAGGGAGGCCTGTCATGCTGAGGTTTATGGGGTTGCAAAGAGTTAGACACGACTGAGAGACTGAACTGAACTAAAAATTATTAACATCACTGCATATTCTTCCTACATTATTCTTTTTTTTTTTTTCAAATCAAGAGTTTTTATTGTCTCTTTAAAAGATCACAACTGATTCCATAGAACCATCTGCTATCTTGTTGTTTCTGCAGCAGGATCACTGAGATCTTATTCATCAGCCTGCTGAACTGTTCCTTTTTCAGAAACATAGATACCATCCAAAAATTTTCTGATATCCTTGTTTTTAACTGTGGTGGCTTGCTGAATCAAAGCAGCTGAATTTGACACAAGTTCAATGTCATTTCCTTCAAGAATCAACTCATCTTTCTGGGCTTGAGATACTGAACAGGCAACTCCTGGCCTCATTCGAACTCTGCGTATGTATTTTTCACCCAAAAAATTTCGGATTTCCACAAGAGAACCATTCTCCTGAATAACAACGTTGATGGGGAAGTGGGCATACACTGACCTCATCTTGTAACGGAAGCCCAGTGTAACACCCTTGATCATGTTCTGTACGTGACTACAGATTGTACGAACAGTAGCCAGTTCCTTTCTGTTTCCCCACCATTTGTCAACACGGAGCCTCTTCTTTTTCTTTCCGAGGAGACTGAGTTCTACATTGATGTGATTGAAGTCCCTCCGCAGGGTGCCTCTGGGGCCCTTCACAAAAAGTTCAAGTCATTTCCTTCAAGAATCAACTCATCTTTCTGGGCTTGAGATACTGAACAGGCAACTCCTGGCCTCATTCGAACTCTGCGTATGTATTTTTCACCCAAAAAATTTCGGATTTCCACAAGAGAACCATTCTCCTGAATAACAACGTTGATGGGGAAGTGGGCATACACTGACCTCATCTTGTAACGGAAGCCCAGTGTAACACCCTTGATCATGTTCTGTACGTGACTACAGATTGTACGAACAGTAGCCAGTTCCTTTCTGTTTCCCCACCATTTGTCAACACGGAGCCTCTTCTTTTTCTTTCCGAGGAGACTGAGTTCTACATTGATGTGATTGAAATCCCTCCGCAGGGTGCCTCTGGGGCCCTTCACAATAACTGTCCGTCCCTTCAAGTTAATGTCGACATTTTCTGGGATGTCGACAGTCTGATTGCTGAGAATGGTCTTCATTCTCGCAGTAGATGCGGCAAAAGTCAATGGATGTTTTCTTAGCCTGACTTCTTTGCAGAGACATTTGCTGGCTCTTGTTAAACTGTTACGTTGGTGTCACATAATGTAGGTTGTGAATCAAATAAGTGCAATTTATTGAGTGCCTGCTATCGGCTAACCACATAGACATTTACATACATTTCTTTTCCCCTTTAACTCATTTTTTTTCCCTAACCGATGTCATACCTTAGACTCTTTACCACTCGGCTTTGTCGTCTCTGGTGAAGTAAGCTTTTGAGTAAACTCTGGAGAGTTCAGTCTAGTGTGTAATGCAATCAAAACACTACAGAACTGTGTAAAACACAGTGAAATGCAGAGAGACTGTTAAGTACCAGAGGAAGTCAGAAAAGGGAGAGATAAATGGGAACCCACTCCAGTATTCTTGCCTGGAGAATCGCATGCACAGAGGAGCCTGGTGGGCTATACAGTTCATGGGGTCGCAAAGAGTCAGACACGACTGAGCGACTTCACTTTCACCTAGATCATTTGAAATTGGGAGGGAAAATTGGAAGGCTTGTGGAGAATTTCAATACTCCACTGATTTTTGTTTGTTTAGAGCTGTTATGATCTGGAGAGTCAGAGGGGTTGGGCTTTTTCCTGGCACTGGCAAGAACAAGGGGGTGAGAAGGGAAGCAGGATGTAGACAGAATTCTTCAGAGGCAGTGAAATGACTTCCTGAAGATCTGAAACAGTAGGAAAGGAGGTTGAGTACCTCCTTGGCATGTATGCCAAGTCGCCTCTTGTGTCTGACTGACTCTTTGTGACCCCATGGACTATAGCCTACCAGGCTCCTCTGTCCATGGGATTTCCCAGGCAAGATTCGGCAGTGGGTTGCCATGCCCTCCTCCAGGGGAACTTCCCAACCCAAGGATCGAATCCTTGTCTCTCACGTCTCCTACATTGGTAAGCAGGTTCTTTACCACTAGTGCTACCTGGGAATCCCCATTAGATGGAATTAAATAATGGAGAGCTTTGAAAGCCAAGCAGAACGTAGACCAGTGGTCATCCAAATGGGTTTTGTAAGAGGAACCAATGATATATAAAAATACAGTAATAGGAGTTAAAAAAATGTTTTCTGTAATAGTAATACCTAACACATAGTTCAAACTATATACCAGACACTTTTCTAAGTGCTTTCATATATATTGCATAATGTGTATAACATGTTGGGACTACATAGAAGGTGCATGTAATTTACAAATGATACTTAAAAAAAAAAAACCAAAAACCACTAATGCAATGTGTCAGCAAATGTGTTTGGAGACTATTGGTTTAGATATTAAGTAGGAAGCCAAAGTAGGTTTAATGAATAAAGAATATTATTTCCCTGATGATGTTCCCAGTAAGTGGAAGAAAATGGAGAGCCTGAAGTCAGAGGGTAGTAACTTGTATTTGTGGAGGACCCCAGGTGGCGCTAGTGGTAAAGAACCTGGCTGCCAGTGCAGGAGACAGAGGAGGCCCCGATTCGATTCCTGAGTCAGGAAGATCCCCTAGAGGAGAAAATGGCAGTCCACTCCAGTGTTCTGGCCTGGAGAATCCCATGGACAGAGGAGCCGGTGAGCTACAGTGGTGAAGAGTCAGGGTCGCGAAGAGTCAGGCAGACTGGGCTACTGAGCAGCCATGAGCATGCATGCAGAGTGCGAGGCACATACATGTGGCACTCACCCATTTATTACTGATGTTCATACCAGCCCTCTAACATGTGTGCTCCACGTGGCCGGGGACTTTGTCTTTTTTACTGGGCTAGTCACAGTTTCTTGAATAGTGCTTAGCCTGTAATTGTTGAAAAAACAAACAACTGTGTGAGATGAGTGTAACATTACCTTCTGGGGATTTTCACAGTAATAGTATCAATAAATGAAAGTAACTGTTACTCACAGAATGCTTCATGTGTGCCGGGGTAAGGTACTACATGCTTTGTACTCATTTACTCCCTTGGAGATGTTCATACCTTGACTCTGGTAATTTTCCTGATTTTGTTTGCTCTTGTCTTTATCCTGTGCCCTAACTTCCTTACTCATTATTCTGATCATTCCCTTTCATACATTCTCAACTCCCCAGTCTGTATCCCTTTGTCATAAAAGGGGGGAAAAAAAAAGCTGATTAAATCAAGGTTTCTACATGTTTCCTACCTGCCCCCAAGCAGTGGAGAGCTGAGCTAAGGAACACTCCACATGAATTGACTGTTCTTATTTTAAATTTATGAATAAAAATCTCAAGTTAATTTTCAGCATATTTTTCTAGGAAATTTGCTTTCCCTTTCTCCATATGACTAGTTGATGTTGCCAGTCTCCTAAGACTTCTAGCACGTGCTCCTGTCCTATTCTCAGCTTTACAGAGAATGCGAAGGAATCAGATGGGAACCATCTTTTCGCCACTGTAAAAATCTAAGGGCTGAGCTGGGGTGATTCTCCGCTCTCCCTCCTCTTACAGTGGATGAGCTTCTGGTCTGATGGAAAGCCAGTCAGTTCCGTTCCCTCCCTGGGCCTTTGGTCTCTTCCTCCCTTACCTCTTCTTCCCTCTCCTGGGTCATTGACATTTTCCCTCTGCTGGGGGTTTTCCATTAGCATATAAATAACTATAATAGCTCATGTTAAACAAACCCTTCCTTGTCTTCTTGTTCGTCTAGTCCTATTTTTCTTAGTCCCATTACACCGCATCCCCCAAGAAGAATTTTCAGTACTCCTCTTAGGACCTCCCCACTGCACTCCTACTCCAGAAAAATTGTTCTTGTTCAGGCCACTTACAGCCAACATCTTCTAGATCCTAGCTATCTGCCCTCTGCTTATTTCCCTTTTCAGCAGCATTTGATAGAGTTAACTATTCTCTCCATCCCTCACTATCTTCATTTGACTTCTGGATTACCATTTTCTTTTGTTTTCTCTCTTTTTCAGTCTCCTTTGCTGGCTCTTTGGTTTAGGCACAGAACCTCTCTGAGCTGTGGTTTTCTGGTCTACAAAGTGGCAGTAAAGATAATGTGAAATAAAATAATACCTAAGAGGGATGCCGGATGCCTCTGTAGGTGTAGGTGTTATTTAGATGTTATTATTTTGTTACTATTATGTGTCTGATCTGCAGTGCTTGTTTTAATGTCTGTGGTTTCAGTACCTGTTTGGTAAGCTAGGCTCTATGTCACCGACTCTACTTTCATTCATCGTCAGTTTCACAGTCTGCTCCAGGCGCGTCTTTTGCTGTTCCCTTCACCGGGCTTCCATATTTCTCCTCCTACATTGTTAGATGTGTTAGGTATTTCACGTGGAAATCTATCTTTTCTGACATTATGCTCTCAAACCTTTCTCAGAATGCTTTATTCAGGAATCCTTCCTCAAGGTCATCTAACTTATGGTGCCTTTAGTTTGCATTCTGGTTTATACCCTCTTAATTTGTAATTGCTTATTATTTTTCATAAGGTGATTTATCTTTCTAGGTAAATTATAGCCTATAGGACAGGGAGTTTGTGTTCTAATCTTTATACAGTTTCCTAATGTCCTATGGATTCTTTGTTGCAGTCATGTGTATTTATTGTTGCAGTTGGCACTTCAGTTATAACTTGTAATTCAAAAGTTAACTTTGCACTGTTACCTAAGTAAGTGAAAATATGAGAGCAAAATAATGTTACGTTTCCAGGAACGGAAGCTCTCTATATCCATGGTCACTTTTCTGTGCCTTCTGGGTTTTCTTCAAGGCTCTTCTGTTCCTGCCCTAGCCGCCTCTGTGTTTCACAGCCCACCCCAGCGCCAGCTTCATCACGCAGTCATACCACATGGAAAAGGTGGGCGTTCCTCCGTCAGTGGGATTGTGGCCACTGTGTTTGGAGCAACAGGATTCCTGGGCCGCTATGTCGTCAACCACCTTGGTAAGTCAAGTTCCTCAAGTTCAACAAACTCCAAAGCTCTTTATTATGTTTATCTACTGAGAAGCTGTGAGCTCTGTTTCTTTTCATTGTCACAGTGTTTTGAATTCCTCCTAGCTTGGATTTATGTAGTTTTGGACTCCTGTACATTCAGAGCAGGCGCAAACTTCTTGTACAGGGCGTTAATACAGAAATAGGGAGCCCTGAAAAGTTACAATATCTCTGTTGCTGTTATGTGCTCTGTCGTGTCTGACTCTTTGCAACCCCATGGATTGTAGCCCTCAGGCCCCTCTGTCCATGAGATTTCCCAGGCAAGAATACTGGAGTGGGTTGCCCTGTCCTTCTCCAGGGGATCTTCCCCACCCAGGGATCAAACCCTTGTCTCTTGTGTCTCCTGCTTTGGCAGGTGTGTTCTTTACTGCTACGCCACTAGGGAAGCCCTATGACATCTCGAGCATAATGGCCAAATATATTTTTTAAATTAAGCATAGAAGTGATTCACGTATCATACTAGAATATTCATTGGAAGGACGGATGATGAAGCTAAAGCTCCAGTACTTCGGCCGACTGATGCAAAGAGCCGACTCATTAGAAAAGACCCTGATGCTGGGAAAGGTTGAAGGCAGGAGAAGGGGATGACAGGACGAGATGGTTGGATGCCATCACCGACTCAATGGGCATGAGTTTGAGCAAGCTCCGGGAGATGGTGAAGGACAGGGAAGACTGGCGTGCTGCAGTCCATGGGGTTGCAAAGAGTCGGATATAACTAGCGACTGAAGAACAAAAACAGTCATACTAGAACTGAAATGTTTACAAAACCACTGCTGTATGATGTAATTGTATTACGTTAACATTGATCCTTGCTTCAACTCGTTCTTTTCTAGGTCGCATGGGGTCACAGGTGATCGTCCCCTACCGGTGTGAGCCGTATGATACCATGCACCTTCGTCCCATGGGTGACCTGGGCCAGATCATCTTTATGGTGAGAGCCCGGGTTACTGATCATTGGAACCGACTAATGTAAACTGCTAAGGTCACTTCTGGGAGAGAGAGGCAGTATAACCAAGCAACAGTTTCCTGCCAAAGTGGACCAAGGGTGTCCTCCATTCACAGGTCATTCTTGTAAACCCTAGTCCAGCGCTTAGCAGACTGTTTTCCCTAACGAACCAGACAGGAGATATTTTAAGCTTTGAAGGTCATGATTACCCAGCTCTGCCCTTGTAGTTTGAAAGCAGCCACGTGTGTGCTTAGCCGCTAAGTCGTGTCTGACCCTTTGCGACGCCATGGACTGTGTCCTGCCAGGCTCCTCTGTCCGTGGAATTTCCCAGGCAAGAGTGCTGGAGTGCATTGGCATTTCCTTCTCCAGGGGATCTTCCTGACCCAGGGATTGACCTGCATCTCCTGCACTGGCAGGAGGGTTCTTTACCACTGAGCCACCTAGGAGGCCCCAAAACAGCCATAGACAGTGTGTGAACAAATGGGAGTGGCAGTGTTCCGATAAAACTTTATTTACAAAGTTAGGTTGCAGGCTGGATTTGCCTGCGGTCATAGTTTGCCAGCCCCTGCTCTTAACCCATGCCGGACAGTAACCTTTGGCCACATCGGCTCTTGAGCCCTTGAAGTGTCACTTGGTCTGGATTGAGGTATGCCGTAAATGAAAGACTTGGTTCTAAGGCAATACTATTCAATATATTGTTAGTAATTTTTCACATTTATCACATATTGAAATAGTATTTTGAGTATGTTGGGTCCAATAAGGTAAATTATTAAAATGAATTTCTCCTGTTTCTTTCATTCTTTTAAATGAAGCTAATAGAAAAATCAGAATTACATGTGTTCCTCATGTTACATTTCTCCTGGACAGAGTTTCTCTAGACAGAGAAGATTACAAGCAGGGTGGTTTATAACCTGGCTAGCTTTGCGTAGATGGCACTTGAAACACTTCTTCCTGAGCGTTCAGTGTTGTAACTCTTCAGCCTTCAGGTTCGTCCTTTAGGCCAGTAGTTGCCAGGAGGGCAGGGCAGCGGGGTGGGGTGGGGAGAGCCTGCAAGGGAGCAGTGAAAGATGTGTGGCCCTTTTTGGTTGTCACGTGACTGGAGTCCATATGGTTTATTAGGTGGGGACCAGGGATGCTGAGCAGCCTCAAGTGCACAGGATGGTCCTTTCCACGAAGAACTATGCTGTCCCAGTGCCCACAGTTTCTGTGGAGAAACTCTCGGGGCCTGGGTGCCTGGCTCAGCTGCTCACATAGCTGACTTCCCTTTCGTCATCCTGTTTGGGCCTGCACTCAAGCACTGACACACTTTCCTCTTTTAAAAAACGTCTGTATTACAGGACTGGAACGGGAGAGACAAGGACTCGATCCGAAGAGCCGTGGAGCGCAGCAGTGTGGTCATCAACCTGGTCGGGCGAGAGTGGGAGACCAAGTGAGTCTCGGCCTCCTGTCTCTTCTTTGTAGATGGGCTGAGGGCTCAGTGGACGTTTCTTGGGCACCTAACATGCCAGGGATTGTAGCTGTGACATTTTGATTGAACAGCCTTTTCACACCCAGGGGCTACCCTCTCCACTTGATGCCTCCCTTCTTCCCACACCCCCAGCTGGGGATTTTAGTTGGTGGTGAGTCCAGTGTGCAGACATTGTGACATGCTGCTCATGAAAATCCAGGATAAATCGTGCGAGCGCAGCGGGTGTCATCACCTTGCCAGCCTCGCCACTGTGGGTCCTATGTTGGGATCTTTCCAGCTGGGATGGGATAGGAAGGAGGGTTTTCCTGTTCCCCAGACTAACAAGCTACACACTAGTTTTTCTCATGGAGCAGTCTTCTCAGTCTGTTCTCCATGTTGTTAATCAAAGATAGCATGAGTGCCTGTTTGAAAGTGATTTTTAGCCCCTGTGTGTGTTGTTTATCAACAAGTAAGGTTGTGAGTTTTTTTTAACTTTTTATCTTGTGTTGAGCTATAGCCGATAAACAATGTTGTGACAGTTTCAAGTGCGTAGCCGAAGGGGTTTTAATCCTGTGGTTCCACAGCTCTTTGTTTATGCCCCTTTCTCTGTTCTTGCGAGAGTTTAACTTAGATGCATTTAAGGTGTGCCTGCCTTGTCACATATTTTTAAGTTCTCTGATGACTTGTGGGCCTTATTCAGCCTTATTAGCCCCTGAGATGACTACCACAGCCCTTTGTACAGAGCAGGCTCTTAGTTTATGTTATTGCATCAAATTGGTGAGTGATGTATATTTTTTTTTTAGTTTCCTTTTTTCCCTCTGAGGGAAACAAAAGCCCAGGAATAAGAAATGATCTCCCCTCCACAACCCAGCACTTCTCCCCTCCCTACCCAAACAGTGCAGTGAGACGTTGTTAAAGGGCCTCAGCCTTGGGGAGCCTTGAGTGCAGAGGACAGTACCTATGCTGTTTGATCACTTATAGTCAGCCTGACATTATGTATGGTAATGACAGTGAGCAGGCCTGTAAAATTAAAAAAAAAACTGTTACCTTTGACTTTGGGTTAAATCATTGCTATTTAACAGCTTAATTATTATGAATCCCAGCAGTCATATGGAGACCAGCTTATCATAGAAAGCTTTGCAATCCCAAGTCAAGTGTTCTTAACCACCCCCTGTTTTTTCCTTCCAGAAACTTTGATTTTGAGGATGTTTTTGTCAAGATTCCCCAAGCCATCGCTCAAGTGTCCAAAGAAGCTGGAGTTGAAAAATTTATTCACATTTCACATCTGAATGCTGATATTAAGAGCTCTTCTAAGTATTTGAGAAACAAGGTACAGGACAAGTCAATTTGGAAAGTGGTTCACAGAGCTGGGGTTTCTTGGCCCCTTAGGACTTGAGTTAAGTGAGAAAGGTTTCTCACTGACGTGTCCAGAATTAGGGGATTTCTAGTTCTCATGTCCAAGGTGTGATTGTCGTGTGGGTGAGGCGTGGTTGGGTGTCTTCTGTTTGCAGGGAACTGTGCTAAGCGGCTGCAGAGATGGGTGGCTCATCCTGTTACCTGCACTCAAGAGTGTAAAGTTTCTTAGCGCGTAACAGAATTACAGGCTAAACACAAAAGGCAGAGTCTGATTCCTGTACCAGATTCGTACTCGTGTCGCCCAGAAAAGCTCAAGGACCATCTTTCTTTCTCTGACCCCTGCAGTCATGCCTTATGCCTTTGGAGGAATGATGTGAAAGCTGGGGTGACAGGATAAATATCTGCAAGGGAAGATGGCTGTTCACATTGTAGTTAGCCTTCCTGGACTCCCAGAAACCTCACTGTGGTCCCTGTTGTGCCTGGAGATGGACCAGCCTGGTTTGGAGTCGGCCTGTAACCAGAAATGTTTTATCAGCAGGGACGCAGGAGGGGCTCTGGTGCCTGGAGCTGCCTTTGGCATTTGGTTCCTGCCATGAGGGGTCTGCTTGGGGTCAGGCTGATAAGGACCTCAGAGTTCCTTGACATTGCCTCCAGCTGTTGGATCCACTGTGATCTTTAACTGAACACATCATTTATTAAGTACCTTCTGTGTGCTCCATGGTATAGTGGGTGCTGGGGAGACATGGTCTTAGCTCACATCTAGTTTCTGATCCATTGATGAAAATAATTCCACATGCACCAGGTGTTGCTGAGTAGCTTGGGGAATCTTATAAAAACACCCTCAATATCAGCGTTCCTGGAAAGAAAACATAGGAATTGGTTAAGAATACCTGACTCAGGATTTCAAAGCTATCTGTGAGAAGCTGGTTTTCACTCTGTTGCTCGAATTCAGAATATAATAATTAAATTTTTAAATAGCAGTGGTTTAACCCAAAGTCAGGAGAGTGACGGCAGAGGTGGGCCATGGACTCGAGCCTGGAGCAGATGTCAGTGAGGCTGGTATGGAGGTAGGCAGAAACTGGACTAGGGTCCTGGGCAGGTGAAGGGTTGCATCTCAGGAGCAGAAGAGCAGGGAACAGGCAGGCTGGCAGCCCAGGAGCTTGTCAGCAGAGAGCAGCTCAAAGGAGAGGTCCTTGGGGATGCTCTGATCTGCGGCATTCAAGTTGAGAGTTGGGGGAGTTGGGTGGAGACGAGGTTTTTGGAGTTGAGAAGCTCAAGAAACTGAGGTCCGAATCCTCTGGGCTGTGATGCCACCCCTGGCGGGCACGGGTGGGAGGGAAGGCCAAGCAAGGTGCTGACAGCTACACGGACCAAGGGGCCTTGTCTCAGAAGGGACTGGGATCCCGAGAGGGTGTCGCAGCAGAGGCCGTGAGGAAGGAGGGCCCTGTGCCCATTCCTCTGGGCCGGCGTGCCCTGCTGCCGCTTCTGTTGCTGTAGCCTCCTGCACCCCACCTTCCTTTCTTCGGCAGGTTGCTCATAATTGACACAAAGCAGAGAATCTGTGATTGGGAGGCCAGAAAAAAATCTCTTGTGGTTTTCCTCCTTCCTTCTTCTGCACAAGTCTCCCTGGAGTCAGTATGGAAAGAAGCCCGGCAGGAGCTGAACGATGCAGGGCTCTTCCGTGTGTCGTTTTCTCTTTAAATTCTGTGCATGAACCCCCCACCTACTGCCGGGGTTCCATGCCCAGACCCTCTGGCGGCTGGAAACAGGGATGGCACAGAACTCCTGGCATACGCTTTGCTTACCCTGTACATACATACCTGTGATCAAGTTTCATGTATAAATTAGGCACAGAAAGACTAACAACAGTAACTACTAATAAAAAAGAGCGGGCAGTTCAGTTCAGTCGCTCAGTCGTGTCTGACTCTTTTCGACCCCATGAATCGCAGCATGCCAGGCCTCCCTGTCCATCACCAACTCCCGGAGTTTGCTCAAACTCACGTCCATCGAGTCGGTGATGCCATCCAGCCATCTCATCCTCTGTCATCCCCTTCTCCTGCTCTCAATCCCTCCCAGCACAGGGTCTTTTCCAATGAGTCAACTCTTTGCATGAGGTGGCCAAAGTACTGGAGTTTCAGCTTCAGCATCAGTCCTTCCAAAGAAATCCCAGGGCTGATCTCCTTCAGAATGGACTGGTTGGATCTCCTTGCAGTCCAAGGGACTCTCAAGAGTCTTGTCCAACACCACAGTTCAAAAGCATCAATTCTTCGGCGCTCAGCCTTCTTCACAGTCCAACTCTCACATCCATACATGACCACTGGAGAAACCATAGCCTTGACTAGATGGACCTTTGTTGGCAAAGTATTGTCTCTGCTTTTGAATATGCTGTCGCGGCTGATCATAGCTTTCCTTATAATAGATTGTAATAAAAGTGCTGTGAATGCAACACCCCACCCTGTCTGTCGCTCCATCTGCTAACTGTGCTCACCCTTCTTCTCAAGATAATGTGAGATTCATGTGCCAGCAGGCCCGAGGAGGAGGACCTGAGATTTCCCCACACCACTCAGAGCAGCGTGCACTTTAAAAACTTAGCAAGTATTTCTAGGATTTTCCATTTAATATTTTTAGGCTACAGTTGACCATGGGTAACTGAAAGTGGGAAACAAAACTGTGCATAAGGTGGGGCGGGGGGTGGTTTGCCTATAACTGAGTGTTGTCATAGGATGCCCTTAGCCTGGAGGAAAATATGACCTGGAAGGACCCGTGGTGTTCTGATAGCAGAAGGACGTTCTGGTAGTGGAAAGATGGAAGTTTCGCTCACTTACTGCAGAGCTCTGTTGTGTTTGGCTGTCTAGGCTGTTGGAGAGAAGGAAGTGAGAGAGACGTTTCCAGAAGCTACCATCATAAAGCCGGCTGACATCTTTGGCAGAGAGGACAGATTCCTCAATTATTTCGCAAGTAGGTTTTCTTCCTTCAAATAGGAGAATGACCATCTTGGCATCATCTATTAAATACTTCCATTTTCTACGCATCTGTGGTGCTACATTGATCATACACTCCACGTCTGTTTCCACCTGGGTCTTTCTCTGGGCTTCTTGTGTGCTGGCCTGTTGATTAGAATGGGGCGCAGGTAGAGCTGTGCCTTGGGAGTGGCCCAGCAGTGCAGAGCGGAAGACAAGTAGCCAAGCCGTGGTCCTCTTTCCTTCTTCTTCCTGTCCCTAAGTGTTTGACCGTCCTTTCACTTCCTGTGTTTGCTGTGTGAAGAACAGATAAAGGTGGCTGCCTCTTAATAAGATCGTTAACTCCCGCACAGTCAGCTACATTTATTTATTTTTACTATGCAAAATCGTTATTATACTAGCTCGGGACACCCGGAGACAGGAGGGTCTTCAGGCAGGTGAGGCCTTCTAAGATGTTACCTTTCTTCTGCCAGATATCCGCTGGTTTGGTGGCGTCCCTCTTATTTCCTTGGGCAAGAAGACTGTGAAACAACCAGTATATGTAAGTACTCTAAATAGGGGAGCTTTTGCCGAATTCAAGATTCAGGTGATCGGTTTTCAGGTTTTATCCTAATTCTGTAAGTTCTGACATTTTTGTCTCTGTCAGATTGCTTTGACTGACTGTTTCTCAGTGTACCTGAGAGGTCCAGGTACCCTGTGCGTTTTCACTTGTTCATTCACTCAAGAGAAGTGTCTTGAGGAATATCACTGGGATATTCACAGTGTCTGTGGGCATATCTGTGAAGACACAGATGCGTGCTGCCTCACGCTGGCCCCAGTCAGGGGCAGGTCCGCATGGCAGTCGTTGGGAAGTGTGACAAGTGCTGACAGAGATGGGGTTTCACGTAGGTACGGCGGAGGACAAATTTGGAGGTCAGGGAAGGCCTCCAAGGAAGTGACATCTTAGGGGAGACTCTGAAGATGACTCGCAACTGGTCAAAGGCAGTGGGTGGGGTGGAGTGGCCCAGGCAGAGGGGACCAGATGTCAGGGAGCAGAGGTGAGAACCGTGTGGACTCCGTGTGGTGATGAGCCAGGGTTTCTCAGCTGGAACACTGCGCTTCTGGGTGGGATTACACTTTGTTGTGGGGCTGCTGTGGGACGGCCTCCAGCCACCAGATGGCATAGCTCCCCCGCAAACTGTGCCGATTAAAACTCTCCAGGCGTTTGCCCGAGACTCCTGGGGGCCCGAATCACCCCCAGTGAAAACCGTGGGGTCTGATATCATATGGATTATTATGTTATATGTATATTATATGTTATATATCATAAGTGAAGTGAAAGTGAAGTCGCTCAGTCATGTCTGACTCTTTGCGACCGCATGGACTGTAGCCCACCAGGCTGCTCCTCCATGGGATTCTCCAGGCAAGAATACTGGAGTGGGTTGCCATTTCCTTCTCCAGAGAATCTTCCCGACCCAGGGATCAAACCCAGGTCTCCTGCATTGCAGGCAGATGCTTTAACCTCTGAGCCACCAGGGAAGGCCTAAATGTATATCATAAGATTATTCTAAAAGTCACAATGGTAGAATATTGGGTGTTCATGTGGTTCAGCCTCATGGTTTGTGACAGCGCGGTGACAGACGAGGAAGAGAAGGAGGAGGATGACGGGGTGAGATTGGAGCCGGTGGGACAGGCCTAGGCACAGCCTGGAGATAAACATGCTCCCACTGGAGAAAGCATTGATTTCGGTGACCCTTCCACATGGAGCTGATTTGAGTCCTTGAGAAGTGGCTTTAAGGAGTTTTCTGAAAGCAGACAGTGATGTCATTTTAATTGCATTATTTTGTGGTGATCGATACGGCTTGCTCTCCTTCCTCCCTCCCTTTTTAAAATTCTCTCCCACATCTCTCTGTTGCTCTCTCTTTCAGCAATTACTGAAACGTGTTATAATTTTTTGTAGATTGTGGATGTCACCAAAGGAATTATTAATGCAATTAAAGACCCAGATGCCAGAGGGAAAACTTTTGCCTTTGTTGGGTAAGTGACTGGAGTTTGACTTTAAAATCGTACAGCCTATTAAAATAAAAGGATTGTGACTTACAACAACAGTAATTTCTAGACATGTCACTCACAGGCTTATTTGTTGCCTTTTTCAGAAATGAACAACTTGAAAATACATAAAATAAGTTTATTTACAGTGCCATCAAAAGAATAAAATACCTATGTATAAATTTAACAAAAGAAACACAAGACTTGTATACTGAAAATCACATAGCATTGAGTAGGAAAATGAAGGAAAAACCAAAATAAATGGAAAGACATTGTGTATTCTTGGGTTGGAAGAGTCGATATTGTTAAAGTGGCAATTTTCCCCAAGTTGATCTGTCTATTCAACTTGATGTTACCAAATTTCAGGCAGGTTCTTTTTTTTTTGCAGAAAATTTCAAATTTATTGTAAATATATACGGAAATACAAAAGACCCACCATAGCGGAAACCATTTTGACCAAGAAAAATAAACTTGGAGCACTTAAGCTTTCCAGTTTCAAAACTTACTCGAAAGCTCTAATTATCAAAACAGTGTGACACTGGCATAAGGACAGACGTGTAGGTCAGTTACACAGAGTTGATAGTCGAGAAACCAGACTCCATGTTTATGGACAATGGATTTTTGAAGAGGCGCCATGACACTGCAATGGGGAAAGTAATCATCTTTTCAACAAATGGTGCTATCCACATGCAGAAAGATGCCACAGATTCTGATTTCACCCCACACGTGAAAAGATTAACTCAAAATAGACCGGAGACCTAACTGTAAGGGTTAAGCTAGAAAACTTTTGGAAGGAACATTTGGACCTGGGGTTAGGCAGAGATGTTGTAGATGTGACATCAGAACCATACTCCACCAAAGACACAAGTGGATAAATTAGACTGCACTGAAGTTAAAAAGTTTAGGCTTCATAAGGCATCATTAAGTTAGGGATGAAATAACAAGGTCATCAGCTAAAAGGCAGAATGGGGTGGCAGAGAGAGGTATATGGAAAATTTGAGGATGGAGAGGAAGATAGGAGGCACCCCCTGAGAAAAGAGGGAAGAGCACCCCCCACCCCCAGGAGCATCCAGTAGGACTGCAGAGCAGAGCTGAGCTGATCCTTGAAGCTCATGATCAGAAATAAAAGGGGAGGCCCAGGAGTATGTTCTCTGCAACTCTTGTCTTGTTGGGGGCTCGGTGCAGATACTTGGATTAAGTAGAGAAGGGTTTTCCTCTGCAAGGATGGGAGAGGAGCCGGGGGATGAGGTTTTGTCAGGACATGTACAGAGCCATGCGATCTAAGCTGGGAAGGACACAGTCTTCAGTGTACCTTTCTCTGTGAGCAGAGACACTTAGACCATTCTGAGTCACAGTTAATGGAACTCAGAATGATGGGGGTTTGATGTTAAATGAAAAAGACATTACAGAATAGGATGACCTGTGTAATCTTATATTTATAAAAGCAAAAACTGAATAAGGGAATAAGAAGGATATATTAAGTTTATTAGCTTCATCTTAGGCGGATGGTTTTTCCTTGTGCTAATCTGTATTTCCTACGGGACATACGTGTTTTCCGTTTTCACAAGAATGATGTTATCTTGTTAACTAAAAACAGAAGTGTGTGAGGAGCAGGTAATCTGGAGAACTGTGAACCTTCTGTTCATAGGCCCAATCGGTACCTGCTCTTTGACCTCGTGCAGTACGTCTTTGCTGTGGCTCACAGGCCCTTCCTGCCGTACCCTTTGCCACACTTTGCCTATCGGTAAGTAAAGCGCTGCTTTTTGTGCTTCTAGAAAAGAGCTAACCGGATACTTCCTTTGTGATGCTCCCCCCAGGGGTTATAGGGAGTGTGTCCCTTGTGGTGAAATCTCAGAATCTCTAACCAGGAGGGGCTCCTGACACCTTGTTGACGTCCATCTGGGAAAGAACCAGAGGAGCTTAAGAAAGGGAGTGTGGCTTCATGGGTGAATAAACACCGTGATGGAAGATGGAATCTGTAGATCTTCATATTCTCCCACTGGAAGTCCTGGGTGTAATTGGCAGTGGCTTGCTTGGCAGATTGTATAAAGGAGCAGTTAGGTTTCCCTGTTTTATCCACTTGCCCAGGAGTGGGAAAGGGACGCTCCTTTATCAAGGCAGTCTGATCACATGGCTGGGGAAAGGAACTTGGTTGATGTGGCCGCTTCCTACAGTTGCTCGTCTGTTTTTCCTGCTTCTTCCTCACTCTTTCCCGTGTAGGTTTGTTGTTGTTGTTCAGTTGTTAAGTCGTGTCTGACTCTTTGTGACCTCATGCACTGTGGCCCACCAGGCTCCTCTGTCCATGGGATTTCCTAGGCAAGAATACAAGAGCGGGTAGCCATACCTTCTCCAGGGCATCTTCCTGACCCAGGGATCAAACCCACATCTCCTGCATTGGCAGGTGGGTCCTTTACCCCTGAGCTACCAGGGAAGCGCTCTGTGTTTAGCACCTTGGAATGATCGCGTCACACACTAAGGTCATGGTTAGGGACACTTTCACGTCCAGTTTGCCAGAGATTGATAAACCAACATGGCAGCTGAATTCTTCATTTGCTTGATCACTCAGTCACTCTACAAACATTTCTTGAATGCCAGCTGTGTCTTAGACAATATTCTAGGCACTCAGGATGTTACAGGAAACCCTCAAAAAGCCCGTGTACCAACAGGTGTCAGAAAAATAGAAAATTAGAAGGCAGTGTGGTGGTAAGATTCATTGATGTGTTAGCATAGAACCAGGGCACAGAGTTGGAGGATTGTAAGCGGTATTTTTTGGTTGTTTTTTTTGTTTTGTTTTGTTTTAAGCCAAAACTGTCCTTTTTGCCAGTGAAGCAGGTTGGACAGAATCTGAGGCTTGCTGAGTTCTTAGAGAACTTTTGACCTGTCTTCAGTTTCCTTTTCATTTTTTTCTTACCTCCCATTAGAATGATGTTTTTCAGGCTTTTAAAAAGCAGCAGAAGCCTGGGTTCAATGACTTTTTGCATAAAGGCCCCTTAGGACAAGCATTTGGAATAGAGCCGGCCCCATGGTTGCCCCTAGGGCACATGGCTCCTTGCTCCACCTCCAGTCCTCTGTGGGATGTGGTGTGGGGGTCCCCAGGAATTCCTTGCATGCCTCCTATCCCAAGGACACAGGAGACAGGAGCTCAGGTGACAGATGAGGAATCCCCCAAATTTCAGTAGGATGAAGAGATGGCACCGAGGAGGCAGGTGGCCCTCTTGTCTGGTTTTCTCTTGGCTTCCTGATTCAAACCCTAGATCTTAGGCGCCTCCTCACTTAGGCGTCTCCTCAGGGCCTTAAGGCTTACACTTTCTATCTTGCACAATGCCTGCCTCGCCCCTTAACAGAAGCATATCTGAATATCTGGGGTTTAACTCTGATTGAATTTGACAGGCGTCACTCAACGGTGGATCTGTTTTGTTTGTCTTGTGGGCGGGGTGACTGCACTCTCTGGGTTTTCCTGATTCACTGTCCCTTTGGGTGGGGCCAAGGAGAGCTGGCCACGAGGCAGGCAGGCAGGGCGGGCAGCTTGAAAGGAGAGGTGACCACCCAGGCTGGGAGGCAGGGAGTTTGGGAGCTTGTTAGTTTCTTTAAACACAGTGACTTCCCAGCTCCCTGGCAGCATGCCGTGCCTGGCATGAACAGGGAGCAGAGATGCTCATCACGTGTGCCCTGTTCGTTCCTCTTCCAGATGGGTCGGTCGGCTCTTTGAAATTAGTCCATTTGAACCCTGGACCACGAGGGATAAAGTGGAGCGGGTAAGTGTGAGGGTGACCAGCTGTTGCTGGTGGGTGATAGATTAGCGAGTGTTGAGTTCGCTCCAGGGACCTCCTGGATCAACTCCATGGGCTTGTCTGCAGTCCCTGTGTCTCAGGTCAGCCCCGCCCATGTGCATGAACCTCACCCACGCCCAGCCTCTCCGGGCCCTGTCTTGGAGGTTTTCAGTTTTTCTGTCTCCCCTGGATCATCTCCACAGGCATACAGACATGCCTTCCTAACTCTGTGTGTTAAAGGCCAGAGTCCCGCCTTCGGCCCATCCCATCTGCTACTGCCCTGATTGGCTGTGTCCTCGTACGTCAGACTTGCTGGAAGAGTGGGCTGTTCCTGGAGCTGCCAGCTTTTCACCTCCTCCCTGCTTTAATCCATTCCTTTCAGCTTTTATGTCCACTGTCCCCCTAAATGCTGCTCATCCCAGGTCACCTGCGTTCTCTGCTGCCAGGCCTGGCGGTCAGCGCCCTGACCTCCTCCACCCATGGGGAGCTGTGCTGATCAGAGGCGGCCCTCCTTCCTTTTGAAGCCCTGACTCCCCTCTGTTCTCCCTGGTTCTCTTGCTTCTTCTGCCCCCTCTGTCTCCCTGGCTCACCCTCTGTCCCTGGTCTCTGGTGTTGGGCACCAAGGGCTCTCTCTTCCGCCCTTCTCTGTCTTGGCTCTTTCTCTGGAAGACTCTCACCTCATTCCGTCTGTGCACTCACGGCGGCAGATTCGGTTCCCCACCTGACCGACCGCCCCCCGCCCAGCGGCAAGCCTCCCATCTGTTTAGCTGGGTAGTCATCATCCGAAACCTGGCTCGTCCAGAAGGAGAGCTGCAAACCCGCTTTTCTCCCAGGCCCTCTCAGCTCAGTTGATGGTATCACTGTTCTCTGATACTCAAACCCCAAATCGAGGATTCCCCCTTGATTCTTTCCTTTCCTAACCCCTCTCCATGTAAACAGGACTGCCCCATCCTTCCTGCTGGGCTGGGAGTGTTCTGTCCTCGAGTGTGCTCAAAAAGCAGCCGCCACAACAGTGACTGCAGAGCACTTGAGACGTGGCTTGTATGACGGCAAAAATAAGATTTGAATTCTGTAAAATTGTAATTAAATTAAAGTCACTGCTTTGGCTGGTGGCTGTTGTTCTGGATGGCACAGACCGAACTGTCGGTAATGCTGGGTGACACTCAAGTGTGCCAGCTCGCACCTCCCTCTTCTACCTTTTTGTTCAACATTTTATTATGGAACTGTTTATCACAGTATTGATAATTTTCCACTTCTAGAAAAGTGGAGGATTGTCTCCCCTCTACCCATTCCAGTGCAGGCGGTAGGTCATTCCATCCTCTGGTCCGACTCCAGGTGCCTCTCGTCCCCTGCACTGCTCTGATCGCTCCCTGTCTCACTGTCTCCATGCTGGTCCCCCTCACTGGTCATTTGCCCACTGCACATAGAAGTGTTCCTAGAGAGGAAACAAAATAGATACACTGCTGTCTCTACCTTTGAAAACCTGTTCCCTCTTATGACAAGCAGCAGCCATATTGTCCTCTGTTTAGTCGCTTAGTCATGTCTGACTCTGTGCGACCCCATGGACTGTAGCCCGCCAGGCTCCTCCTTCTGTGGGATTCTCCAGGCAAGAATACTGGAGTGGGTTGCCATGCCCTCCTCCAGGGGATCTTCCCAACCCAGGGATCGAACCCTGTTCTCCTGTATCTCCTGCATTGGCAGGTGGATTCTTTATCACTGAACCACTTGGAAAGCTTCCTCTGAATGTTACCTAAAAGAGAAGGTGAAACAGTCCTTGGAGAATGATGTGAACAGGCAGCCATTGTCCCTGCTCTGACAGGCTGGGTCTAGAAACCAAGACCAGTTTCCAGGTGTCCTTTCTATGTTCAAGAAGGATTGGGTGGGAGAGCTGGTGGGCAGGATGCTCCAGCATGTCTGATGGCTGCACCTCGTATGTTTGTCACTGAGGAGTGTAGGGGCAGCAGGCTGGTGGGTTTTGGATTTGGTCGGGGGGTCACTAGGCAGCTCTTGGGGGAAGGATGGTGGACGTGCCTGGGCTGGAGAGGGTTGACGCTGCTGCGAGTGTACACCCAGCCTCCTCTTTTGCTCGTGGATGAGCTGGAGTTTTTGGAATCTCCAGGCTTAATCTCTTTCCCTCCAAACAATGTGGGTTTAGGTTTTGAGCTCCATAGTCAGCATTAGTCAGCCAGGTTAAGGAGAGCTGGAGCATCAAGGTTCACGGATTATTGCTGAGTGATCTTGATTCAGCAAAACCGAGGCAGAAAGCCATACCTAGAGAACCAGCTGGTCCCATTTCTCTGCTGAGTTTATGGATCTGACAGTCCCTCCACTCCATTCCAGACTGACTGCTCCTTACCCCTCACCTGAGCCCTGCTCTGTGCTCGGGGATAGACCTGGAGCTGACTGGTGGGGTCTTGCCTTTCCCTCCGCACGCAGGTCCTTCTCTGTGCTCTGCTTCCAGTGGTCTCTGCCCCCTATCCACCAAAGCCAGTGAAGTCTCAGCAGCGGGACTTAGGCTGCTCGCGGGTTGGAGCAGCTGTGAGGCCGGCCCTCAGTGCTCTCTGTGCCTTTCTTCTATCCACAGATTCATACCACAGACAGGACCCTGCCTCACCTGCCAGGCTTGGAAGACCTGGGCGTTCAGGCCACGCCCCTGGAGCTCAAGGCCATCGAGGTGCTGCGGCGCCACCGCACCTACCGTTGGCTGTCTTCCGAGATTGAGGACGTGCAGCCGGCCAAGACGGTCCCCGCTAGTGGCCCCTGACCGCCCGTGGCTTTCGGTGTCGATCGGGTCGCTACCCACCAGGCCACCTTTGGCAGAGAATCCTGTATATAGTGAATGAGAGCCTCTATTAAAACCTGAGATGAAATTCTGTGGGCGCATTTTCTTTCTTGATTTACAAAGGGAGAAACTCAGCCACCTAGAATTTGAGCACAATTTTAATTATATATATTTAATACATGTACATCTTTCATTCTCTGGAATGCTGGAGGATTTTAATTTCCTTATTATTTATAATAATGACACATACATCTTCTGTTCTCTGAAATGCTGGAGGATTTCAATTTCCTTCCATCAGGCCACTTCTTGTGAATGTTCTAGAAGACTAGAACCCCTTTTTAAGGTCAGAATATTGTGAAGGCCCCATGTGATATTGACTGCCTGTTGACACATGGTAGTTGAGAAAATATACAATGTCCCATAAGTAATCCGAATTCATCCACACTTTGGGTATTTAAAAAAAATTATCTTAATGCTCTCTACACACGCTTAAAATATCCTACATACACAGAAAAACATTGTCTGTAGCCATGGATCTGCCTACAGTAATCCCCTAGTCCCCTGCTCAGATCTGAACTTGTCAGGGGCTCCACCCCGCCACGGTCAGGACAGCACCCAGGCAGTTTCAGACACATGGGTGGATGGGGCCCATCCCCACTCACCTGGTGTAAAGGAGGCCAGTGCTTCAGAATTAGGATCACTGCATAAGCTTTAACATCGCGGCCAAGACCCAGACCCAGAGTTGGTTTCTTGTCTTCGATCCCTCAGGACAGTGTGAGCAGAAGCCCCTAGGATTTGAGAGTGAAGCTAACGCACCGCCCTTCTTGGCGGCCCAGGCTCGGTCACTTGGTCACCACCTTCCTACACAGCCCAGCCCCTTGCAGTGCAGCCCTCCATCTGCGGAGCGGGAGGGTCGAGCAAAGCCCTGTTCAGTTATAGCAACACCCGTCTCATCCTCATGGAGTGAGGTACATGAGGGCTGAAGTGAGCGCTCTTCCCTGCCCCCTCTGCAGGCTCCACAATCTTTCGCCCCCAAGTGGATAGAAATGTGCTATTCAGAATGTGGTTTCTGGACTAGCATCCCCTGGAAGCTTGTTGGAAATGCAGAATCCGAGGCCCTCTCCTGGCCTGTTGAATCAGGATCTGTCTTTTAAAAATCTTAAAAAAAAATTTTTGACCATACCATATGGCATGTTGGATCTTAGTTCCTCGACCAGGGATCAAACCCGTACCCGCTGCATTGGGAGCATGGAGTCATGAATGGGACCAGCAGGGAAGTCCCAGGATCTGCATTTAAAAACTATCCCTGGGAGGTGTGTGTGCACACTGGTGTGAAAAGCACTGATATGCGGAAACCCTGGGGCTTGAGTGTGATTCCTGTTAGTCATTCAAGTGACTGAGCCCCTGCCCAAACCTGCTGAGTCAAGAATCTCTGGAGACAGCACTGCATGCCAGCTAAGTCTCAATAAAACCGGAGGATAAATAGAAAACAATGATATATGATGAATCCGGGAAATTCAACGGACCGAGGAGCCTGGTGGGCTACAATCTGTGGGGTCACAACATACATATGATGACTCTGAAAAATAATCTGGAGAAAGAGCCCAGGTATTAAACACGTGGATTTATCCTCATGCACACGCATACGTGAGAGTCGATGTTCTAGGAAAAGGAGCCCAACCTCGCTTTTTTCTTCAGTTGGGAGAGCTCTTGGTTTAGATGGTATTTCTGCTGGCCACAAGACAGCCAGCAGGCACAAAGGGGGTTTGATTTGAAAATATAACTAAGTACGGTATCTGCATGTTCCAGTGACGTTATGGCTCATCAGTTTCTATTGTAACTCATGACGCTGCACACGTGCTTTCTCTAGAAGTGTAGTTTACCCAGGAGGGTGCTTTCCTGTCACACCCAGGGCCCCTCTTTTATAATACATCTTTTATTAGCCTAATGTGAAAGTTGTATTATTATAACCTATCTAATAACATGCAATCAAAATATAATGCCTTATCTTATATAACATATATAATCAAATAAGATTGCCAGTAATAAAAAGGCTTCCCTGGTAGCTCAAACAGTAAAGAGTCTACGTGCAATGCAGGAGATCCAAGTTTGATCCCCCGGTAGGGGAGATCCCCTGGAGAGGGGAATAGCAGCCCCATCCAGTATTCTTGCCTGGAGAATCTCATGGACAGAGGAGCCTGGCGGGCTACAGTCCGTGGGGGTAGCATAGAGTTGGAAACAGCTGAGTGACTAAAACACACACTTGCCAGTAATAACAGGTGAGCACAGGTGCACTGAAGGACAGACTGAGGTGGTCAATGGCTTTCGTCCGTTGGGCAGCCAACACAGGCACACTGGTACGCTGGCCAGATGTAGGGCTGACTCAGCCTCTTAAACAACTGGAGCCTCATTGTTCTTCCTGACGTCAGCTTCTGAATCAGCAAGCAGCTTCTTACAAAATGAAAGTGAAAGCCGCTCGGTCGTGTCCAACTCTTTGAGACCCCCATGGTCCATGGAATTGTCCAGTCAATGAGACTGTCCAGGTCAGAATACTGGAGTGGGCAGCCTTCTCCAGGGGATCTTCCCAACCCAGGGATCTAACCCAGGTCTCCCACATTTCAGGTGGATTCTTTACAAGCTGAGCCACAAGGGAAGTCCAAGAATACTGGAGTGGGTAGCCTGTCCCTTCTCCAGCAGATCTTCCCAACCTAGGAATTGAACTCAGGTCTCCTGCATTGCAGGCAGGTTCTTTACCAACTGAGCTATCAGGGAAGCCCTTCTTGTAAAGTTCAGAACAAAACAAATAGAATTTGTTTTAGATTTACAGAGTAATTGGGTTCTTAGAAATCTCAGCGTATAATAACTATATATGCCGGAAATCCTTTTTAACTGTTAAACAGTTAAATTTCCACTTCAGTTGACTCGAAGTGGGCTTTTAAGTCACGAAAGATGTGTTTCATGTCTTCATTTGTGTGTTCTGACTTATTGCGCCATGCTGACCACTCCCGGTCCCCTGCCACCTGCTCCAAATGCCCATAGTCCCCTTCAATCATTGCAATAACCAAACATGCACCCACAGACTTCCTGGGTGCTCTCCAGAGGCTGTGCCACTCCTGAGAATGACCGCTATGACCCCTGCCAGGGACGCCTTTGAAGGTGTGCTGCCATCCTGACTTGGGGGCAGAGTTTAGGTGAGGTGACCGTGGCTTAGTACGAACGTATGAGACACCCTTTGAGCAGAAGTGTAGGATTCCACTGACGTCCCCACCAACCATGCAACACAGCATACTTTCCCTGGCTTTTCTGCCAGGTGGGCCTGATCTCCACGAGGCAGCAGTGAGTGGTGGCATGAAGCAAGATCTTCTTTTCCTGCCCAGGAGGTGAACCTGGGTAGCCTGGATGAAAACCAGGCGTCCTAGCCACCAGACCAGCAAGGGTTAGAGGCTAGAAGTTATCTGTCCCTGGATCTTTGCCTCCAGTGAAAAATGCATTTATCCCAGAGGCAGAAACTGTAAGTTCAGTTCAGTTGCTCAGTCATGTCTGACTCTTTGCGACCCCATGAACCACAGCACGCCAGGCCTCCCTGAGTTTACTCAAACTCATGTCCATCAAGTCGGTGATGCCATCCAACTATCTCATCCTCTGTCATCCTCTTCTCCTCCTGCCCTCAATCTTTCCCAGCATCAGGGTCTTTTTCAAATGAGTCAGCTCTTCGCATGAGGTGGCCAAAGTATTGGAGTTTCAGCTTTAGCAACAGTCTTTCCAACAAACACCCAGGACTGATCTCCTTTAGGATGGACTGGTTGGATCTCCTTGCAGTCCAAGGACTCTCAAGAGTCTTCTCCAACACCACAGTTCAAAAGTATCAATTCTTCAGCGCTCAGTTTTCTTCACAGTCTAACTCTCACATCCATACATGACCACTGGAAAAACCATAGCCTTGACTAGATGGACCTTTGTTGGCAAAGTAATGTCTCTGATTTTTAATATGCTGTCTAGGTTGGTCATAACTTTCCTTCCAAGGAGTAAGTGTCTTTTGATTTCATGGCTGCAATCACCATCTGCAGTGATTTTGGAGCCCCAAAGAATAAAGTCAGTCACTGTTTCCCCAACCATTTGCCATGAAGTGATGGGCCCAGATGCCATGATCTTCGTTTTCTCAATGTTGAGCTTTTAAGCCAACTTTTTCACTCTCCACTTTCACTTTCATCAAGAGGCTTTTTAGTTCCTTTTCACTTTCTGCCATAAGGGTGGTGTCATCTGCATATCTGAGGTTATTGATATTCCTTGCAAGCAATCTTGATTCCAGCTCCTGCTTCCTCCAGCCCAGCATTTCTTATGATGTACTCTGCATAGAAGTTAAATAAGCAGGGTGACAATATACAGCCTTGACGGACTCCTTTTCCTATTTGGAACCAGTCTGTTGTTCCATGTCCAGTTCTAACTGTTGCTTCCTGACCTGCATATAGGTTTCTCAAGAGGCAGGTCAGGTGGTCTGGTACGCCCATCTCTTTCAGAATTTTCCACAGTTTATTGTGAGAACACACATTAAGACATAAAGAAAATTGTTTTTCTTCACCATAATTTATGTTGTCAGATTAACAGATGCTTTGTAAATGACAAAGTGCACTCCATAAAAACCTAAAGAAAGTGTTTAATAAAAAACCATAGCCCCAATCCTAAACTTTAAAACTAGAATAGTAAAACAGTAAATATTCCAGATAAAATTAAACTTGAGCAATTTAGATGTCAAAATCACCTGAAAAGACCAAAAGTGACGTTACTTAGAAAACAAGGAATGAAATTGAAATCTTAAGATGGATTTGTTAGACTCCAAAAATATTAAATTTTAAAAGTTACAGATAGTTTCAATCCCAAATATACACAGTTTATCCCCAAATTTAACATAAATATGAATCAAGCTTTGAATTCATTCCATGTATTTAATTTTAAGTTGTCTGGAGGTTGAAGACTTTTACCAACTTGGGAAACAATTGTTACATCCCAAGCTTTTTTTTAGAAGTTTCATTCTTTTAAAAAAGTTTTTTTTTCTTATTGGCTGTGCTGGGTCTTCATTGCTGCGCTCAGGCTTTCTCAAGTTGTGGCAAGTGGGGGCTATTTGCTAGCTGCAGTGTGAGGGCTTCTCATTGCAGTGGCTTCTCTTGTTTCCAAGCACAGCCTCAGTAGTTGCGGCTCCCAGACTCTAGAGCACAGGCTCAATAGTTTTGGCACATGGGCTTAGCTACAGAGGGCTTAGTTGCTCCGTGACATGTGAGATCTTCCCAGATTAGGGATCGGACCCGTGCCTCCAGTACTGGCAGGCAGATTCTTTCCCACTGAGCCACCAGGGAAACCCAGGAATTCCCTTCTTAGTGCACAGAGGTTGCGTGCAACCAGGGGTGTGCCCTGGGCGCAAGATCTCGACCCTTACGTCCAGGGTGATTCTTTTCATGGCAAAGAAGAATGAGCTAAGTGTCCATCCGTAGGGGCTTTTCCTAAAGGGACTTGGAATCCTGCTCTCTGAGGGGTGCTCTTGCAGCCCACATTCTCTGGGCTCAAGCTGCATATGATATAGTCATCAAAGCTGATTTCAGCCACCCCATTTACCTGCATGAGTCATCACCTGTGTCATTTACACTTTACCTGCGTGAATCATTATACCTTTAATGCAACAAATCGACTTACCCTGTGACCTTATTCTAAGTTCCTACACCAGAATCTAAAGTCCTGTCTTCCACAGGCCTCCTGTATATCTATCTCCCTTTGCTTTGCTTAGCTCTTTGACCTTATCCTAAGGACAGTTCCAAGTCCTAGAGTGGAAAGGACTGTGGCAAAAGTGTGAAGAGTATGGAGAAGAGACTTGCTAACGGGTTAGGGAACACTAACAGATCCAGAAAATTCCCTGGTCATAGCAAACACCCTCTTCCAACAACACAAGAGAAGACTCTACACATGGACATCACCAGATGGTCAACACCGAAATCAGATTGATTATGTTCTTTGCAGCCAAAGATGGAGAAGCTCTATACAGTCAGCAAAAACAAGACTGGGAGCTGACTGTGGCTCAGATCATGAGCCTCCTGATTGCAAAATTCAGACTTAAATTGAAGAAAGTAGGGAAAACCACTAGACCATTCAGGTATGACCTAAATCAAATCCCTTATGATTATACAGTGGAAGTGAGAAATAGATTTAAGGGACTGGATCTGATAGAGTGCCTGATGAACTATGGAATGAGGTTCGTGACATTGTACAGGAGACAAGGATCAAGACCAGCCCATGGAAAAGAAATGCAAAAAAGCAAAATGGCTTTCTGAGAAGGCCTTACAAATAGCTGTGAAAAGAAGAGAAGCAAAAAGCAAAGGCGAAAAGGAAAGATATAAGGATCTGAATGCAGAGTTCCAAAGAATAGCAAGAAGAGATAAGAAAGCCTTCCTCAGTGATCAATGCAAAGAAATAGAGGAAAAGAACAGAATGGGAAAGACTAGAGATCTCTTCAAGAAAATTAGAGATACAAAGGGAACATTTCATGCCAAGATGGGCTCGATAAAGGACAGAAATGGTATGGCCCTAACAGAAGCAGAAGATATTAAGAAGAGGTGGCAAGAATACACAGAAGAACTGTACAAAAAAGATCTTCATGACCACAGTCAACCGTGGAAAATTCTGAAAGAGATGGTAGTACCAGACCACCTGACCTGCCTCTTGAGAAATCTGTATGCAGGTCAGGAAGCAACAGTTAGAACTGGACATGGAACAACAGACTGGTTCCAAATAGGAAAAGGAGTACAGCAAGGCTGTATATTGTCACCCTGCTTATTTAACTTCTATGCAGAGTACATCATGAGAAACGCTGGACTGGAAGAAACACAAGCTGGAATCAAGATTGCTGGGAGAAATATCAATCACCTCAGATATGCAGATGACACCACCCTTATGGCAGAAAGTGAAGAGGAACTAAAGAGCCTCTTGATGAAAGTGAAAGAGGAGAGTGAAAAAGTTGGCTTAAAGCTCAACATTCAGAAAACAAAGATCATGGCATCTGGTCCCATCACTTCATGGGAAATAGATGGGGAAACAGTAGAAACAGTGTCAGACTTTATTTTTTGGGGCTCCAAAATCACTGCAGATGGTGACTGCAGCCATGAAATTAAAAGACGCTTACTCCTTGGAAGAAAAGTTATGACCAACCTAGATAGCATATTCAAAAGCAGAGACATTACTTTGCCGACTAAGGTCCATCTNAGGAGAGTGAAAAAGTTGGCTTAAAGCTCAACATTCAGAAAACGAAGATCATGGCATCTGGTCCCATCACTTCATGGGAAATAGATGGGGAAACAGTGGAAACAGTGTCAGACTTTATTTTTCTGGGCTCCAAAATCACTGCAGATGGTGACTGCAGCCATGAAATTAAAAGACACTTACTCCTTGGAAGAAAAGTTATGACCAACCTAGATAGTATATTCAAAAGCAGAGACATTACTTTGCCAACTAAGATCCATCTAGTCAAGGCTATGGTTTTTCCTGTGGTCATGTATGAATGTGAGCTTTGGACTGTGAAGAAGGCTGAGCGCCAAAGAAGTCAGTTCAGTTCAGTTCAGTCACTCAGTCGTGTGGGACTCTTTGCGACCCCATGAATCGCAGCACGCCAGGCCTCCCTGTCCATCACCATCTCCCGGAGCTCACTCAGACTCACATCCATCGAGTCTGTGATGCCATCCAGTCATCTCATCCTCTGTCGTCCCCTTCTCCTCCTGCCCCCAATCCCTCCCACCATCAGAGTCTTTTCCAGTGAGTCAACTCTTTGCATGAGGCGGTCAAAGTACTGGAGCTTCAGCTTTAGCATCATTTCTTCCAAAGAAATCCCAGGGTTGATCTCCCTCAGAATGGACTGGTTGGATCTCCTTGCAGTCCAAGGGACTCTCAAGAGTCTTCTCCAACACCACAGTTCAAAAGTATCATATTCTTCACCGCTCAGCCTTTTTCACCACCAACTTGATGGACATGAGTTTGAGTGAGCTCCAGGAGGTGGTGATGGACAGGGAGGCCTGGCGTGCTGCAATTCATGGGGTCACAAAGAGTCGGACACGACTGAGCAACTGAACTGAACTGAACTTTCCTTATTTAGGCCCTTGGCACATATTATTTTGTGTTGTCTGATGGAATTTAATCCTATTTCAAAATTCTGTTGCATTTAAATGGGCAAAACAATATGATGTCACATGGTGGTTAAAAGCAAAGGCTCCGTGGTTCAAGTCGTACTTCTGCAACTAAATAGCTCTGTGTCTTTTAGCAGCTTACTCAGCCTCTCGATGTTGCTGTTCAATTGCTAAGTCATGTTCGATTCTTTGCGATCCCATGAACTGCAGCACATAAGGCATCCCTGTCCTTTACTGTCTCCTGGAATTTACTCAAACTCATGTCCATTTTTTAATCCATACTGTGGAATAATAGTACGTAATTCAGAGGCTTGTTAGATTAAAAGATCTAACACATATGCACTCAACCAACAGGCGATACTACATATGATCTACAATTTCTCAGCAGTGATGTGGTCCTGGATTTGCCTGGACTATGAGAGAAAGCAAGATGCTTCAACATTAGACTCACCTTTATATGCTCTTGAATGGTTGTGAAACCAGTTTTCAAGAACACTCCATCCAGCCATTTTTTAAAAGTTTCTTATTTTCTGGACAATATTTGTAATTTCTGAACTGTCTTTGTGTATAACTTCTCATGTCATCTTGGAGATACTCCTGTAAGGCAGGCAAAAAATACGGTGCTATTATGTCTTATTTTTGCAGACAATGTGTTTGAGTTGTAGCAGGGACAAAGGTTGGAATAACAGTGCAGAACTCAGAACCTAGGTTATCTGCCTTCCCAGTGAACTGCAGACTGTGTTGGCTGTCTTCCTCTGTCATAACATCATTTGTCAAATGAGCTCTGCATTAAGGTGGAAGGATGCTATTCCCTGTGGTGACAGTTCAGGGGGAGGCTTTAGAAGAGAGACAGTTTTCTTGAATGGGTTTTCATCTGCGCAGGTGGCCTCCCCAAGTGAGCGGGCAGGAATGCTTCTGGTGCGGTCCAGGCCTATTCCGTCCCATTAGGGCACTGGTCTCTCCTTTCCTTCAGACAGCACCGGTTTCTTTAAAAATCACCCTATTGACATGCCATTAACAGAGCAGAACATGTTGACATCCAGCTGTTGCTTTCATTACCAATTTGTTTTAATTGGTCTCACACTGTTTTCCCCTCACTTTTTTGTACTGTGTTGGTTTAACTTTGTCTGCAGTCAGCCTGGCTTGAGCTGTAAACCTTTTATGAGGGAAACTTGCTGATGTGTGGAAAGTCACAGGCAGTTGGCTGGGCCTGGCTGGCAAGTCTGGAACATTCCAGCCCCAACTTTAAACTTCAGTGAGTTTGTTTGCTCTTACAGTATCTTCTTTTTAAAACTTCAATCCCTGAACAATTAGAGAAGGATTATTTCTCTAGGCAAATCTTTAACAAGATTTATTCTTAAGGCACAAATAATATATGTTAAACTGAAAATTAGGATGAAGTTGAGAATGAATCATGTTTGGAAATTTTTAAGGTTGGGGAAAAAACATCTCAGTGATCCTCAGTTAGGAGATTTTGCTCTAGTCAGTGTCACTAATTAACAACGAAGCAGTGGTCCAGTGCAGACAATGCCCTTGGAGGAGGACAGAAGTCCAGATGGTACATTATGATCCAGAAGTTTGGGCACCAGTCAAGAGTGCAAGCAATTACAAGGTGACCAAGAGGGAGATGACAGCTGGCATCTGCAGAAGGCCTCTTGGTTGCACCTGCTGGTGGTAACTGCTTACTTGGGGTAGGAAGTAGTCGAGATAACAGTTTGCTTTATCTACAAAGAACCTTAAAGTAAAACTTACTCGTATCTCACAGGTTAGCTTTGATTCTCAGTTATACTCAATCTGAGCTTTTGTACAGGGAAAAAAGAAAACACATACATAAATACATGTATGCAAACAAATATATATCAAAAAACATGGGGCAAGTTTCCTTTAAGAAGAAATAAAGTTTGGTTAACCAATATTTACAGAGCAACTGCCATCTGCTAAGTACTGTTGCAACTCTTCTAGGATTACATAGAATTGAGGCCATTATCTTCAGTAAATCCATTATAAGAAATATATCATACTATCGTGAGTAGTTTTAATATAGAATAGAATGTGGTAAGTTTAACAAATGTGAATGGAAATAAAGTATCAGAGGGAGAAGGGAGTTCTTCTGGAAGACTTTATTTAACAAACCAACAACAATTCTTGCAATCAAAATAGGTTTTATTCTGTTAGGTGTAAATTACTTCAGCTGGCTATTGCTTATATTCACTAAATAAATACCTCATTGTAAACTGTGACAAAAGCAAGAGTTATTGTTGTTTAGAAAATTTTGAAAAATATGTTATTAGTCTGTTTTGATAAGTAAGGTACAAAAACATCATATCCTCATAGAAGACACAGAATTTACTTATTCTGTCTTAAAAGGTCAACACTCTACAAAGGGATGTGTAGTTAACTGATTATCATCATCCTGAGTTTTGAGTTGTAAAAGGAATGTCTCCCTGAAAGAGATATGCCCTTTCATATATAGTCATATGTATATGTTAAATGAAGACTATTGGGTTGTTTATTTGATCAACACTGAGTGCCACCTATGTTCCTTATGTGGCAGCCATTCATACCTAGAGAGCAGTGGGTTCAGTTTGCCTGCCGTGCATAAGTCCATGTGAGCAGATACTTGGATGACCGGAAGAACAGAGATGTAGCTATGTAATAAGGGGCTGGGACAAAGAAACACATAAGAATGGAGGCAGAGACAGACTTAACAGAGTTCATAATTAGGCCTTGACCTTTGCTGGTCGCAATTGCCCAACTTACCCCTAAAAATAATCTATGCATCATCTTTGTTGCATTGACACAGATAAGTGGCCAAGGTCCTTCATAGATTGTAACATTGTTTGAACTATATTTTGCAAGTATGTGAATCAGTGTAACACATATCTTAGAGATGAGATTTATCTGGTTTTTAATGGTAACTGTTTTTATAGAAAATCTGCATGTAGACGATTTCTTGGAATCTCACAATGCACAATGGTATATTTAAAAACTTCATAGAAATACTAAAGTACTGAGATAAATGTGTAACAAACTATAGGTTTTGGCATGCCCATATTTATTTTATTTATTATTTTAGCTCTTCTCATATTCCATATCTTACCTTTCTTGTTTCTTCATGCCTGGTATTTTTATGTATTTTAAACCAACAATGGGTTTGAGAAGTTGGTAATAGGCAGAAAATAAAGACTATCCTATGTAACTCAATGATACCAGAATCCCGAAAGAAATCAAAGTGAGTTTTGTTTTAGGCTCAAATTTTCAATTAAAAATTTCAAATAATGAAATAGGAAAAAGTATAAAATTCCTTTAATCTTTGATCATAAATGTCTTAGCAATGTGTGATATAATGAATAAGGACTTATGCTTTCTGCATGTGTTGTCATTGAATTCCATAGTATCACACAGTTTGGCGTGGAATAAGGAGCAGATTACACTAGGGAAATTCCCAGTCAAGGGTGGTAAAGGAGAGATGCAAGTCCTCCACCCTTCCTGTTGTCCTTTTTAACATGGGACCAGCAGACTGCTAAACATGCAAGTGTGGGTCAGTTTGACCAGGGGTCCCTAAGACCAAGCAGAGGTTCAGTGATTTTCTATAAGCGCTGGCAGAACTCCCCAAAGCAATTATACTCATTGTTAAGGTTTATTACAGTGAAAATATTCAAATTAAAATGAGTAAAGTGAAAAAAGTACACAGGGCAGTCTAGGAGAGACCAGGCATGGGCTTCCAGTCATCATTTCCTACAGAGCTGTAGGTAGGTAGGTGAAGCGCTCAGTCATGTCCGACTCTTTGCGACCCCGTGGACTGTAGCCTACCAGGCTCCTCCATCCATGGGATTCTCCAGGCAAGAATACTGGAGTGGATTGCCATTTCCTTCTCCAGGGGATCTTCCCGACCCAGGGATTGAACCCCGGTCTCTCGCATTGGAGGCAGATGCTTTAACCTCTGAGCCACCAGGGAAGCCCTCCTCCAGAGCTGTACAGTCTTTAATTCAGCCCTTTACTGAGGTTGGCATTCCAGGGGAAGGACCTTACCTATTGCATTCTCTTATATGGCATAATAATAGTTTTTTGAATGACAATTATCTGATTATTGGGCACTGAAAAGTTTGGATTAGGTGTCAATTGTTTAAAAAGTTGTCGAGAAAGCCAGCTACACTGCAGCATGGGAGGCTTTGGGGCCTTAGGAAGCTGAGTTTGGTTGGATGTGGCCCCCTCCTGCTGGGAGGGGAGAGGGTCCTTGATCTTAACTGCCACTGCCTGTAGTCTAGATAACTAGGAGTGAATGCTAGCAATCCTCTTCTAACAATGAATTCCCTACGGAGAATTTTATATCCCTAAGATTTGGGATAGTAAATAGAAATTGACCAATATGGAGAAATTAAAATGTTCTGCCTGAAGTTAAATTTAGACTACTGAGCAACTGAACTGAACTGAACTGAAAGGGGATAGGAAAGTGAGTATCTGCAGCAGAAGCTGCAGTTTGCTTGACTGTTTATCTTACTTTTTAGACAACAATGAAGAAGCATTTCCTTTGTTCCTTCCTTCCTTGGTGCTTGCCTGACTACTTCATTAATATACTGGGATTATGGGATACATTGATATGTATTTTACAATGGAATTAAACACAACAGCATAAGCAATCTTAGCACAAACCATGGAACTTTTCTCTTCTGTTAGAGTGAAAGTGAAAGTGAAGTTGCTCAGTCGTGTCCAACTCTGTGACCCCATGGACTGCCGCCCACCATGCTCCTCTGCCCATGGGATTTTCCAGGCAAGAATACTGGAGTAGTTGCCATTTCCTTCTCCAGAGGATCTTCCGGACCCAGGAATCAAACCTGGGTCTCCCGCATTGTAGGCAGACGGTTTACCATCTGAGCCGCCAGGGAAGTTAGAGTAACTATCCCTACTTAAGTGTTCTTTCTTTTGTGATTTGCTCTCTTACGTACCCCCTCCATTGCCCTTCGGAAAATAATCATTTTTGTTTTTTTTTTTTTAACTCAAGGCTGATAGATAAAAGGATGAAAAGGAGAAAGATGTGACTTGATTTCTCACATATTGTGTTTCTCAAAGTCTGAAAACCTTCATTATATTGTAGAGGTCTAGATGAAGCATGCTTCACTTTCACTTTTTACTTTCATGCATTGGAGAAGGAAATGGCAGCCCACTCCAATGTTCTTGCCTGGAGAATCCCAGAGATGGCAGAGCCTGGTGGGCTGCCGTCTATGGGGTCGCACAGAGTCGGACACGACTGAAGCGACTTAGCAACAGCAGCAGCAGATGAAGTATGAGGTAACGTTCAGCTGAAACCATGAAAATTATGCACTGTTTCAAATTAACTTGAAACTCATCAGTGCTATGAAGACCTTTTGTTTTGTTGTTATTGTTTAGTCGCTAAGTTTTGTCTGACCCTTGTGTGACCCTATGGGCTGTGGCCCACCAGGCCCTTCTGTCCTTGAGATTTCCCAGGCAAGAATACTGGAGTGGGTTGCCCTTTCCTACTCCAGGCGATCTTCCCGATCCAGGGATTGAACCTGTATCTCCTGCTTAGCTGGAGGATTCTTTACCATTGAGCTACCTGACAAAGACCCCAATTTCTCTCAGTTATAGTAGACTGAGATTTAGTTTGCCCAATGCCCTTGGGTAACAAGGATAGATAAAACCAAAGCAACATGACACTTCTGGAAGCTGCTGAGCTGAATATGAGATGTAAGCAAAACTTCTAAACACAGGACTGAATACCAGGAGTAGCCCTTCAGTACATTTTTTTCCCCTAGGGAGAATAAACTTTTATAAGTGTGACCTCAGTACCAATAAAAGTCACTCTAATTAAAGATAATTTGCTAATGATAAAATCCTGAGATGAATCTTTGGGCATGATACTCCCTGAGGAGCTGAGGCACATTTAGTATATACAGCTAAATATTTTTGAGGTTGAATTGTTCTGGGGCTCGTTATCAATAAGTTGTCATCTATTCGTTTTGAATCAATGATTTCCTTTGTTGGATTTAGACAGTCTTTGTATTCTTTTGACACTCATAACAAAAGATGCTTGATTCAGAAATTCCGTTTGCTGGGAAAAAACATCAGGTGAGTCATTCTGTCCATTAACCGCCTCTGCTCTTTACTTTCGTGTGCAGCGTACTGTCTCCAATGGGGTTTACCTTGCTCAATTTCCACTTGAAAGGTAAATGTTTATTTCTGGTCTCAGCAGTTCCTCAATCTTTTTTCTCTTTATAACCACTTCATTCTCTGATTCTTCACAACCATCCTTATCCAAACCTTAATTTAGGACTTTTAAATCATCACAGTAAAAAGGAAGAATATTGGATTTCAGAATGAAAACCATAGCTCCAACATCAAATTCCTTGCCAAGAATTTTCCAAACCACTTTGATATAAAGATTGCTAGGTTTTATTCCTCAATTGTGCTATTCTGTTTTTTCAGCAACTATGCATCATGTATATACATATGCCATATATTTTTATATCTCTTACTTTACTTTTATTACATCAATTACTGAAAGGCTATTCAAACTTGCAGCTGAACCAACTTATTTGAATGGCACATACCACTACAAGTTTGTTTGAAATAGAAGCTTGTTCTTTTCTTTTTATGCAAGGCAAAGGATTAACTATAGTAGCCAGCTGGGATTTTCTTTAATTCTAGAAGTAAAGAACATGTATACATGGTAAACTTTAAGTTGTAAGAGAGTCATGCATTTTTGAGGTTAAAATAGTTAAGCTTGAAGATGTCTTGGTGCTATTTATAGTCTTTATTATTGAATGTGTCTAAAATTTATTGTACTAAATGCTAGATATTAAATCAGAAGACTCCCTAACTTATGGACTTGATATAGTTTTACTATATAATCAAATATAAGAAAACTGAGTTTTACGTTCTTAACATAGATACAATTTTTAAAAGAAATTTTTATTGGAGTATAGTTGATTTACAATGTTGTGTTAGTTTCAGGTGTAGAGCAAGTGAATCAATATCATTAATATTTATATATACACACACACACACACACACACACACACACACACATGAGATCCCCTGGTGGCTCGGGCAGTAGAGAGTCTGCCTACAATGAGGGAGATCTGAGTTCAATCCCTGGGTCAGCAAGATCCTCTGGAGAAGAAAATGGCAACCCAGTCCAATATTCTTGCTTGGAAAATACCATGGACAGAGGAGCCTGGCAGGCTACAGTCTAGAGGGTCACACAGAGTCAGACATGACTGAGTGACTTCAATTTCATATATATTTGTGTATATATATATATATATATCCACTTTATTTTTTAAATATTCTTTTCCCTTATAGGCCATTACAGAGTATTGAGTACAGTTCCCTGTGCTATACAGCAAGTTCTTATAAGTTATCCATTTACATATAGTAGTGTGGAACATAGATAAAAATTAAAAAAAAAATCTGAATTAGCTGGGATGTTCTAGTCCATGGCATTAGGGAGACACCTGGGGTAGATAAATGTGGATAAGCTGTGAAAGAAGACAACTGGCATTCAAAACTCTAATCTCTCACCAGCTATTCTGAGATTGTGGGTTAAATGTTTAAATTCTTCAAGCCTGTTTTCTTTTATCAGTAAAATGAGGATAATAGTTATGTTTATTTCATAGAGTTCTTATGAAAATTGTCATGTGAAGTGTTTAACACATTGCCCAGCACATACTAAGTACTTGAAAAATGGTTATTTCTTTTTGTAGGCAGAAATCAAATAATTTTATAACACATCTTTCAAAAACTCTATTAGTTTAGGACTTCATGGAAACATTTGACAAGTAATCATGGGTAGTTCTTTAAACTGTTTCTGTTTATCAAAAGTTATCTAGCTAGCATTCTCTAGAGATAGTTCAGCTGCTAACATACACCCCAAACACTTTTATTTTAAAGATTTGGAGATGACTTTACCATCTGCTTTAGTGGAGGAAAATAAAATACTGGAAGCCATGAACTACCTCTGATTTTTCCTTCCCACCTCACATTTTTCAGTCACTGTATTTTTATTATTTTAATTTATATTTTAGGTATATAAAATATTATTTATATTTTATGTATATATTTATTTTTATTACCCCCCCCTTTCTTTACAGTACAAAAACTGCTCTCCTTCTGAATATGGTTTCTTTTTATGTCTTGAATCACATCCTCTAAATCCTTTGCGATCTTGATTAGTGATCATCTCTCTTGATTGCATTTCAGTGGACTCCAGTCTCTCTTCTTTCTTTATCTGCAAAAAGCCATGGATGTCTTCATTTTCTTGTCACTTAACTCATTTATTGGGAGACCCTCAAATTAGAAGCCGGCCTTCCTAATTATTCTACTAAAATTGCACTCTTAAAAACATCAGTGATATCTTAGTTAGCCTACTATAAACCTTAACTCCGCCCTATTTTTTCATGTTTCATCAGTAACTGACGTGACCCACCTTCTTTGGTTTCCAAAAGCCCTCTGTTTGGATTGCTCTGAACACTCGTCTGTGTTCAGCTACAGCGACCTTCCCTCTTCTTCAAAGGTATCAAAGCTTTCAAAGACAGGAACTTGCTTGTTTCTGCCTCAGGGCCTTTGTATTTGCCATTCTTTTTGCCAAAACTACTGTCACAGATTTTCATCTGGCCATTTTCTTCTCACCCTACAAGTCTTTGCTCAAAGCCACTTTCTTTGTAGGACTGTCCTTTAACACTCCAAGTGTCTATACTCCTCTCTGCAGTCTTACCTTATTGCATTATCTTCATGCAACTTTCTTTTAACTTCATGGCACTTAACCACTGCCTCAATGCCTTTGTTATATTTGTCTTATTATTTTCCTCCTTATTGGTACATAAGATCCTTGAACAGAGAAATCTTCTATCTTTTTAATGGATAACCATTTTATTCAAAACCAAGAGAAACAGCTGATACACAGTCAATAAATATTGAAAAATGCATAAATGAACCATAAGGCTCTTTCTATTTTATTTGGCCTTCTTTCCTTTTGTTCTTACTTTATTCTCTTCATTTTCCAGAGATTTTTAAAATATATATGATTTTTTTTAATTAAAAATACTTTATTCAAAAAAAAACAAAAAACAAACAAACAAAAAAAATACTTTATTCAAAATATTTCCTTCTAAATACTGGGGTTAAGATAAGTCAGCCAAACTCTGTAAGCGTATACCTTTACCTTGATTCTTTTCTAATTTGTCTTTACACGCTCCTTACCAAGTAATTTATCATGTTTTGGGCTAATGCTTAATTCTAATTTTTTGCTCTTAACTTTAATCTGTTTACGATTTCTTTAGCCTCACTTAGTTAGCTAGCTGCTCTTGCATGGTCCATTCAATACTGAATGTTCTTCAAATTTATATTCTGTCAGATGCTGCTGATACAAAAATGAATAGGACACAGTTCTTAGAAAAGTGGCATTCATAGTCTGATCATCTATGATAATCGTTTCTAGTCTAATGAGGAGAAATAGATATATAAAAATTAACTTCAAAAAGAATAAAATAAAAAATTAACTTCATTGGGAAAAATGTTACACTTGTAGATGGTAAGGCTTGAACTAAGAGCAAGAAATAAAGAGAGCATCAGCTGATAGCATGTTGGGGTCAACTTCATTAAGTCAGAACAAGTTCTTCCCATAAACAAGTCCTTTATATTTCACTGTTAATATAGGTTCATCTGGGAATAATATCCTATCAAGTTAGAGTCAGTATAATGTAGTATGGTCTCTTGGATTAAGCTGTCTAGGTTCTAATCCTGGCATACTGAACAAGTGTTTGATTTTGCCCTAGCTTCCTTACCTGTAAAATAACGGTAATGATAATAACAATAGCTATTATTTATTATAATTATTAACAATTATTATAATATTTATAATAAAATTGTAATATGTGATTAATTATTATAATAATTATAATTATTGCTAATTATCACTATTGCAATCATATAAAGAATTAATGCAATATGAAAACACCATGTGTAACACAGAGTGCTCAGTAAGTATTGCGCTGTGCTCAAGTGCAAAGTCATGTCTGACTCTGGGACCACATGACTTGTAGCCTGCCAGGCTCCTCTGTCCACGGAATTTTCCAGGCAAGAACACTGAAGTGGGCTGTCCTTTCTTACTCCACATTAAGTATTAGCTATTCGCAATTTATTCCGCACCACCAAACAAATGTCCTTGCATTCCAAAAACAAGAAAGAAAACACACAGGGAATTTTACGAACGTGTATTTCCATAATTTTACATTTTTTGAGTTTTGCTTCTTCCCCAGGGCTATTTTCCTTACTAGCTGATTTGTGTTTCAATGCTGTTACTTTTGCCAAGCTTCAAAGTCCCTGACAACCCTGAAGGACTTTCCATCCATGATTATCTTTTATGGGTCACAGCCTGCCATGGTTTCCTAGATACTGATGACAAAGGGCTATGGTTTTTTTGTGTGCCATGGTGGAGACTAGAGAATGCTGTGTCAACTATTTACCACCTTCTTTGGGTAGGTACTTTTTTTTCTATTGGATTTTTAATTTTGATACCCACTTATTATGTAAATTTATCTTGTTTTTATTTTTTTTTTAATTTTGGCTTTCTAGTCACTTAAATTTTTCTCTTGCTTTTTTTCTTTTTTTTTTTTAATAGCCATCTTCAAAAAATCAACAAAAAATAAATGCTGGAGAGGGTGTGGAGAAGAGGGAAACCTCTTGTGACATATCTGCTTTTTTCTAATTTTTTTTTTTTTTTAATTTTGCTTGCCAGTCACTTAAATTTTTAAGAGGCATCCCAAACTTGTTTTTGTTTCAAAACTGAAATTTCAAGAGTACAGTTTTTGAATTTGATAAATTGAGTAATCTTTAAGGTCAAGAACAAGAATAGCAAGAAAAATGCAGATAATAATTGGGGATTCTATTTAGCTTGCACCAACATACACCTTCGTAAATTTTTATCAGTTTGCAAAACATTGTATTAGATGGATTCTGAAGGAGACTGGTTTAAAGAAGTTCTCTTTATTGTATCTTACTTGCTTAGGTTTAAGAGTTATTTGATGAATCTGTTCATGAAAACACTACATATTTTTATGGCACTTCACAGACATTCGAGTACCTTCACAGGCATTATCTCATTTGATCCTCCCATCCAGAGAAGAAATAAGCCTTATTATCACTTTCACCAGCTGCTCCTGTTTTTCTTTGAATATTTTCTCAGTGCAGAAATCGGTTTTCCTTCAGTGGGGAGGTACACACTGATGGATACTCATCCAGACCTTCTTTTCTTTTTCTGCAGTCACCTGGCCAATTTTCTCTCACTTTCCCAGCCACTTTTCCTCAACGATCATCTGTGTCAAGGGCCGGTGGTTCTCAACATTGATAACATATTAAAATTACTTGAATTAAAAAATAATTCTTAGTGTCTGGGTTCCCTGTTAGACCAATTGAGTCAGAATTGTGAGACAAGATGGAAAGTGACCAGGCAGAGATATTTTTAAAAAGCTTTTTGAGTGATTTTTAATGGGCAGCAGAGTTTGAGAACTGCTGCTGTGGGTGCTTAGAGCTGCTGTCTCCAGAGATGGAAAGCAGTTTATTTCAGTTTTCTACAGAAACAAAACCTTTCTAGTATAGTATATCATTACCCTTGGTGTCTTTTCTTTTGAGAGAATATGTATTTTCATATTCTTGTTTCTTCTAATAACTAACTTTTATTTATATATTGCTTTATAATTAAACTATTTTCTCATTCATTATTTTCAATGAGGCTGTATTTCAAACATATGATTAGTATCCCATTTTATAAGAATGGAGGCTCAGAGACACTGAGTTTCTGGCTACAGATTGCGAAATTTGTAAGTAGGTGACTGTATGTGGCTAGGGGAGAGGGGCAAAGAGTGCAATCCAGGGATTCTGACCTCTAGTTTAATGAACTTTTCTCTTGTTTGCTATTCATCATGGGCGCATGGGTTTGTGGGACATGCATCATCACCTGAAAGCTTGTTAAAAGGGTCAAATCCCAGGCCCATCCCCCCAAGATCTACCAAATCAGAAGCAGCATTTTAATAAGTTATCCCCATGATTCAAATTCTTAATAAGGTTTGAAAACTATGCTGTCTCTAGATTCTTTAGTCCTATATTTTATGATGTCTTTGTATATATATGTTACATATATTGATTTCATGAAGGATAATTTTTCAGAAGTCTTGCCTATAGTCTCCCCTCTGAAGCTTGTTTTCCAGTCTTTTCACTAAGACTCAAGGTATTTTTTTCCCAATAGCTCTCCTACCGCCCTGAAGTGAATCTGTGATCATTTTCTTCTGTTTTGAATTTTGCAGGTACAAGAGCTCTGGAGGACCCTGGGAGGGTTGCTATTGCTTTTTCATAATTTTCCTCCTTTTTCTGAACCAGAGGGTATAACCTAGGAAAGTGCCAATCAGACTCCTATTAAAATTTAGATTCTCAGTGGATCTTGCTGAACTCTTGTTCCTCATTATCATCGCTCACAGTCCATAAGAGGACTTTAGGGATCTCATGCAGTAACATCTTTTCTAATAGGTATTCTCTCTACAGGCTGCAATTGAAAAGGTTTCTAGTGATACGCATTTCACTTTACTGAGCTCTACATATCTCTTTGCTTTTTTAATGAGTTCTGAACCTGGAGAAGTCTAAGAGAAGACAGAAAGAAAGATACCATAGTTCCATGACCAGGACTGTCTCATGGCTATTGCAGTTGAAATAAACAAACAGGTTGTTTTCTGAATCTCAGGCTACGTTGAAGTGTTGCAGCAGTATGAGAAGCAGTCCAGGCAACTTGTTTGATCATCTATTGTGCAGTTTTTGCAACATGCCGGCTGCTCTGGGCTTGAATTGCTTTTTTACTCTATCTGTCTCCACCCCAGAATTTCCCCAGTCTCAGAGAAGTTAATATCTCTGTGCTCCTTTTGGGGAAAAAATACACAAAACTCCAGCTATGATCCTAAATTAATGTGTGGCTTTCCTTTAGAAAGGGAATATGTGTTTGTCAACTGTATGTTTGATATGTAAAAGTAACTGTGGTTGGAGTAGCTAAATTTATGTGAGAAACATATAAATGCATATTACATATTTAAAAATGGAAACAAAATGCAAACTGACCTTTGTTTCAATCCATATAACTCTTTCTTTATAGCTCTCATGGAGCATTCATCGTTCGCCATGTATTACAGTACACATTATCTTTTCACTCGATTATAAGCTGCCTGAAGTGTCTTGCTCAAGTACCTAGTTTAGTGCTATCCCCACAGCATAGACTCTCACTGGAGTCAATGCATATGTCAAATTAAATAATAGAGGAAATTAAAAAAAAAATGAGTGCATTGCCTTCTGTTCTGATTTCAGATAATGAAGACATACTTGAGGAGAACAATGAATATCCCTGGGTTTTGTTTTTTCTTTATAAAATGTGGACATAAGAAGGGATGATCCTTTGGATCCTTTCTAATATGACAGTTTTAGCATTCTGAGTTGCAGATGTCTGAGACAGTCAAGTAGAAAAACCCAGCTAGAATCTCAGGTGAAATATCAAACTATTAGAGAGATATGTTTGGGAAGTCATTGGCATGGGTTTTTTTTTTTTAAGCTGTAAGAGAGGATATGATCTCACAGAAAGTGTGTAGAGTAAGAAATGGCTTAAGGTGGGACTTTTGCCAAGCAACTTATAAAAGACAAATGGAGGAAGGGAAGCTCATGTTGACCAGTAAGAGAGAGGTACTATTAAAGGGTAGAGAGAAAGTCAAGTTAGAGTCTGAGAGAGAAGCCTCTACTCTTCTTCCATTGGAAGGTAGCTGGTAGGTTCTATGAGTAAGTGTGTCTGAAGGATGGGGAAACTCAACTCTACCTCATCAGCATATCCTGACTCTCAGCTCCCTTTTCCTCTCTATTCCACCTTGGCTTGAGGGACTAGAAGCATGCCATGGGTACCTCACTCCTTGTTCACTTGTATTCATTTCTGTATATTAAACTTCAAAATAATATTATTAAAAACAAGGACTCAATATTAAAATCTTTTTCTTGCACATACATAGTGCAAAACCCACACCAGTTTGTCTGATACGTGAGGACCTTTACCATCAGATATTTTTCACTCAGCCTTCCACAAGGGTCATGCTTTTCCAGTTCCAATCGAAATATCCTTCTTTATCAAGGTTAAGTGAATGTTGGTTCACAAACATATGATGCTCTTCTACTCAACTGTGCCTTTGATGATTTTTTTTCCTCTCTACCTGGTAAGCATTGTTCATTTTTCTTCTCTTGACAAATGTCTTTTCAGTGTTTAGAATATAGTTCAAGCATTTCTGTTTTGGGTTCTCTCTTTCTAAGTCATTATTTTAATGTTCCAGTAGCATTTTGTATGTGTTGCATTACTCTCTTTATTATACGCCATTATTTGCTGTCCACACATACGTACTAGGCTGAGGCTTCACTGGGTCACAGAAGCAACCATTAGAAACAGACATGGAAAAAATGACTGGATCCAAACTGGGAAAGGAGTATGGCAAGGCTATATATTATCACATTGCTTATTTAACTAATATGCAGAGTACATCATGTGAAATGCAGTCTGGATGAATCACAAGCTGGAATCAAGATTGCCTGTGAACTATCAATAGGCTCTGATATGCAGATGATATCACTCTAATGGCAGAAAGTGAAGAGGAACTAAAGAGCCTTTTGATGAGGGTGAAAGAGGAGAATAAAAAAGCTAGCTTAAAACTCAACATTCAAAAAATGAAGAACATAGCATCTGATCCCATCACTTCAGAATGGAAAATAGAAGGGGAAAAAGTGGAAGCAGTGACTTTATTTTCTTGGTCTCCAAAATTACTGTGGAGAGTGACTGGAGTCATGAAATTAGAAGAAGCTTTCCCCTTAGAAGGAAAGCTATGACCAACCTAGACAGCATATTAAATGCAGGGACATTACTTTGCTGACAAAGATCTGTCTAATCAAAGCTATAGTTTTTCCCAGTAGTCATGTAGGGATGTAGAGTTGGACCATCAAGAAGGCTGTGCACTGAAGAACTGATGCTTTGAATTGTCATGCTAGAGAAGACTATTGAGAGTCCTGTGAACTGCAAGTAGATCAAACCAGTCAATCCTAAAGGAAATCAACCCTAAATATTCATAGAAGGAGTGATGCTGAAGCTGAAGCTCCAGTACTTTGGTCACCTAATGCAAAGAACCAGCTCTTTGGAAAAGACCCTGATGCTGGGAGAGATTGGAGACAAAAGGTGAAGGAGGCAGAAGAGGATGAAATGGTTAGATAGCATCACTGACACAATGGACATGAATTTGAGCAAACTCCAGGAGATAGTGGAGGACAGAGTAGCCTGGCATACTGCGTTCCATTGAGTCACAAAGAGTTAGACAGACTCAGCAATTGAACATCAACAGCAAGGTCACAGTCAAATTTGGACTAAAATTTTTAAGAGTTCAGCTTCATAAATCTTGTTCTCTTTTGGTTGACAGAATCTGCGTGCATTTTTGTATTCCTCACACATTCTTGGGTCTGCAACATGTGCTGTGCTACAAGGTCACAGGTGTGGGATAAGTATGTGCAACTGATTGTTAGTGTGACCCGGTAAAATTTACATTCCATGATCCATAGCAATAGTTCAGGGGTGTGCACTGAGGCATATCTCTGACATATATACTGATATTATTTCTGTTTAAATTCTGATATTGAAAATATTAACAGTATCCTTGGTGATACATTTGTATTAACCCTATGAAAGGGTTACCTTCATTATTTCTTTCTAAGGAGATCAAACAGTGGATAAGTTTACACCATATTTGAGTTGCTTTCAATTTCATAATTAGCTAGTATATTGTATCACATGTAGAAAGACTCAACAAAGCATTTATAAATAAATGAATAAACTTTTTCCACAAAATGTTTAACAAAAAATGAATCCTTTCTTAAGAGTGATTAACAAAGTAACTTGAGCCAGGTATAAGAAAATAAAAATAAATAGGAATAAATGATATATTTCGTATACATGTTATTTATCAATTAGAATTTAAATTAACTGATTTTCTTCCAGTGTCGTTGATTTGTCCCAAATAAAATTTGAAGAAGCCATCTGGAATACTTCCTAAGCAAGTTGGTGACAAATACTTGCAGCTTCTTTTAATAACTGCCTTCATTTCTTGCCATGGATGCTGCCAAGAGTCTGTTTGGTCTAGTTTGCCTGCTTAGTTTTTTATTAACCAAAATCAAAAGTACAAGCAGTAAAAGTCCTTCAAATTTTCTGTTCCTGCTTACTTATTTTGTAGAATACCTAGGTTTCTCTAATGTAGATACTTCTGATGGACCTAAATAAATGATCCTGTAACTTCATCTAACATGAGATCTATGCCTCTCATAATTTCTTTTAATTCTGGGAGATGTGTTTTTCATTGCCTTTTCAATACCTTATTGTCTCTCAGAGAGTTTAAAAACCTTGCACCTTTGCTTCAATCAATAGGGGAAAAAAAAGACTAAGAAAAGCATCACAATAACTGTATTGTTTTGGAATTACATATGTACATGGGCTTCCCAGACGGTGCTAGTGGTAAAGGACCTGCCTGCCAATGCAGGTTAGATGTAAGAGACGTGGGTTCAGTCCCTGGTTGGGAAGATCCCCTAGAATAGGGCATGGCAACCCACTCCAGCATTCTTGCCTGAAGAATCCCATGGACAAAGGAGCCTGGTGGGCTACAGTCCATAGGATTGTAAAGAGTTGGACACGACTAAAGCTACTTGGTATATGCATTTATACATATCTGTTCTCAGAGGTGGGCTTTCCTTGTGGCTCAGACAGTAAAGCATCTGCCTACAATGCAGGAGACCCAGGTTCAATCCCTGGGTCGGAAAGTTCCCCTGGAGAAGGAAATGGCAACCCACTCCAGTATTCTTGCCTGGAAAATCCCAAGGATGGAGGAGCCCGGTAGACTATAGTCCATGGAGTGGCAAGGTATGTGTGAAAGTGAAAGTGAAGTTGCTCAGTCATGTCCAACTCTTTGCAACCCCAAGTACTGTAGGCTACCAGCTCCTCGCTCCATGGGATTCTCCAGGCAAGAGTACTGGAATGGGTTGCCACTTCCTTCTCCAGGGAATCTTCCCGACCCAGGGATCAAACCCGGGTCTCCCGCATTCCAGGCAGACACTTTAACCTCTGAGCCACCGTGTAATACCTTAGAAAAGGCAGAGGAACCGGAGATCAAATTGCCAACATTCACTAGATCATAGAGAAAGCAAGGGGATTCCAGAAAAAAGACTTCTACCTCTGTTCCATTGACTACACTAAAGCCTTTGACTCTGTGGATCATAACAAACTGTGGAAAGCTCTTAAGGATATAGAAATGCCAGACCATCTTACCTACCTTCCAAGAAACCTATATGTGGGTCAAGAAGCAACAATTAGAACCATGTATGGAACCATTGATTGGTTCAAGCTTGAGAAAGGAGTACAACAGGCCTGTCTGCGGTCATCCTGTTTGTTTAACTTATGCACTGAGCACATCATGGGAAATACTGCACTGGATAAGTTACAAGCTGGAATCAAGACAGACAGGAGAAACATTAACAATCTCAGATATGCAGATAATATCACTCTAGTGGCAGGAAGGGAAGAGGAACTAAAGAACCTCTTGATGAGGGTGAAGGAGGAGAGTGAAAGAGCCAGCTTAAGACTAAAAAAAAAAAAAAAAAACCTAAGATCATGACATCCAGTCCCATTGCTGCTGCTAAGTCACTTCAGTCGTGTCCAACTCTCTGCGACCCCAGCGATGGCAGCCCACCAGGCTCTCCCGTCCCTGGGATTCTCCAGGCAAGAACACTGGACTGGGTTGCCATTTCCTTCTCCAATGCATGAAAGTGAAAAGTAAAAGTGAAAGTGAATTCGCTCAGTCCTGTCCAACTCTTAGCGACCCCATGGACTGCAGCCTTCCAGGCTCCTCCGTCCATGGGAATTTTCCAAGCAAGGGTACTGGAGTAGGTTGCCATTGCCAGTTCCATTACTTCATGGCAAACAGAAGGAGAAAAGGTGGAATCTGTGGCAGATTTCCTCCTTTGGGCTCTGAAATCACTGCAGATGGTGACTGCAGCCATGAAATCAGAAAATGATTGCTTCTTGGCAGGAAAGCTATGAGAAACCTTGACAGTGTGTTGAAAATCAAAGCCATTATTCTGCCGACCAAAGTCCATATAGTCAAGGCTGTGGTCTTCCCAGTGGCCATGTATGCTTGTGAGAGCTGGACTGTAAAGAATTCAAAATGCCAAAGAATTGATGCTTTCAAACTGTGGTGCTAAAAAAGACTCCTGAAAGTCCCTGGTACAGCAAGGAGATCATACCAGTCAATCTTAAAGGAAATCAACCCTGAATACTTGTTGGAAAGACTGATGCTGAAGCTGAAGCTCCAGTAGTTTGGTCATCTGATGTGAACAGTCAACTCATTGGAAAAGTCCCCGATTCTGGAAAAGATTGAGGGTAGAAGGAGGAGAGGGCATCAGAGGATGAGATGGCTGGATGGCATCAACAGTGCAATAGATATGAACTTAGGTAAACTTCAGGAGATGGTGAGGGACATGGTGGCCTGGTATGATGTAGTCCATGGGGTTACATGACTGGGTGACTAAACACCAACATTCTCAGAGTGCTAGTGGTAAAGAACCTGACTGCCAGTGCAGGATATGTAAGAGACTTGGGTTTGATCCCTGCATGGGAAAGATCTGGAGGAGAGCGTGGCAACCCACTCCAGGATTCTTGCCTGGAGAATCCCATGGACACAGGAGCCTGGCAGGCTACAGTTCATAGGATCACAAATAATTATCTAATCAGGGATTCTACAAGATGAGAACTGTTTTCTTATTAATACTACCATTTTTTCACTCTCATTCTCCCTCAATGGACTGGTGTTTTCCATGGCAACCTGACCTGTAATATTGCAACAGAGTAAAGGTAGAAACAGATGTAAGAATCCAGTTGTTTCTATTAAGGCCAATATTAGAGGGACTTGCACAGACAGAAACAAAAATCACTCTTTTCTAATTCTTTTTGTTTTATATATATATATATTTATTTTATATTGAATATAGTTGATTTACAATGTTGTGTTAGTTTCAGATGTACAGCAAAGTGACTTAGTTATACATACACCTATATCTATTCTTTTTCAGATTATTTCCCCATATAGGTTATTACAGAGTATTGAGTGTTCTCCATGCTGTACAGTAGATTCTTGTTGGTTATCTATTTTATATAGTACTATGTATACATTAATCCCAAACTCTTAATTTATCCTCCCCACCTTTCTCCTTTCATAAACATAAGCATAGTTTTTTTTTAACTCAAAATGTCATTCATGTTAACACATCATAAATTTATCTTTATTATTTGAAATGAATGAATTAATCTTTTAAAATTTCTTAAGCCTAATTTACAAGACAGTATTGATAACTATACGTCACAGAGCTCTTTGAAGTACTCATTAACTCTTTAGAGAGGAAAGTTTTCCTGAGACTGAAACATTTGGGAATCAATTGCCTGGCCACTACCCAATTTTCCAATTCATCTTTCTATATATCACAACTCCCTTTTTCCACTCCATCAGTCCTTTGTTCTTGCCTTATTCCATTCCAAGTCAGTATTATTCCCTTCTGCTACCTTCTTTATCCAATAAACTTGAAGTCATTCCTCAAATTACATCATCTCAGTTGTCATTTCCTCAGGCAAGCCTTCCCAATCTTCTTGGTTGGATCAAGTTAAGTATTTTAGTCTCTCATAGCCTTTGTTCCTCTCACTCACTGTTATGATTATGAAAGAATATTTTTTTGCACCATTATTTAGTTAATATCTAAAGACCCACTAGCTAAAATTGCCATGAAATCAGTAGTAAATTCCATCTTTTTTTTCAACGTTGTAGCTCCAGTTCATAGCATGATACCTGGAAGCTGGTAGAAATTTATGGAATGAACAAAATGCATGAGCTGTAAAACATGTAGTGTTACAAAGGGTAGAAATAAAATACAGAAATAAAACCAAGAGATTCTCAAGATATTTAAGAATTTAGAGGAGTCTGATGAACTATCTCATTAGGGCTTCCTGGGTAGCTCAAATGGTAAAAAAAAAAAAAAAAAAAAAAAATTGCCTACAATGTGGGAGACCTGAGTTTGATCCCTGGGTTGGGAAGATCCTGTGGAGAGGGGCATGGCAACCCACTCCAGTATTCTTGCCTTGAGAATTCCATGGACAGAGGATCCTGGTGGGCTTCGCTTTTTTTCTTTTTTCAATGAGCCAGAACGAAAAATGAGGCAAGAAATGCCCAGGGATAGAAAAGCACCATTGGAAAGTTATATTCATCAAGAAGTAAGAGCATATTGAAGGGAGTAGTAGGAAATAAGGTTAGAATGATAAGCAAGAGCTAAATGTTCATATCCTTCTATTTTAACCTCAGAAATTTGAGCTTCAAATCACAAGCAATGAGAAACCTAATAAGTGCCTGTGGAAAGGTCTGGCAGAAAAAAATAGTGCATTTTGGGCAGATTCAGCTACTAGTAATATGTGAAACAATTTAGCATAGTGATGGTAAAACTAGTTGGGGAGTACCTGAATTTCTGCATAAAATTCCTCTGTAAGATTTGTGGCCACATGAAATCAGTTTCCAGAGATCAGGCATGACTTGCCTGGTGCTGAGATAAATGTCTTAAAATGATAAAGCTTCAATAGACCGGGCTTTCCTTCGCACAGTTTTCCAATCTGTTTCCTAAAACCAAAGATTGTTTTCATGATACAGAGTGAGCACAGATTTTGTCAGTGTTCAGTGGCGTGATTCTGGGAACTTACTTTCCTGTTGTGGAGGATGATGCATGTTTACTCCTCTGTATGACCTGCTCTGGGAAGCATCAGCTGTCAACCAGGTCATGTGATGTTTCATCTCTTTATGGCACATTCACCAATTGCATTGTAAATGTCTTCACTCCAGATTGAATTTTTATATACTTGGAATCTTGTTGAACCAAAACTCCAATAACTTTAACTGAAATGAAAGGTGAGACTTTTTTTTTCATTCTCTCTTAAACAAGTTTATAGTCAGTTTGCCTGAAGGAATCACAATATCAGTGAGCACTATAAATGGTGTTCTACAGGAAAAGCATGTGAGCTGAGTCTGTTTTAAAAATGGAACAAATGAGAACATGAAGTTTTATGCCCTGAAACTTGGCTAATAATTTTTCATGTCAGTTTTCCCAGAGCCTTTAGCGGCTACACAAATGGTACTCTGAGAAGAACAGTCGTTGGCATTATGGGGAATATTCTCCAACTACATTAGAAATTGAAGAAACTTATAGTTTATCATCTTTTAAGGTGCTGGAATATATTTGGTACATCTAATCTGTCAGGACTACCATTTATTTATTGCTTACTCTGGGCTAGCACTACATTGGGTTCTTTAAATACAGTCTTCAATTTAATCCCCATAAAGCCCTGGATAGCAGTAGTCTTATCTCCATTAAAGAAATGATTCTGAGAGAATATTTAAGTAACTTCCCCAAATTCACATAGCTAGTAGAAGTTGGAGTTGAACTTTTCTGATCTGTTCATTTACTTAAAAAAGACTGTGGGGAGCCATTATTAAGAGCCCTGTTCTCATGGAGCTTATATTCTAGATACAGAGAAAGAGTCAGAAAATCAGCAAGCAAATAAATAGCTATGCAATATTCTTTCCTGAAGATATGAAGTCGATGATGTAAAATAAAGCACAATAAGGGGACAGAGAGTAAAGGGATAATTTTGATCCTATTTTTTGATAGAGTGATGAAATTAGTCTTCCTTGGGGCAATGACATTTGAATTGAACTTTGAATGGAGTAATGAATCAAACCTTATGAATGTTTCAGATAAAAATTTGCTGGATACAGACCATAATATAGAAAGCAGCAATATATTCCCCTCACAGCAAGACTGCTAGAGTGAACAGACTTGAGTAGGATGAGCATAGGCATAGTAATGGGAAATGAATCTGGAGTGTTAGGCAAAGATCATGAAGGCTCATGTTGGTTGAATTTAATTTGTCAGCATGCTGGGAAGCCATTGGAAGGTACTGAATAGGGAACTGGAGTTTTATGTGAGCTAAATTGAAACTGGGGGATGAAGGAGGAAAGGCTTGAACTTGGGAGACCAAGTAGAAGACCTCTGCTAGGGAAAGACTTGCTGACTGGGGACTAGGGTAGTAGAAACAGAGGTGTAAGAAAAAAATCATCAAGGCATATTTATTGAACTAAATTTAACTTCTTGTGCTATTTCCTATAAACTTCTCATTTATTTCTTGATTATCATTCCTACTTCTATAAATGGGAAACCATTTCTCTCTACTCACAAGACTTCTGACACCTAATGTGTGACGTTTTCCCCACATGGACCAATCATACAACACCAGCTGGGGACCCTAGAATTCAGTTCAGTTCTAGGGCCATCTACCCAGAGTCAGTGTGAGATCCCACATGTCCAGGCCTCAGTCTCACTGGATTGCCCCTTCTTCAGATGCCAGTCACAAATCTGGGCCTCCTGTATTTGCAACCAACTGGCTATAAGTTGGAGGTCCCCATGCCTTCCTCATTAAGTTTGATAATTTGATAGACTGGGTCACAGAACTCAGGAAAGAAATTTCCATTACAGTTACCAGTTTAATGTAAAGAATGCAATGCAGAACAGCTAAATAAAATAGATACATAGGGTGAGATAAGCAGGAAGGGACAGGAAACTTCCATGTCCTTTCTGAGTGTGCCACCCCTTAGCACCTCCATGTGTTCACCAACCTGGAAGCTCTCTGAGCCCCTTCATTGTGATTTGCACAGAGGTTTCATTACATAGCCATAGTTGATGAAATCATTGACCGTTGGTGATTAGCTCAATTTCCAGCCACTCTCCTCTCATCAAAGGCCCATGTGAAGCTGAAAATTCCAGTCTTCGATCATGCAATAAGTTTTTCCAATACTCTTATCCTAAAGTTATCTAGGAACCTCCAGCCATCATTCATTTTATACAAAGATACTCCTATCATTCCAGAGATTCCAAGGGTCAGGAACTGAGATCAAATAACAAATATTAGAAGAAAAGATGCTCCTAGCACTGCTATCACTCAGAAATTTACCAGATTTTTAGGAGATTCCTCTCAGGGACCATGGCAGAGATTAAATATATATTTCTTATTATGTCACATGCTGGTATCATAATTTGAGCTCTTATTTCTTGGTTCAGATTACTATCATACTATCATAGATTATACCAGATTTTCCTGATTTCTTTCATTCATAAATTCAATCCATCCTTTATACTTAGTTAAAATTACTGATTATAATAACTACTGATTAAAATTATTTATTTTAATTCTAGTGAGAGATTTCAAATCAGCAATTGTCTCTTCATTATTCTAAGAATACTCATACTTATTCCTATCTTATTGCCATTTCTCAAATGCTGATCTTCTTTTCTCAAAAGGGGAGCCATTTCTTATTTATAATCCATGTGTCTTTCCAGGTCCAATTGAAATCACTTTGCTGTCCCCTCTAAACTTTCTCACCAAGCTCTTCCTTAATTGACAGTCTATAGTAATTATTATCTATGCAGTTGATCCCAGAATAAAATTATATATTGTTTTATATTCATTTATTTAAGCATTCATACATTTGTAAATTTGTTAATTCAATCAATTTTTTGACAAATATTTGTCAAGGCCCTATTATATGCTAGGCTTTCCTCTAGACTCAGGACAAAATATGGACAAATCTGTTTTTTAGATTAACTTTAATGAAGTTAACTAACATTCTATAAAATGCACAGATTATAAATAAAAAGTTCAATGAGTTTTAACCAATATTCACACCTGTGTAAAGAATGCCATACTCAAGGTGTAAAATATTTCCATCATCTCTAAAGTCCAAAAGTCTCTTTGTGCATCTAATAGTCCACCCCCTTCCCACACACACCCCTGTCTTCACCCACCACCATAGTTTAGCATACTATTTTAAACTTCAAAACAATGAAGTCATACCAGATGATATCTTTAATTCTTTTGCTTCTTTTGCTCATAATTATATCTGTAAGATTAATCTGCTACATTTTTTACAGATTGTACATACTTTATTGATAAGTATTATTCCATTGAACAAATATTCATATATTTCTTTATTAGTTATTAATAGATATGGATTGTTTTTAACTTCTTGCTATCATGAATAATGCTGCTGTAATGTTTGTGTACAAATATTTCTCTTAAAAGAAATTTACATTTCTCTCCATTATACATATAGATGGAATTGCTAAATCACAGGGAAGGTATATAAAATATATGAAACTTTCCAATTCTTTCCTGGTGACAGTGGTTACAAGGGGCTGGGGATTTGTGGGAAATGAGAAGATGTTGGTCAAATGGTACAAAGTAATAGTTATATAGGATGGATACGTCTAGGGAACTAATGTGCAAGCATGAGGAGCCTGGAAGTTATCACTCTTATTTCACACAGATGCATACAAAACAAAACACAGAACTGACAATTAATGACTTTTCTTAGATCTCTCAGGGAATTGGGGCCATAGGGCAAACCACCACTCTGAAATCTGGAGAGATAGGTGAATTAAATGCACAGAACAGCTGACATTCACTAAAATAAAGCAGAAACACCTGTAACCATGAATAGGCACATGTGCATGGTAACTGTCAATAGGAACATATCAAACTGAAATGCAAAGAGAAAAAAATAATAAAAAAGAACAGAATATCTAAGAGCTATGAGCAAATACAAAAACATGTAATAGTAATAGAAATGGGAATACCCAGTGGAAAAGAAAAAGAGAAAGGAGCCGAAGAAACATTTAAAGCAATAATGGCTAATTGTCCAAAATTAGTAATATTAATTGTAACAAGTTTACCAGATTAATGAAAGGTGTTAATAACATGAGAACATGTATATTTTTGGTAGAAGGTATATAAGAATTCCCTGTACTGTTCTGAGATTAGGTTTTTTAAAAATTTTTTTCTGTAAAGTTTTTTAAGTTTTGCTTTTTTTTCAGCTTTTGCTTTCTAGATCTAATTTTTCATTTACTATCATTTTCCTTCATTCAGAATAACATCTATTAGTGTATCTTATAGTGCATGTCTGCTACTGAAAATTTGTTCACTTTTTTTATTAATTTGAAAATATTTTAACCTCATATTTATTTCAAAAATTTTGACAAAATATGGAATTCCATTTAATATTTTTATTTATTTATTCAATACTCTAAAGATAGAACCCCAACATTATGTTGTCTAGCGTGCATTTTAACACTATGTGTATGTTTAACATTGCGTCTGCTAAGTCTAGCATCTGGTTTAACTGAGGTCAAGTATTTTTCTTTTTGGTCTGCATTTTCCCTTGAATATGATTCTCTTTTTCTCTTACTGTGCATATCTAGTAATTTTTGATTGCTTGTGGACATTTTGAATAATATACATTAAAGGGATCCTGTGCTAACTTATATTCCTCTGAGAATGTTGATTATTTTTCTAACAGGATGTTTTTTACTGGATAATTACCTTGAACTTGTGTAATCTTTTTTTTTTTTTTTTGTTAGCATGGGTGAGTGGAAAGCTCAGCATGTTTAAGACCCTCTAAATATGCTGGAACTTAAATTCCAAACATCTTTACTGTAGATCTTGTCAATGTTCGTTTTTAGGTATTCTAGGATCTGGAGTAGATTTTACTCTACAGTAGTTTTAACTTCAGGAGAAGGCAATGGCACCCCACTCCGGTACTCTTGCCTGGAAAATCCCATGGACGGAGGAGCCTGGTAGGCTGCAGTCCACGGGATTGCACAGAGTCGGACACGACTGAAGCGACTTAGCAGCGGCAGCAGTTTTAACTTCTGGTCTTCTGTGGTGGCTCAGACAGTAAAAAATCTGCCTGTAATATGGGAGACCCAGGTCTGATCCTAGGGTTGGGAAGATACCCTGGAGAAGGGAATGGCAACCCACTCTAGTATTCTTGCCTGGAAAATTCCATGGAGAGAAGAGCCTGGCAGGCTGAATTTTTATTGAATGATTGTCATATAATCTACTTGATGATGTGTTATAGTTTGTGGAATAGATGCATAAATGAATTTTTAAAAATAATAACAGTTTATATCTGCAAAGTACAACGGAAGAAATTAGAAAAGGCATTTCTCCTAGAGAGTTAGAGAACTATATTGTTGGTGTTTAGAAATTGTAATTAATGGAATTATTCAACATATGAATAGAAATCCTTCTCTAGAAAATAGTAACATCAAAATAAGTTTATATAAAATCAGGAAAATAACAGTCTTGTGACAATGTTATTTATTGCAAGGTGATACCGTGAGTAATTACCTATACTTTGGTAAAAGATATTTCTCATTTCTGAAGAAAATGGAGCATCAGTGAGTGCCATTCTTTCAAATTCTTAAAGTCTCCATGCAGGGCCTAAAGGACCTTGTTTTCATACCTTTGTTTTCTGTCATCTTGGAAACACTGCTTAGTTATTAATTCTCTGTGCCTTCTTTGTTTCTTGCAGAATCTTAGTAAGGTACCAATTAATATTTTATTATCTTCAAAGTACTTGTTTCTGTGATTAAATTTGTAATTCTTCTGTAGTTGACCTTGTACATACTTGGCACTGTTGTGGTCCTTGTAACCACTAATTGATGCTACAAGAACTGAGAGTATATAACAAAAGGAGGATAAAGGAAAATATAGGATAAAAATCCTGGACTAAGATGCTACATTACTCATTTCATGAGGGTGTTGAGCCTATGTTATGTATGATTTGAAAGTCGCTCAGTTATGTCCAACTCTTTCCGACCCCCTGGACTATACAGTTCATGGACTTCTCCTGACCAGAATACTGGAGTGTGTAGTCATCCCCTTCTCCAGGGGATCTTCCCAACCTAGGGATGGAACCCAGGTCTCCCACATTGCAGGCAGATTCCTTACCAGCTGAGCCACACGGAAGCCCGAACAATTTATCAATTATGAATATTTATTATATCTCTGTTGTTTGGAAGAAATAGAGTATCAGATATAACTTTAGCCTTGAATGAGGGATTTCAAGGATTCCAATATCAAATATTAATTGGAAGACACCTACATAAAACAGTCTTGGATTTATCCCCAAAGTAATATACAAGTATGGATGTGAGAGTTGGACTATAAAGAAAGCTGAGAGCCAAAGAATTGATGCTTTTGAACTGTGGTGTTGGAGAAGACTCTTGAGAGTCCTTGGACTGCAAGGAGATCCAACCAGTCCATCCTAAAGGAGATCAGTCCTGGGTGTTCATTGGAAGGACTGTTGTTAAAGCTGAAACTCCAATACTTTGGCCACCTGATAAGAAGAGCTGATTCATTTGAAAATACCCTGATGCTGGGAAAGATTGAGGGCAAGAGGAGAAGGGGACAACAGGGGGTGAGATGGTTGGATGGCATCACTGACTCAATGGACTTGGGTTTGAATGGACTCCGGGAGTTGGTGATGGACAGGGAGGCCTGGCGTGCTGCTGTTCGTTGGGTTGCAAAGAGTTGGACATGACTGAGCGACTGAACTGAACTGAATATACAAGTTCTGAGAAGCAAACAAAGAGAATTAAGATCTGTATCTTGACAGTGATTACAGTATGGCTGAGTAGGCAGATATTCAAAGAAATGGTTGTGATACAAAGTAAAATGAAATAAATTTAAAAGTAACATACAAAAGTTATTGAGTAGTTACTAAACTCACTTAATCCTCATGCATTAATTCACTTAATCCTCAACATATCCTGTGATGTAAGATGTCTTTAAGCCCATTTTACAGATGAGAAGGCATGGAGGCATAGAGGTGTGTGAAGTAACTTCCTCAAGATAACATAATCAGTAAGTGACAGAGCTAGGGTATGATCTCGGGCCATCTGATTCCCACACTTTTCAAATAAAAGAAGAGGAAACAATTTATTCTTAGAGGAAATATGATGCTGAGGGACTTGAAAACAGTATAAGCCAGATTATCATTGTTGGTGTTCAGTCACTCAGTTTTGTTGAACTGTTTGCAACCCCATGGATGCAGCATGCCAGGCTTCCCTGTCCTTCACTATCTCCTGAAGTTTGCCCAAACACATGTACTTTAAGTCAATCATGCCATCCAGATAATCATCTCATTTTCTGTTGACCCCTTCTCATCTTGCCCTCAATCTTTCCCAGTGTCAGAGTCTTTTCCAATGAATCAGCTCTTTGCATCAAGTGTTCAAAATATTGGAGCTTCAGCTAAGCATCAGTCCTTCCAATGAATATTCAGGGTTGATTTCCTTTAGGATTGACTAGTTTGATCTTGCGGAGAAGGCAATGGCACCCCACTCCAGTACTCTTGCCTGGGAAATCCCATGGACGGAAGAGCCTGGTAGGCTGCAGTCCATGGGGTCGCGAAGAGTTGGACAGGACTGAGCGACTTCACTTTCACTTTTCACTTTCATGCACTGGAGAAGGAAATGGCAACCCACTCCAGTATGCTTGCCTGGAGAATCCCAGGGACAGGAGCCTGGTGGGCCGTCGTCTATGGGGTCCCACAGAGTCGGACACGACTGACACGACTTAGCAGCAGCAGCAGCAGTTTGATCTTGCATTTTGGACTGTTGCGTCTTATCCAGAACTGCAGTTGGAAAGCATCAATTCTTCGGCACTCAGCTTTATGACTCACATCTATACATGAATACTGGAAAAACCATTCAGTTCAGTTCAGTTGCGCAGTCGTGTCTGACTCTTTGCAACCCCATGAATCACAGTATGCCAGGCCTCCCTGTCCATCACCAACTCCCGGAGTTCACTCAGACTCACGTCCATTGAGTCCATGATGCCATCCAGCCATCTCATCCTCGGTCGTCCCTTTATCCTCCTGCCCTCAATCCCTCCCAGCATCAGGGTCTTTTCCAATGAGTCAACTCTTCGCATAAGGTGGCCAAAGTACTGGAGCTTCAGTTTTAGCATCATTCCTTCCAAAGAAATCCCGGGGGTGATCTCCTTCAGAATGGACTGGTTGGATCTCCTTGTAGTCCAAGGGACTCTCAAGAGTCTTCTCCAACACCACAGTTCAAAAGCATCAATTCTTCTGTGCTCAGCCTTCTTCACAGTCCAATCCTCACATCCATACATGACCACAGGAAAAACCATAGCCTTGACTAGACGGACCTTAGTCAGCAAAGGAATGTCTCTGCTTTTGAATATACTATCTAGGTTGGTCATAACTTTTCTTCCAAGGAGTAAGCGCCTTTTAATTTCATGGCTGCAGTCACCATCTGCAGTGATTTTGGAGCCCCAAAAAACAAAGTCTGACACTGTTTCTACTGTTTCCCCATCTATTTCCCATGAAGTGATGGGGCCAGATGCCATGATCTTCGTTTTCTGAATGTTGAGCTTGAAGCCAACTTTTTCACTCTCCTCTCTCACTTTCAACAAGAGGCTTTTGAGTTCCTCTTCACTTTCTGCCATAAGGGTGGTGTCATCTGCATATCTGAGGTTATTGATATTTCTCCCAGCAATCTTGATTCCAGCTTGTGTTTCTTCCAGTCCAGCGTTTCTCATGATGTACTCTGCATAGAAGTTAAATAAGCAGGGTGACAATATACAGCCTTGACGTACTCCTTTTCCTATTTGGAACCAGTCTGTTGTTCCATGTCCAGTTCTAACTGTTGCTTCCTGACCTGCATACTCCTCTTTTACAGAAGAAGAAGGGTTAAATAACTTGCACTTACAGGAACTTGTAGAGATTCAAACCAGTCCCTTAAGCACTAAATGCAAAAGACCCCTGGAGAGTTTTGCAAGCTGATAAAATAGCCCATTCTGTGTCCTGCTGTTTGCTGGGAGATGCAACTTGATTTCCTGACTGGAGGACCAGGAGGCCAGCCTCTTGCTCTCTTCAACTCCCCCTTTTCTAACCTGTATGAACACATGCAGGAGTGAATATTTTCACAAAGCAGAAATGTGCAAAGCCATTGATTTTTTTTTTTCTCTAGGCAATTTTTATAGCCTTGAGTGATGAGTCATTCTGCTAATNCTGAAGAACTGATGCTTTTGAACTGTACTTGGTGTTGGAGAAGACTCTTGGGAGTCCCTTGGACTGCAAGGAGATCCAGCCAGTCATTCTTAAAGGAAATCAGTCCCTGAATATTCATTCGAAGGACTGATGCTAAAGCTGAAATTCCAATACTTTGGCCACCTGATGCAAAGAACTGACTCATTAGAAAAGACCCTGATGCTGGGAAATGTTGAAGGCAGGAGAAGAAGGGGACGAGAGAGGATGAGATGGCTGGATGGCATCACCGACTCAATGGTCATGAGTTTGAGCAAACTCCGGGAGTTGGTGATGGACAGGGAAGCCTAGCATGCTGCATTCCATGGGGTCGAAAAGAGCTGGACACAACTGAGTGACTGAATTCAACTGAATATTTTATAAAGTCTTTGTAATAAAGATTCCCTGGTGGCTCAGGTGGTAAAGTCTCCCCCTGCAGTGCAGGACACCTAGGTTCGATCCCTGGGTTGGGAAGATCCCCTGGAGGAGTGTATGGCAACCCACTCCTTATTCTTGCCTGGAGAATCCCCATGGACAGAGGAGCTTGGCAGGCTGCAGTCCATGGAATAGCAGAGTCGGACACGACTGAGCAACTAAACACAGCACATTACAAAGTCTGCACTGGATTAACACAGATCTGGCACCAATCTCCTGTGTGTCTTTGTGAAAATTACTTGACTTCTCTGGGTCACGTTTTCCCCATCTAAAAAGAGAAGTTTAGACTAGATGCTCTCTAGGTTATACGATATGATTAATGAGTCATATGACATGCCAACATTTAAACAAAACTATCCATCTAGTGTAAACCAGAACCCTCAGTGTAACTTTAACCCAAGTCCCTTCAACTGTATGAAATTGCTTCTCTTCCCCAAGAGTAAAAAAAAAATGAATTGGGACTGGAAAACACACACATCTTTCTAGAGCACCCTGTGGTTTGGTTGCAGAGGGCACTGCCATTAACTAACAGGTCCTTTGTCATAGCTGTCACTTCATTCTCAGTGACCAGATTGTCCCAATTGTCTCAGACAAGATTTTAAAGGACCCCATGAAACGCTTCTCTCTTTGCTCAACCCAATGACTGTTTCCTGGCAATTGAAATGCAGGGTTTTTTCTACCAAAATGACAACACAAGGGCAGGAAAAACCTATTTGAATGTGCTCAGAGAAAAACTATGACCTTGAACATTTTTAGCAGCTGCTTTACTTTCCTTTAAAATTCCTTTTGTGTGTGTGTGTGTGCGGTTGTTAATGCAGTAAACAATATTGCTTGGACAAGATTTATTAGGCCTGAAAAAGTTGATCGTTTTTATATTTGTCCTTCAGCATCCTGACATTACCATACCACATCCTTTTCTCAGCTACCACTCATCTGTTTCTAGATGTGTTCAGTCTCCTCTATCCAATCTCCATGAAGGCCTCTTCCTCCAGAAAACCTTTCTTGAGTCTGTCAGGTAGACACGGACAAGTTTTAGGAAAAAACTACACCTGATGCCAGGGCTTATGATGTCTCCCTTTGGCATTGTCACCTAGAAAGTTTCTGATGTAAGGTAGGCATCCGCACAGTCAGGTAAGCACAGTCAGCTCTCCCTCTATATTGGTTGGGTCCACATTCATGATTCAAAAAGCCATTGATTAAAAATATTTGGAATAAAAAGTTCTAGAAAGTTCCACAAAGTAAAAGTTCAATTTGCTTCATGCTGGTAACTATTTACAAAGCATTTTCACTGTATTTACAGCTATTTACATTGCATTAGGTATTATAAGTAAGCTATACATTAATTTAAATCTAAAAATCTCATAAGATTTATAAGAGTAAGTGCATAGTTCATGTGCAACTACATGCCATTTTGTATAAGGAACTTGAGTGGATTTGTGTGCCCACATGGTCTCCTAGAATCAATCCCTTGTGGATATCAAGGGACGACTGTTCAGTTGACCCTTGAACAATGTAGCAGGTTGGGGTGCCAACCCTCCTTGCAGTCAAAAATCTGCACATACACAGAGTCAACTCTCTGTATCCACAGTTGGCCAGCCAAGAAGTCATTCAACTGCAGGTGTGTAGTAGGGTAGTAATTACTGTTGAAAAAAATTCACATTCAAGTGGATCTATGCAGTTCAAAGCTGTGTTGTTCAAGGGCCAACTGTTTGGTGAATGAATCTTGAAAGGATACTTCAAAAAAATCAATTAAAATAGTAAGTAATATATTAAGCAAAATGCAATTACAAGAATATGTGTTATGAGGATATGATGTGAACGTGTGTTAAGAATATGATAATGCTTATGAATGGGTCTACAGCTAAGCAATAATTATATTACTGATCATTTTTCCTTTTTATATAGACTTTATGAGCTATGTGACTTGAATAGACCTGGTGTAAGTAGAAACCAAAGACAGATCATTTATCTGGGAGAGGGAAAGATGTAGGTCTTAAAAATCCAAATACATTTACATCAGAGCTTACTCTGAGCCTAAACCTCATTCCTATCACTGGATGAAAGGATCACCAACAAGCGTCTATGAGAAGCAAGCTGACCATCACTGCCCTAGATCAAAAAAGACAGAACAAGTCCATGGTCAAGTTACAGGTCCCAGCTGGAAGGAGAAAGCTTAATGTGGAAGAGTGGAGGCTGAGTTATGAAGTGGTTCTGAAAATAAATCTATACAAAGAATTAAATTCAGAGTATCTCTCTTCTCAAACATGGATGAGATCTGTAGCCCCTATTCAGACAAAGCTGCTGCCTTGAGGCTGTTCTATGTAGGCAGCATGATTCGTTACAAGACTGACTGTAAATTTAGCTCTATAACCTTAGTCATACCACTTACCCTCTGAGCATTATTTTTGTCAGTAGAGATAACACCACTTATCATTACATGTTGTTGAAAGTAGGCATTTAATAAATATTACTTTCCTTCTCTCCGGGTAATTGGAGAGACGGTATTTGGCCACTAGAGAAAAAGAACTGAGAGGGAAATTTCCTAAACTGGGGAGTAACTGCCCAAATTTCCAACTGGGAACCATGCACTGTTGAAATAAGCTGATTGTAAAAAGGATGATAAAAAGTGGGACTCCTCTTTTTATGCCCAAAATTGGTATCTATATCAAATCACTCCCTTTAATTCCATAGATATTTTGATGCATACCTACTATTTGACAGATATTGTTCTGAGCCCTGAGGATATGGGGAGCATAGGGGAGACAATCCTTGCTGTCAGAAGTCACATAGTGAAAGTGAAAAAGTAAAAGTGAAGTCGCTCAGTCGTGTCCGACTCTTTGTAACCCCATGGACTGTAGCCTACCAGGCTCCTCTGTCCATGGGATTTCCCAGGCAAGAGTACTGGAATGGGTTGCCATTTCCTTCTGCAGGGGATCTTCCCAACCCAGGGATCGAACCCAGGTCTCCCACATTGTAGGCAGATGCCTTACCATCTGAACCACCAGGGAAGCCATAAGCTATCGGGAAAGATACTTGTTCAAGAGTATCATGAAGGACATATGAAGGGCTTTCCTGGCAGTCCACAGGTTAAGACTGCTCTTCCAGTTCAGGCGATATGGGTTTGATCCCTGGTTGGGGACTAAGATCCCACATGCTGCACAGCACAGCCCAAACATACATTAAACTTGAAAAAAAAAAAAAAAGAGGTACATGTGTGATAAGCCTTTTGAAAGGGTGCTAGGGGAGCACGGTGTTAGCCACTCAGTCATGTCCAATTCTTTGTGATCCCATGGACCATAGCCTGCTAGGGAATTCTCCACGCAAGAATACTGGTGTGGGTTGCCATTCTCTTCTCTAGGAGATCTTTGCAAGCCAGGGATTGAACCCAAGTCTCCTGCACTGTAGGCAAATTCTTTACTGTGTGAGCCACCAGGGGAGCACAGGTTCTAGTCTAAACCATCAAGCTTATCTAAAAATCCCGTCGATACTGAGAGTAAAGCAATGAACAAAGACAAATTGGTAGACTTTCTTGCATTCCTACTATGTGCTAAACCCCAAGGAGACAGAAATAAAAAAGAAGCTGTGAACAGTCTCTGCTCCCTCAAACCTCAAAAGCTATCAGAGGGAAAATAAAAAATAAAAAATGGCAGAGATGCCAATTGATATCATGAATCAAAGGCTTTGGAAACATAGCGGGGAATGGTGGATCTGTTCCCAAGGGGAGATTAAAAGCCCACCAAGAAGGAGATCCAGCACCAGGCTTTGGCTGGCAATTTCCATTCTACCCTCTGAGCTTTTACACTATAAGGATAAGTGATGCCTGCAGTGCCAGCTGGTATTGTTAACAACTAGAGGCATTAATGTAATACAGTGATGCTCTCGGAAAATAAATAGAGCTGATAAAGAAATTAATGTGCTCAAAAACAAATGCATCATCTGCTGACTTGTTCACATCTCCTTCACACAGGGTGAAGTTTACTCCGGGCTAGAAAGAAAAGACTGCAGAAGCGAAATTCGATCCACGAGTGGGAAGTATCAGTGTTCCCTCCCCAGCCTCATGTGCTAAGTAATGGAAAAGCTTGCTTTTGGGGGGCCCTTTGCAGTTTTCAAAATACCTTTACATTCAGATTTTACTGGTTCTGCCCAACAAGTCCTGAAAAAAAGAGTGGGATCTGTCATTCCCACTATACAGATGGGGAAGCTGAGACTCAGAAGAAGCCATTTCGAGAGTCACATGCCAGAAAGGGGAAAGGGAATGTCAGCACTCAAGGCTTCTGATTTTCCCTTCCTGATCTTTGGGTATCCTCAGGCAGTACTCAACTATGTAAGCGCACATGAGCCACGTGGGAGTCACAAAGGCAGCGTTGGAGTCATAAGTAGGGCGAGGCTTGAGAGCCTATATTTCCAGCGGACTTCATGCTGTGGCTGCTAGAGAAAGACACTCCTCACAAGAAACGGTAGTCATAGCTGGGTCTCCCAGAAGAAATTATTTCAAATGGTTATGACAGTGGGTGATCCTTCTTACTTTTTCAAAATACCCAGTAGCAGTCCCTCAACAACTTTTACCTGTGTCAGCTTTTTCCCTTTGCCATTCGTGGGTCATGGGAAGACTTCTGTTAAAGTACGTCTATCTCCCTTTTCACCCTTGTCTGGGTCTCTTCTAGTCTCTTGCTGGGTCTGTCTCAGTCTCTGACTCTAACTATATAGTACCCTCTCTCTCTTGCTTGACCATCAACCCATATTCTTGAATTACAGGAACAAGTAGTGGCTCACATCTCCATTGTGTCCTGCCTTCTAAACAAAGGCTAATTCACTCTGCTGCCTTTCATTATAATGTCATTGTGGTTGTTCAGTCGCCCAGTCATGGCTGACTCTGCGGCTCCAGGGGCTGCAGCATGCCAGGCCTCCCTATCCCTCACCAAGTTCATGTCCATTGCCTCGGTGATGCCATCCAGCCGTCTCATCCTCTGATGCCCTCTTCTCCTTCTGCCCTCAATCTTTCCAGCATCAGAGACTTTTCCAATGAGTTGGCTGTTCACATCAGATGATCAAAATACTGGAACTTCAGCTTCAGCTTCAGTTTTTCCAATGAGTATTCAGGATTGATTTCCCTTAAGATTGACATAAGAAAATACTCAGCATAATTGACATTGACAATCATCCTCATAATTAATCAATCAATCCTGTTCACTAATTGCTCCAAGGTACCTGGACATACTATACTTCAAAATGACCTGCCTAGAGATAAGACACAAGATAGTTTAAGACAAGGATAACATGGCATCAGGAATAAGATAAGGGGATACTTAGAGTAAGTCAAACTGTGTTCTTGGAAGTAAGAATAGAAAGAAAATATTTTTTCAATGCTGTAAAATATGGGGGGAAAGTGTAAGACATAGTTATTTCTCGTCACTTCAGTCGTGTCTGACTCTTTGAGACCCTACAGACCACAGCCCACCAGGCTCCTCTGTCCACGGGATTCTCTAGGCAAGAATACTAGAGTGGCGTGGCTGATTCATGTCGAGGTACAGCAAAATGAATACAGTATTGTAAAGCAAAACAAACTAAAAAATAAAAATTAATTTAAAAAAAGATAATAAAACTAAAAAAAAAAGCAGTCAGTCAGAAAGAGGAAAATAAGTACCATATATTAATGCATATATGTGGAATCTGAAAAAAAATGGTATAGACAATCTTATTTACAGAGCAGAAATAGAGACAGAGACACAGAATAAACATAAGGATACCAAGTGGGAAAGAAGGGGATGGGATGAATTGGGAGATTGAGGCTGACATAGATACCCTATTGATACTATGTATAACGTAGATGACTAATGAGAACCTACTCTATTATAGCACAGGGAACTCTACTCAGCGCTCTGGGTGACTTAAATGGGAAGAAAATTCAAAAAAGAGGGGATATATGTATATGTATAGCTGATTCATTTGCCATACTGATATAACAATGAAAAGCAACTAAACTCCAATAAAACTTACTAAAAAAAAAAAAAAAGAATACTGGAGTGGGTTGCTGTGCCCTCCTCCAGGGGATCTTCCCACCCCAGAGACTGAGCCTGAGTCTCTTACGTCAAACCTGCATTGGCAGATGGGTTATTTACCACTAGCATCACCTGGAAGCCTTATTTCTTTCTAAGATGCTTTAAATCTAGTTGTGGAATCAATGATGAGAATAATTATACTCATTTTATTGATGGTTCAGTTCAGTTCAGTTGCTCAGTCCTGTCCAGCTCTTTGCGACTCCATGGACTGCAGCACACCAGGCCTCCCTGTCCATCACCAGCTTGATGGAGAGGATAGTTATTAGTATATTTGTTCAGTTTTGCAATCCAGCATTGTGTGACAAAGCAGAGAGGGGCCATGTTTCCCTCCTTGGTTCCCACCTTGATGAGGCTCCCAGGTGACCTTGGTTTCCTCTGGTAAGGGGTGACCATGTGACCTCAGCCAAGGGAATCAAAGACTCTCTCCCTGGAATTTGAATTTTGAGCAGAGTGACAAGAAAGTAGTTTGAGCTGATACCCTGGATGGCAGTGCCCCAAGAATTCCCCACCAGTTCTTGTGAGAGCTTATCCCCTGTCCTCTGAGTCTCATTTATCATCTTTTCTTTTTATTATATGAGCAGTCCCATGGCCTTCCAATAGTTGCCTGGTCTATGTAAGTTGGCCAGAGAGTTGTTTAAATCAAAGAATTCTGATTCAAAACCACCTATATTTGGTTAGGTTCTGTATTGTGTGCTTTTATGCACATTTACTTTAATCATCTCCAAAATCAAAAGACTTCAGGGCTATTGAGTCTGATAGGCATATTCTCTCTTTGTCTGAGTTCTGAATGGAGAGAAAGACAAAGGTCCCAAACATATCATTTTTATTACTAATAGAGCATATATTTTCAGATGAATGGATTTTCTGATACTATAGCCCAGAAGTGAAAACACTCATACAGGTGCCCTGTGTCAGAGCAGACCTCCTAATGCAAAGACAGTCTTCTACAGAACATCTGTCATGAAGCAACAGAAAAGGAAGATTCCTCGTGTGGTCACTCACTGTCAAGAAAAAGGAACAAGGGGGTCAAGAATGATCAATTTGGTCTTCCTGAATTTACCAGTCAAGTCAGTTACTCTCCTCTACTTGTCCTCTTTACGTTGCAATAAGGAAAAGGGAAGAAAGGCATTGCTGCTGCTGAGTTGCTTCAGTCGTGTCCGACTCTGTAAGAAAAAGGAACAAGGGGGTCAAGAATGATCAATTTGGTCTTCCTGAATTTACCAGTCAAGTCAGTTACTCTCCTCTACTTGTCCTCTTTACGTTGCAATAAGGAAAAGGGAAGAAAGGCATTGCTGCTGCTGAGTTGCTTCAGTCGTGTCCGACTCTGTGCAGCTCACCAGGCTCCCTCGTCCCTGGGATTCTCCAGGCAAGAACACTGGAGTGGGTTGCCATTTCCTTCTCCAGTGCATGAAAGTGAAAAGTGAAAGTGAAGTCGCTCAGTCGTGTCCGACTCTTAGCGACCCCATGGACTCCAGCCTACCAGGCTCCTCCATCCATGGGATTTTCCAGGCAAGAGTACTGGAGTGGGGTGCCATTGCCTTCTCTCAGGAAAGGCATTAGGGCTTTTATAACAATTTAGCTCCTTCTGCAAGGAAGGAAATACCTGAAGAAGGGGAGAATCACCCTTCCCAAGATCAGTTAGCTGTTAATCAGTTAGTTGTTAATCCTAACTATTTCCAGGAATTTGCTAAACATTGTGTATGGATTATGTTATTTCATCCTCACAATTACTCTCCTAAGTATCTACTAAAAGCATGCTCATCTTACAGATGAAGATACTCGGGTTTAGAGAGATTAACTAACTTCCCAGGAGAACCAGCTAGTGTGGGATAAAGCCAGGCTTCAAACCCAAGCAGTGTTGACCCGATTTTGTGTCTTATGTCACTGTCCCAGAAGAGCCTGTTCAAGAGGAAACTGACATCAAGGAAAGTTAGCCCACTGAGATAGTAATTGGTTGAGTGAGATTTCAAACTCGCAGTTAGATCTGACAGCAAACAGCATGTACTTAACCATTATATAAATGCGCAAAATAGTCAGAAAAGTTTGAGTACCAAGAGGCACTCACAAGAGAAACAGGAATTCAGTCTGGAGCACTCACACAAACAGGGCTTCCCTGTTAGCTCAGTTGGTAAAGAATCTGCCTGCAATGCAGGAAACCCTGGTTCGATTCCTGGGTCAGGAAGATCCCCTGGAGAAGGGAACAGTTACTCACTCCGGTGTTCTGGCCTGGAGAAGTCCATGGACTGTGTAGTCCATGAGGTCGCAAAGAGTCGGACACAACTGAGGAACTTGCACTTTGCTCTCACACAAACTATATAGATGGCTGGTGTTAGGAACTGGATATTGAAAGGTAGGTGGGATATATTTTGGAGAAGGAAATAGCAACCTGCTTCAGTATTCTTGCCTGAAAACTCCCGTGGACAGGGGAGCCTGGGAGGCTACAGTCCAGAATGTCACAAAGAGTTGGACATAACTAAACACACACACGCACATGGGATGTATTTTGAGGAAGGCGTTTCAGTCTGAGACCAGCATGAATCCTAAGTGGCTGGTCAAAAGTGAGCTTAGAAAACACCGCATCTGTGAGGAAGATGAAGAAGCAGAGACCTAGGAGGTGGGGTGAGGAGAGGACGGAGCTCTAAGAGCATTAGAGCAAAGGACCACGTGTGAGGGGATCAAAAAGACAGATGAGGAAATCAAATAGACGAAATCCCAATCACAGGACTTTAAACCAAGCAAAGAAGTTTAGGGTATAAGATCCCTGAGCACGGTTTGAGGGAACAAGCTGCCACACAAGCCTGTCAGTGATCCTCATCATGGAGGAGGACGAGATGGAATTGAAGAGACCTTGCTAAACCCCATGGAGGAGGACGGGATGGAATTGAAGAAATCTTGCGAGACCCTAGTGGGTTCATCATGGAGGAGGACGGACGGAATTGAAGAGACCTTGCGAGACCCTAGCGAGTTCTCATCATGGAGGAGGACGGGACGGAATTGAAGAAATCCTGCAAGACCCTAGTGAGTTCTCATCATGGAGGAGGACGGGACGGAATTGAAGAGACCTTGCGAGACCCTAGTGGGGACCTCAGTCCAAAAGGAAGGCGATGAAAGACTGAACAAGGCACTAAAACCCCCCTGGAGAGGTAACGAAACCCACGGAAAGAAGTGGTAACTGAGAGACACCTGCAATTTGGTGGCAGGAATGACTCAGGGAGGCATCGGAGGGGAAAAGTGAAAACTTATATCGGTTTAGAAACTAAGGGATTTGAAAATATCATTTGAAGAAATTGGAGAAATAAAAATTTGGCTTTGGAAATCTGGTCTTCTGTTCCTGGGCCACTGTTATCACCTTAACCAAGACCCGAGCTCAGGAAAGGGCCTTATTAATCCCACCAAGGCTTGTATGACAGGCCAGAACCAAGACAACAGCACTCTCAGGGGGAAAAGAAAAAGAAAAAACATTGACCTTTGAGATGAAGGATTTTTAATTATCGCAGTTAGAGAAATGCAGGCAGAAACAGCCGGCAGAAGAGGAATCCGAGGGGAAAGGACTCGCTGCGCTCGGGAGCCGGTGTCGCGTCAGTGCTCCCCACCTCGTGGCTCCTCTAGCGCCCTAGGGCCCTTCTCGGCGCTGACATGCTTGCCTGCGTTCAGCCCCAACAGCAGCCCTGCAGGCTGACACTGTAACCCTCATTTGAGAGACAAGCAGCGAGGCACAGAGAGGCTACGCAACGTGCCCCAAGCCACAGCACTGAGAACGGCCGGAGCTGGGTCTGAGCCAGCAAGCTGGCTTTTAGAGGATTAGTTCTAATGACAAAAATGAGAAGTTGGGGCAATATGAGCAAACCATCATATCAGCACTTCTGAAACTTTTTAACTAGTACAATTCTTATTTGTTTATTCCTAGTTAAATCTTCCTCAGGAGATGGGCAGATAGATGGTAGACAGATAGTAGATAGGAAGAAAACAGCTGAACTATTCCAGGGCTTCCTGATAGCTCAGCTGGTAAAGAATCCACCTGCAATGCAGCAGACCCCAGTTCAGTCTCTGGGTTGGGAAGATCCCCTGGAGAAGGGAAGGCTACCCACTATAGTATTCTGGCCTGGAGCATTCCATGGACTTCTCCAGGGGGAGAATAGTTCATGGGGTCACAAAGAGTTGGACACGACTGAGCAACGTTCACTTTCATTCCAGGTCAAAGGAACACAGTGAGTCAGGAGTCTGGAGCCTCTCTTGTCCCCTGTTGCTTCCATGGACATTAGGTTGTCCATGGAAATGCAATCAGAACACAACTGCAGTGTGAAGCAGCTCATTCCTTTCACCTCTTACTCTTCTAAGTGTTAAAGAATGTACACAAGGAAAACCAGGGGTTGAAATATCAGCTTTATTGATAGGCCTCTGCTAATGACTAGATTGGAAAACACTGTGAACTCTTCCAGCTTCCTCGTAGAACTAAATCAATGAACTACCAGTGCAGATACAGACAGGAGTAAGGTCACTCATCATAGATTCAGACAGATCAGAGATTAAGAGAACCAGATACAAGAGACAAAACGTCACTATGAACAAAGCTACTGAAGGGGATGGAATTCCAGAGGAGCTATTTCAAATCCTGAAAGATGATGCTGTAAAAGTGCTGCACTCAATATGCCAGCAAATTTGGAAAACTCAGCAGTGTCCACGGGGCTGGAAAAGGTCAGTTTTCATTCCAATCCCAAAGAAAGGCAATGCCAAAGAATGCTCAAACTACCGCACAATTGTATTCATCTCACTCATCTAACACTCTGGCAAAGTGATGCTCAAAATTCTCCAAGCCAGGCTTCAACAGAATGTCTACCGTGAACTTCCAGATGTTCAAGCTGGATTTAAAAAAGGCAGAGGAACCAGAGATCAAATTGCCAACATCCGCTGGATCATCAAAATACCAAGAGAGTTCCAGAAAAACATCTATTTCTGCTTTATTGACTATGCCAAACCTTCAACTGTATGGATCACAACAAACTGTGGAAAATTTTTAAAAAGATGGGAATACCAGACCACCTAATCTGCCTCCTGAGAAATCTGTATGCAGGTCAAGAATCAGCAGTTAGAACTGGACATGGAACAACAGACTGGTTCCAAATCTCGAAAGGAATATGTCAAGGCTGTATATTGTCACCCTGCTTATTTAACTTATATGCAGAGTACATCATGAGAAATCCTGGGCTGGATGAAGCACAAGCTGGAATCAAGGTTGCCAGAAGAAATATCAATAACCTCAGATACGCAGATGACACCACCCTTATGGCAGAAAGTGAAGAGGAACTAAACAGCCTCTTGATGAAAGCAAAAGAGGAGAGTGGAAAAAGTTGGCTCAAAACTCAATATTCAGAAAATTAAGAGCATGGCATCCAATCCCATCACTTCCTGGCAAATAGATGAGGGAACAATGGAAACAGTGACATATTTTATTTTCTTCAGCTCCAAAGTCACTGCAGATGGTGACTCTAGCCATGAAATTAAAAGACGCTTGCTCCTTGGAATGAAAGTTATGACAAAACTAGAGAGCATATTAAAAAGCAAAGACATTACTTTACCAACAAAGGTCCATCTTGTCAAAGCTGTGGTTTTTCCAGTAGTCAATAATGGATGTGAGATTTGGACTATAAAGAAAGCTGAGTACCGAACAACAGATGTTTTTGAACTGTGGTGTTGGAGAAGACAGAGTCCCTTGAACTGCAAGGAGATCCAACCAGTCCATCTTAAAGGAGATCAGTCCTGAATATTCATTGGAAGGACTGATGCTAAAACTGAAACTCTAATACTTTGGCCACCTGGTGTGAAGAACTGACTCACTGGGAAAAATCCTGATGCTGGGAAAGATTGAGGGCAGGAGGAGAAGGGGACGACAGAAGATGAGATGGTTGGATGGTATCACTGACTCAATGGACATGAGTTTGAGCAAGTTCCAGGAGTTGTTGATGGACTGCAGGCATGCTGCAGTCCAGGGGGTCGCATGAGTTGGAAATGACTGTGCAACTGAACTGACTGAGACAGGAGGTTTAGCTGTGCAAGAAACCTGTGCAGTGGAGAAATGTCAAACTTCTCCCTTTACTCTGCCTTGCACGTAACTGGTAAAGATAGATAGAAGCGGGGTGATGTGCACAATTCTACAGGCACCTGAATGATGTCCTAAGGTGGAAGAGTCAAGGGCATGTTCATAATATGCAATGATCTGTACAGTTCAAGTATTAACCAACAAAAGTGGGACCTGGATATTAAGTGGTCATACCTTTAAACCAACCAGGAGGGGAAAATGGCTGAGAATAGTTAAAATCTAGTGGAAAGCACAAGAGAAGAGCATTTTTGACATACCACCTTCATGGTCAACTGTCTGTACAGTCCGTCTGTACAGTGGTGATTGGTCCAATAAGCAAGGTCCAAATTTGTCAATGGGCTTCCCTGGTGCCTTAGATGGTAAAGAATCTGCCTGCAATGAGGGAGACTGGGGTTCGATTTTTGGATTAGGAAGATTCCCTGGAGAACGGAATGACAACCCACTCCAGTATCCTTGCACGGAGAATTCCATGGCTAGAGAAGCCTGGCAGGCTATAATCCACGGGGTCGCAAAGAGTCAGACACAACTGAACATAACAAATACACAGATTGGACAGGACTCATCTGATGATCTATGCAGAAAGAGTATCTTAGATGAGACTATGGAGCGGAAGGGTGTTCTGAACAACTGTCTTTAGAGTTCAAGCATCCAGACCTCATTAAAGTCCAAGACAGAAGCCTCTTCACTCCTGTGAAGACTTCCCTGCTTACTCTAAATTGTCTCCCTTCTATATAAGCCCTCATAACAGCTTGTATCTCCTTTATGATACTCCTCTTTGTTGGATTGGATGCCTTATTCGTCCTTGGATCCCAACGGTTCTCACTCAGTGGCGATTTTTGATTGTCACAAGTTGGGCTGGGCTGGTGCAGGGGGAGGGCATCTATCAGAGGCTGGATGCTGTTAAACTTCCTACAATGCACAGACAGCCACCACCCCCTCAACTACACAAATGTCCTGGGTGGCCAAATGTCAACAGTGCCATGGCTGAGAAATCTTTCTATATCCCTAGTGCTTCACACCTGGTAGGTGTACAATAAATGTCTGCTCAGTGAAGAAATAGATGAATGGATGGCTTGTATTTTTTTTAAGTAGTTCATCTCCTACTTGGAACCCCTACTAAGAGTTGGCCTGTGGATGTTGTGGCTGTTTGTTTTTGGATGAATGGTCGGTCATGGTGACCTGCATTTTGTAAGATGGTACCTGACTCATCTGCTTCTTCCTTCTGTTCAACAGTGCTCCATTGCCTAGAGATCAAAATGTTTATGCCTAAGGATGGCACACGAGGCCCTCTATAATCAATCCCTGCCTACCATGTACCATTCCCCATCGCATATCCCATACTCCAGCCAACTCCACTAAATTATATTCAGCTCACATACATACACTGCTGTTTAGAATTTTCATGGCTTCATTCAACATCTTCTCCTTGCCTAGAATTTGCTATACAACCCTATACCATAGCTACTAGTTGAGCTTCCATTCACCTAGTTTAACTTTTCTATTTTACTTTTATGTATGGCTGATCCTTGAAGGGCAGGGGTTAGAACTGCCCAAGTCCACTTATATATGAATTTTTTTTCCCAGTAAATACACAGTTGTCCCTAAGCACCTGCAGGGGATTGGTTCCAAGACCCTCCTTGAATACCAAGATCTGAGGATGTTCAAATCCCATAGGCTTCTGTATCTGCAAAATCTGTGTGTGTGTTTTAAATTTATACTTTCAGCTGGCTGGATCCTTGGATGGGGAATTTACCAATAAGAAAGATGATTATTAAAAAAAAAAGAAAGATGATTATATTCCCTTATTCACCTTACAGAAGTTATCAGGCATTCTTTTGTGATTTTCCTTGTGTCCCCTGCTCCCATACAGGATTTTTATGACATTATATTACATCAATTTGTTTGCACATATGTCCTTCCTATCTAAACTGTGAACTCCTTTGGATATATCTCCCCAGCACCTATCTCCATTCCTGACAAATAAGAGGTAGTTCTTGTTCAGTTGCTAAGTCATGTCTGACTCTTTGTGACCCCATGGACTGCAGCATACCAGGCTTCCCTGTCCTTCAACATCTCCCAGAGTTTGCTAAAACTCATGTCCATTGAGTTGGTGATGCCATCCAACCATTTCATCCTCTCTTTTCCCTTTCTCCTCCTGCCCTCAGTCTTCCTCACCATCAGGATCTTTTCAAATGAGTCAGTTTTTCATATCAGGTGGCCAAAGTATTGGAGTTTCAGCTTCAGCATCAGTCCTTCCAATGAGTATTCAGGGTTGATTTCCCTTTAGGATCAACTGGTTGATCTCCTTGCAGTCCAAGGGACTCTCAAGAGTCTTCTCCAGGACCACATTCAAAAGCATCAATTCTTCATCAGTCAGCTTTGTTTATGGCCCAACTCTCACATCCGTACATGACTACTGGAAAAACCATAGCTGTGACTATACAGACCTTTATTGGCAAAGTGATGTCTCTACTTTTTAATATGTTGTCGAAGTTTGTCATAGCTATTCTTACAAGGAGCGAGAGTCTTTTAATTTTGTGGATGCAGTCACCATCTGTAGTGATTTTGGAGTGCAAGAAAATAAAATCTGTCACTACTTCCACTTTCCCCCCTTCTATTTGCCATGAAGTGATGGAACCAAATGCCAAGATCTTTGAATGTTGAGTTTTAAGTCAGCTTTTTCACTCTCCTCTTTCACTCTCATCAAGAAACTCTTTAGTTCCACTTCACTTTCTAACATTAGAGTGGCATCATCTGCATATCTGAGGTTATTGACACTTCTCTTAGCAAACTTGTTCCCAGCTTGTGATTCATCCAGCCTGCCATTTCACATGATGTACTCTGTATACATCTGTATACAAGTTAAATAAGCAGGGTGACAATATACAGCTTTGACATACTGATTTGCCAATTTGGAACCAGTCCATTGTTTCATTTCCAGTTCTAACTGTTGCTTCTTGACCTGATACAGCTTTCTCAGGAGGCAGGTAAAGATATTCCCATCTCTTTAAGAATTTTCACAGTTTGTTGTGATCCACACAGTCAAAGGGTTTAGCATAGTCAATGAAGTAGAAGTAGATATTTTTCTGGAATTTCCTTGTTTTTTCTATGATCCTATAGATATTGGCAATTTGAACTCCGGTTCCTTTGCCTTTCCTAAATCCACCTTGTACATCTGGAAATTCTTGGTTCACACACTGTTGAAGCCTAGCTTGAAGGATTTTGAGCATCACCTTGCTAGCCTATGAAATGAGCGCAACTGTACAGTGGTTTGAGCCTTCTTTGGCATTGCCTTTCTTTGGAATTGGAATGAAAACTGACCTCTTCCAGTCCTGTGGCCACTGCTGAGTTTTCCAAATTTGCTGGCATATTGAGTGCATCACTTTCACAGCATCATCTTTTAGGATTTGAAATAGCTCAGCTGGAATTCACTCACATCCAGTAGCTTTTTTCATAGTGATGCTTCCTAAGGCCCACTTGACTTCACACTCCAGGATGTCTGGATCTAGGTGAGTGACAACACCATCATGTTTATCTGGGTCCTGAAGATCTTTTTTGTACAGTTCTTCTGTGTATTCTTTCCATATCTTCTTAATCTTTTCTGCTTCTCTTAGGTCCATTACCATTTCTGTCCTTATTGAGCCCATCTTCGCATGAAATATCCCCTTGTTATCTCCAATTTTCTTGAAGAGATCTCTAGTCTTTCCCATTCTATTGTTTTCCTCTATTTCTTTGCATTGCATTAAGAAGGCTTTCTTATCTCTCCCTGCTATTCTCTGGAACTCTGCTTTCAGTTGGATTTATCTTTCCCTTTTCCCCTTGCCATTCATGCCTCTTCTTTTCTCAGCTATTTGTAAGACCTCCTCAGACAACCACTTTGCCTTCTTACATGTCTTTTCGTCAGGGACAGTTTTGGTCACTGCTTCCTGTAGAATGTTACAGACTTCTGTCCATAATTCTTCAGGCACTTTGTCTACCAGATCTAATCATTGAATCTATTTGTCACCTCCACTGTAAAATCATAAGTGATTTTATTTAGGTCATACCTGAGCGACCTAGTAATTTTCCCTACTTTCTTCAATTTAAGCATGAATTTTGCAATACAGAGCTCATGATCTGAGCCACAGTCAGCTCCCAGTCTTGTTTTTGCTGACTGTATAGAGCTTCTCCATCTTCGGCTACTAAGAATATAATCAATCTGGTTTCAGTTGGTGATGTCACATGTAGAGGTGTCTCTTGTATTGTTGGGAAAACTCAGTAATTGTTTGATGGATGAATGGATTAATGAATAAAGAATGTTCTACAAATAGTCCTGTCACTAGATTAGACTTAATGATAATCCTTTGATGTTTACTTTTGCATTCCAGTCCCCTATAATGAAAAGGACATCTGTTTTGGGTGTTAGTTCTAAAAGGTCTTGTAGGTCTTCATAAAACCATTCAACTTCACCTTCTTCAGCATTACTGGTTGGGGCATACACTTGGATTACTGTGATATTGAATGGTTTGCCTTGGAGACGAACAGAGATCATTCTGTCATTTTTGAGATGCATCCAAGTACTGCGTTTCAGACTCTTTTGTTGACCATGATGGCTACTCCATTTCTTCTGAGGAATTCCTGCCCGCACTAGTAGATATAATGGTCATCTGAGTTAAATTCACCCATTCCAGTCTATTTTAGTTCGCTGATTCCTAGAATGTCGACATTCACCCTTGCCATTTTGTGTTTGACCACTTCCAATTTGCCTTTATTCATGGACCTAACATTCCAGATTCCCATGCAATATTGCTCTTTACAGCATCAGATCTTGCTTCTATCACCAGTCACATCCACAACTGGAGTAACAGGCAAATTTGGTCTTGGAATGAGGAATGAAGCAGGGCAAAGATTAGTAGAGTTTTGCCAAGAAAATGCACTGGTCATAGTAAATACCCTCTTCCAACAACATAAGAGAAGACTCTACACATGGACATCACCAGATGGTCAACACTGAAATCAGATTGATTATATTCTTTGCAGCCAAAGATGGAGAAGCTCTATACAGTCAACAAAGACAAGACCAGGAGCTGACTGTGGCTCGGATCATGAACTCCTTATTACCAAATTGAGACTGAAATTGAAGAAAGTAGGGAAAACTGCTAGACCAGTCAGGTATGACCTAAATCAAATCCCTTATGATTATACAGTGGAAGTGAGAAATAGATTTAAGGGCCTAGATCTGATAGATAGAGTGCCTGATGAACTATGGACTGAGGTTCATGACATTGTACAGGAGACAGGGATCAAGACCATCTCCATGGAAAAGAAATGCAAAAAAGCAAAATGGCTGTCTGGGGAGGCCTTACAAATAGCTGTGAAAAGAAGACAGGCAAAAAGCAAAGGAGAAAAGGAAAGATATAAGCATCTGAATGCAGAGTTCCAAAGAATAGCAAGAAGAGATAAGAAAGCCTTCTTCAGCGATCAATGCAAAGAAATAGAGGAAAAGAACAGAATGGGAAAGACTAGAGATCTCTTCAAGAAAATTAGAGATACCAAGGGAACATTTCATGCAAAGATGGGCTCGATAAAGGACAGAAATGGTCTGGACCTAACAGAAGCAGAAGATATTAAGAAGAGGTGGCAAGAATACACGGAAGAACTGTACAAAAAAGATCTTCATGACCCAGATAATCATGATGATGTGTTGACTAATCTAGAGCCAGACATCTTGGAATGTGAAGTCAAGTGGGCCTTAGAAAGCATCACTACGAACAAAGCTAGTGGAGGTGATGGAATTCCAGTTGAGCTGTTTCAAATCCTGAAAGATGATGCTGTGAAAGTGCTGCACTCAATATGCCAGCAAATTTGGAAAACTCAGCAGTGGCCACAGGACTGGAAAAGGTCAGTTTTCATTCCAATTCCAAAGAAAGGCAATGCCAAAGAATGCTCAAACTACCGCACAATTGCACTCATCTCACATGCTAGTAAAGTAATGCTCAAAATTCTCCAAGCCAGACTTCAGCAATACGTGAACCGTGAACTCCCTGATGTTCAAGCTGGTTTTAGAAAAGGCAGAGGAACCAGAGATCAAATTGCCAACATCCGCTGGATCATGGAAAAAGCAAGAGAGTTCCAGAAAAACATCTATTTCTGCTTTATTGACTATGCCAAAGCCTTTGACTGTGTGGATCACAATAAACTGTGGAAAATTCTGAAAGAGATGGGAATACCAGACCACCTGACCTGCCTCTTGAGAAATCTGTATGCAGGTCAGGAAGCAACAGTTAGAACTGGACATGGAACAACAGACTGGTTCCAAATAGGAAAAGGAGTACGTCAAGGCTGTATATTGTCACCCTGCTTATTTAACTTATATGCAGAGTACATCATGAGAAATGCTGGACTGGAAGAAACACAAGCTGGAATCAAGATTGCTGGGAGAAATATCAATAATCTCAGATATGCAGATGACACCACCCTTATGGCAGAAAGTGAGGAGGAGCTAAAAAGCCTCTTGTTGAAAGTGAAAGAGGAGAGTGGAAAAGTTGGCTTAAAGCTCAACATTCAGAAAACGAAGATCATGGCATCTGGCCCCATCACTTCATGGGAAATAGATGGGGAAACAGTAGAAACAGTGTCAGACTTTGTTTTTTTGGGCTCCAAAATCACTGCAGATGGTGACTGCAGCCATGAAATTAAAAGGCGCTTACTCCTTGGAAGAAAAGTTATGACCAACCTAGATAGTATATTCAAAAGCAGAGACATTACTTTGCCGACTAAGGTCCGTCTAGTCAAGGCTATGGTTTTTCCTGTGGTCATGTATGGATGTGAGAGTTGGACTGTGAAGAAGGCTGAGCGCCGAAGAATTGATGCTTTTGAACTGTGGTGTTGGAGAAGACTCTTGAGAGTCCCTTGGACTGCAAGGAGATCCAACCAGTCCATTCTGAAGGAGATCAACCCTGGGATTTCTTTGGAAGGAATGATGCTAAAACTGAAGCTCCAGTACTTTGGGCACCTTATGCGAAGAGTTGACTCATTGGAAAAGACCCTGATGCTGGGAGGGATTGGGGGCAGGAGGAGAAAGGGACGACCGAGGATGAGATGGCTGGATGGCATCACAGACTCGATGGACGTGAGTCTGAGTGAACTCCGGGAGATGGTGATGGACAGAGAGGCCTGGCGTGCTGCGATGCATGGGGTCGCAGAGAGCCGGAGACGACTGAGCGACTGAACTGAACTGAACTGAACTTTGATGTTCAAGGCCTAAACCCATAGGTTTGGACAAATCAGCTGGATCTGCACATTGACATATAAATAACCGAGTAGTAAAAAAGTTATGATGAAGGATATGCATTATTTTAGCATGTTTGCAATAAATCCAGTCAACAAATCCCTTATTGACCATTCTTGATATAAGACACCAGATCCTAGGACTTCTCTGGCTAAGACTAATGGCTAAGACTCTGGTTTCCCAATGCAGAGGGCCCATTTAGAGACTCCATTCTCCCAGTGCAAATCCCTGGTCAGGGAAGTAGATCCCACATGCTACAACTAAGAGTTTGCATGCTGCAAGTAAAAGGTCCCGCATGCTGCAACTGATATCCAGCATAGATAAATAAATTAATTTTTAAAGCTGTAATAATAATCACTAATAAGCCAGATCCTTAGACCTAGGATGGCAAACTGAGATGTTATGGATATATTAAATTTGCATATAAAAATCATCTGGAAAACTGTTAAAACATTAAACAGATACCTCAGCCCTAACCAATTAAATCAGAATCTCTTGGGGCATTGAGAGGGCAGGCATGACTTAAAACACTGAATTCACTAGTGTTTTAATGTGCAGACAAGACTGAAAACTTCAGCCGCTCTGCACAGAGAGAGACGCGCCAAAGATTTCAGTAGCTGTAAGAAACTATGGTTCCCCTGAAAATGAAAGTGACCAATGGAAAATTTCTATTTTATATAGAATGGGAGGGAGAGTTAATCGCTGTTTCACACTATGGGAACCAAGCCCATCACTTCCACCAGGGACTCTACAGTGGAAAAATTGACCTAATTTCTTTTAGAAATTCAGGCTACAATAGCGAAGAGCATTGTCGCGAGGATCACAGGTCAGCCAGATTTGGAATGCCAGACACTTTGATTTCCTCCCACTTCAATTTCCTCCCATTTCCGTCAGCATGGGAGCTATACCATGCATGTGTGGTATGACTGATCATGGACACAGCATTGAGCTAATGGTATAGCTCTTAAGCTAGTTTCAAGTGTTATTTTGATGAGGGATTCTTAGCTAAGGGTATACATCAAAATCACCAAAGAATTTTGAAATAAAAATCTCCGGAGATAGAATCCATTTTTTTTATTATTGTCAATTCCTTGGGTGATTTCCAGGGTTGTCTCCTATTTACATATAAGTATTTTAAATGAACCAGCATCTGGTATAAAATCGATTCATCAGCTTATCAAACTTAAAAGCAAACAGCTTCACCTGGTCTGAAGGTACTAAATTCCTGCCTTTTCAAAGAAGGTATATTTATTCCTAAATAAAAAGTACTACTTAGAGACCAAGTGGCATACAACTTCAACCAGGACATGAACTGCAAGTAGGCAATATTCTGTTAATAACGCTAGCATCTGTTTTGCATTTTCAGCTGGAAAGCAAGTATTTCCCATCTAACTCCACTGATTCACTCACTGGCGTACTGTAAATGTTAGGACAGATTCTCTCTTTCCATGCCAATGAACTCAGTTGGCCTCTTACAATTACTAAAATTAATTTACAGAAATATGTAATAAAAATCTTTCAAGGAAAAGAAGACGGAGATACTTGTGGATTGGCGCATGGGCACATTCTACTAACATCACGTCTATGCCAATGGCCATTTGCCATGCTGCTTTGGGTCTACATCTGCTGCTGGTTAGCAAAAATTCCATTCACAGCTGTCCAGATGAATCAAATGTCCAATTAGCATTTCTTGCTCAGTGACAGGATTCTGCCCAGAACAAAAATTTTGAAACAGAAAGCACAAAAAAAGAGAAAGTTTGATTCGTATTCTTGCTGAAAACAGTACTTTGTGAATTCTAGAATGCCTTCTTGGGGAAAAAAAATTATAGAAAGCTAACAAAATCCGCTAACAATGTTTTTTTTTTCCTTAAAAACAGTTAAGTTCAAAACATTTCAGTTGATCATATGCATGCTTTCCTGATGAAAAGCCTCAGTCTGTTCCTTTCTGTTCCTCAGCTCTGAAACACCATCAACATCCTAAATTTGCCATCCACTACAAATGGAAGAGGATTCCACTAATAAATCCATCATTCATTTTCAGTTTAAACTGAAAGGTTTAAACTAAGGTGACAGGAAAATGAACTCAGCTCAGTTTTCAGATTTCCCTTAATGGTGGTAACTAGCCCAGTTTTCAGATTTCCCTATATGTTCAAGTATGCTAAGGTACTCAGCAAAATACATAGAATTTTAACTCAAAAAAGCTCGAGTAGAATAGCTTAAGATGCTCTTTGTATCCCCCCACTGCGTAAAGCCTTTCCAATGGTTTTTCAGCTTCACATAGAATAAAATTACCAAGGCCCAGCATGATCCAGCCTCCACTCTCAACCTGTGGCTCTCTCCCCTCAGCCCACATGCCCCAGGTACTCTGGCCTAATTTCAGTTCCGCATTGCAGTCAGCCAACATCTTCTTTACCCCAGGGCCTTTGCACATGCTGTTCTTCCTTTCTCTCTGTCTTTTACAACCCTACTTCCTCTGATAGTCCTTGATTATATCTGTCTAGCCCCACCTTCCTCTTGTTGTAAATCCTTTCTAATTTCTTTCTTTGTTTCTTATACCACACATCACAGTTTACAATGTATTTTTTCTGTGTACGCTTTTTTTTTTTTACTTTTGTCTCTGACCGGAAGGAAGTCTGTAGAAAGGCAGAGCTTAAGTTGCTTTTGTTCATCATACTATCTCCACTGCCCAGCATAGTGCTTTTTACTTACTGGCATCTCAATAAATTCCAGAGCCCTATGATAATAAATGAGTGAATGCATGAGTGTTAATTAATATTTTAAGTAACTATGTGACCAAACTATACTATACAAAGGAACAGACATCTTTTTTCTCTCTGTACAGCTAGTGAAACTAAGAATGTCTTCCTAAATAAGGACCTTTATCGTAATAAGGAAGTGAAAATTTTCAAAGTAACTTAAATTCCATATTAATAACTGCTGTTTGTAGAGCACTTTATAGCTCACAGGCTTCCTTGTACTTTTACCACTATTATCTTTCCTATGTTATAGAAAAAAAAAATCACTAAGTACAGAATACCTTCTTAGTTGCCCAAGATTACAAATAAATAAAGGACGGAAATGGGACTCAATTCCAGGTCAATAGATACTTAATTTACTGGTCTTTCCTCCCTAATCCCTACCTACCTCACTAGTTTCTGTCTTGTAGTCAGGTTACTTCTGCCAAAGTCTGGAGATGATTTTCAGAAGAATCTACCCTGAAGGAGAAATACAGCTTGATTTCAAATTTGATTGAATGGACTGCTAAATTAACTTGCTGGAGAAAATTCATTTTCTAGGAGTGGCTTCAGCATACATTTTAAACAATTAACAAACACAGTGCATATGTTAAAAAACAAATCTGAACCATAAAAATGGACAATGGAAGAGCCCGAATAAACAGGGGCCACCCTGTCCCTAACCCATGGGGTGTCCACTGCTATGTGTATAAAGGATAGTCATAGGCGGAAGACTTATCCATATTTTTATCTTTCTGGAGACAGTTATACACAGGTTTTGTGTAAGTAAAGTACCCCTTAGTCAAAATTGTTCCATTCACTGTCATTTTCCCATGCCAATATTGATTTTTGTGACAAGCTTCACCATTAACACTGTAGCCCAGATGTTTCCATAGCAGCGTGTGAGCTGTGGCTGCAGAAACAGGCTCCCCCTCCACAGTCACACTGATGTTTAAAGCAGTAATTACAAGAGCGATTTATTAAGTCAGTTAAGCTTTGGGTTTTTTTTAATGCAATGACTTTTATTTAATGTTCATATAGAAGCTATTTTCTTATTATTGTTTTATTCAAACTAAAAATCAAAATTAAGAAGGGAAGATAACAGAGGGAAGAGGAGAGAAAGGAGGAGGGAAAATGTGAGGACGGGAGGGAGGACGAGAGGAGAGGGGAGGGGTTATGTTCCAGAATGCCGGTGTCTTATGTTATTAATGAAAATAAATTTAAAGATCCAATTTCTTTTTCAATATTAAGATGCTTTGTAATTATAGCATTTCTCATTTCCATCAACTTCCAATTCCCTTCTCAGCATGCCTGGGAAATCTGAACATATTCTGGGTAAGAAGTCTAATCAAGATGCAACTGCTAAGGTCACAGTGAAGGAAATGTTCACAGTTAAAGACAGGGAAGACTGAGATAAGTAGCACTGGGAGATCTCTGTATTTGCTTCCTCAGCAGTTTTCCTTCTCTTTCAAAATTTTGAGCAGAGAGCCAGCTGCAAGGCTAAGCATGCATAAACACAGTTGACTGTTGTCTCCAAATGCAACTTGCAACATATTTCATCTGAAGCATTTCATAAAGTTCAGAATTATTATGCTACAGAATAGTTAGCATAAATGGTAAGCAATTCACATTAAGGATGGGATTACATTTACATTGTTAAATCAAGATGTTTTCTTTTTTCTCTTGCTCTTTAGTCTTCAGTATCATTTGTATTTGTATCAATAATTTACGTTTAACTCATTCAAAATAATCAAGACACCCAGATATAGACATGCACACACACACACACACACACACAATACATACACACACACACACACAATACACACACACACATTGACAGAGTCAGTTCAAAAGCTAAGACATCCAATGCTTCAGACCCAAATCCTCTTTATGACAACTCAAGTCCTGCTCCTCTCCTATCAACTCAGCCCTTTTCACAGTCTGCCTTTGAGGTCCTTCAGTCTTGGGATACCTGATGTGTATATACACAATTAGACAGCATATTACTGTCTAATAGGGCAAACATTACTTTGCCAACAAAGGTCCATCTAGTCAAAGCTATGGTTTTTCCAGTGGTCATGTATGGATGTGAGAACTGAACTATAAAGAAATAATAATCAAGACACCCAGATATAGACATGCACACACACACACACACACACACAATACATACACACACACACACACAATACACACACACACATTGACAGAGTCAGTTCAAAAGCTAAGACATCCAATGCTTCAGACCCAAATCCTCTTTATGACAACTCAAGTCCTGCTCCTCTCCTATCAACTCAGCCCTTTTCACAGTCTGCCTTTGAGGTCCTTCAGTCTTGGGATACCTGATGTGTATATACACAATTAGACAGCATATTACTGTCTAATAGGGCAAACATTACTTTGCCAACAAAGGTCCATCTAGTCAAAGCTATGGTTTTTCCAGTGGTCATGTATGGATGTGAGAACTGAACTATAAAGAAAGCTGAGAGCCAGAAAATTGATGCTTTTGAACTGTGGTGTTGGAGAAGACTCATGAGAGTCCCTTGGACTGCAAGGAGCTCAACCAGTCCATCCTAAAGGAGATCAGTCCTGGGTGTTCATTGGAAGGACTGATGCTGAAGCAGAAACTCCAATACTTTGGTCACTTGATACGAAAAGCTGACTCATTTGAAAAAACCCTGATGCTGGGAAAAGTTGAAGGCGGGAGGAAAAGGGGACGACAGAGGATGAGATGGTTGGATGGCATCATGGACTCAATAGAGTCCCAGTTTACCCAGAACTTGGGTAAACTCTGGGAGTTGGTGATGGACAGGGAGGCCTGTTGTGCTGCGGTCCATGGGGTCACAAAGAGTTGGACATGACTGAGCGACTGAACTGAACTGAACTGAACTGATAGACACAATTCTCACCTTCAGGCCCGATCTCTTAGATACTTGAGAGTCCAAGGGAAAAACAAAGGAAATCTAAATAGATATTGAGTATAAGAAGTCATGGCAGGTGCTTATCTATGGATGATTTGATTTAAATCTTCAAGAGTCCAGCCAGTCTGATACTGTACATACTTTTATAAACACAGTAACATCCATTTCTGGAAAATGATAAATAGGCCATAGGTAAAAACTTCTTTCCAATGAGTTTGCTGAGCTGGGACAATGTAATTCTGGACCTGCTGGAACTTATATTTCCTAGCTACAGGAAGGAATTCCTCTGCTGTAGTGGCGAATAAGGCAGAAAGGCCAGCTGGCATGCTTTCCCTTGTGTATGCTTTTGCATGTGTTCTCTGCATCTAAAACAGCTCTTTTGCTTTTCCACCCAAAAAGAATTATATAGCTAATACCTATCTCATTTCAGCTATCAGCTCCTGCTGGAACTCTTATCTCATTTCAGCTATCAGCTCCTGCTGGAACTCTATCCTCTTTCCCCGTGTTGAGTTACATGTCCCTGCTCTGTACTCTATAAGCATCTTTTACTTACACCTATAATTGAAATCATCAACAGCACTGCAACTACCATCTACTGTTTTTCCCATCCTCTACTTGATGGGATTGTCATACAGAGCGAGCATATCCTGGTTATCATTGCATTCACAGCATTTGGGAAAGTAACAGGTATTTGGTAGTAAATATTAGGTGAAATTGAAAGCTGTTTCTCAAACTCTGAAAACTGTTGAGAATTATCTCACAAAGAAATAAAGGTAAATTTAGTCTTAAATTTCAGAAATTCTAAATTTTCCTAAATTCTTAGGGGTAAAGTTAGAACCAGTGAAAATTATAGGCAGAATTTTTTAGCACAATATAAGAAAAGAATTTTTATCAATCACATGTTTTCAATATTTTCTATATGTCTATGGTTTTATCAGTTTTACTATGTTCTGCATATTTTCATTTTCTTTGTTACTTATTATCATTGGAGTTTATAGCAGTTCTTGAAAATACAATAATTTACTTTTGGTCATTTTTGGAAAATCTCAGTCGACATCCTTTCAAATATGCTTCTACCTCCTTTTCTCTTTCCTTTACTTCTAGGGCTACAGCTTCATGCAAGTATGACGACTTTCTCGCCATGTTCCCCTGTCCTCCTGTTTTTAATGCTCTTCTCTCCTTGATTGGGAGAAGGGCATGGCAGCCCACCCCAGTATTCTTGCCTGGAGAATCCCACGGACAGAGGAGGCTGGCAGGCCACGGTCCACAGGGTCGCAAACAACTGGACACGACTGAGTGACTGACACACTTTCCTTGTGTTATTCCAGATGTTTTCTTCTGACTTGTATCCCAGTTCACTATTTTCTCATTGAGGTGAAGTCGCTCAGTCGTGTCCGACTGTTTGTGACCCCGTGGACTGCAGCCTTCCAGGCTCCTCCATCCATGGGATTCTCCAGGCAAGACTACTGGAGTGGGGTGCCATTTCCTTCTCCAGGGGATCTTCCCAACCCAGGGATCGAACCCAGGTCTCTCGCATTGGAGGCAGACACTTTAACCTCTGAGCCACCAGGGAAGCCCAATGTGATGCTAAACCATTTAGTTCTTAATTTCAGTTACCGTATTTTTAATTTCCACAGTTTTTATTTTCTTTTTCACAGTCTCTTGACCTCTGCTGTAATTCTCCATTTTGTTACCCAGTTTCTTGAACATGTTAATGGTAGTTAATTTAAAGTCCACACCTGAAAATTCCAACATCTAGATCTGTGGATTTATTTCTCTTTTCTTTTTTTTAATCATAAAATTTTGTTAATTTTTATATCTTTCCATGACGGGTTATTTTTTGTCAAATTCTAAATATTGTGTATGAAAAAGTACAGAGCTAATTCAAGACTATAAAAGATGTTACCTTCTACAGAAAAGATTTGATTTGCTTGTGACAGCTGTTACAATAGCGGTAGTTCACTTTAATCACCTTAATCTCTTACAGCTGAGTTTCAGTCTTTGCCAGAGCTAGGGTTAATCTATTTCTGGCTTCATCTGCTTTGTAAGTATAGCCCTTCAAGAATTGCAGCTGGAAGCCTTGGGTATTTGTTTACAAAAGTCCCTCTTCCCTGGTGGGCTCTGTACTCATTTTGGCAGGGCTCCCTTCATTGAATCAAAAGAAAACTCTCATTAACACCTCAGCCTCTCAGTCACCAACTGATACCAACTGACTATGGACGTCATCTCCTGAGTTCTTACCCTCTCCAGTATTGCTGTTCAGTAGCTCTTTCAAAACCTTCAAAAAGATTATACACGTGTACACTTATATATATATATATATATATATATATATATATAAAATCTTCCAACATGTCTATATATACTTCTTTGTTTCTTGCTATCTTGGTAGTTTTCCAGTACCTTCAAATATTTTTTTAAAAAATATACATTATCCAGTCTATGTAATAGTTCTTAACAGGACAGCTTGTAATCTACACTACCAGAAACAAAATCCTACCATAGGGACTTCCCTGGCGGTATGGTGGATAAGAATCTGCTCACTAATGCAGGGGACACAAGTCTGATCCCAGGTTTGGGACGATTCCACATGTCTTGGAGCAACTAGGCCCCCGTGCCACGACTACTGAAGCCCATACACCTGAGAGCCCGTGAGCCGCAATGCTGAGCCTGTGTGCCCGGAGCCTCTACTCCACACAAGAGAGGCCACTGCAGTGAGAAGCCTGAGGCCCACAGCTAGAGAGTAGCCCCAGTTTTCTGCAACTAGAGAAAGTCACACGTAGCAATGAAGACCTAGCACAATCAAAAATAATCATAAATAATTTTTTAAAGTTAGATGTAGAAAAAAAATCCTACTATAGAATTTTATGTGAAGCTGGAGTTCAGTTCAGTTCAGTCTCTCAGTTATGTTGGACTCTGCAAACCCATGGACGGCAGCACACAGGCTTCCCTGCCCTTCACCAACTCCTGGAGTTTTCTCAAACTCATATCCATTGAGTCGATGATGCCATCCAACCATCTCACCCTCTGTCATCCTCTTTTCCTCCTGCCTTCAGTCTTTCCCAGCATCAGGGTTTTTTTCCAGTGAGTCTGTTCTTCACGTCAGGTGGCCAATATTGGAGCTTCAGCTTCAGCATCAGTCTTTCCAATGAATAGTCAGGACTGATTTCCTTAGGATTGATGGGTTTGATCTCCTTGCAGTCCAAGGGACTTCTCAAGAATCTTTTGAACAACACAGTTCAAATGCATCAATTCTTCAGAGCTTAGCCTTCTTTATAGTTCACCTCTCACATCCATATACGACTACTGGAAAAGCCATAGCTTGGATTATATGGACCTTCTTGGCAAAGTAATGTCTTTCCTTTTTAATATGCTGTCTAGGTTTGTCATAGCTTTACTTCCAAGGAGCAAGCGTTTTTTAATTTCATGGCTGCAGTCACCATCTGCAGTGACTTTGGAGCTGAAAAAAAAAAGTATCTCACTGTTTCCATTGTTTCCCCATCTATTTGCCATGAAGTGATGGGATTGGATGCCATGATCTTTGTTTTTTGAATGTTGAGTTTTAAGCCAACTTTTTCACTCTCCTCTTTGACTTTCATCAAGAAGCTCTTTAGTTCCTCTTCACTTTTTGCCATAAGGGTGGTGTCATTTGTGTAACTGAGATTATTGATATTTCTCCCAGCAATCTTGATTCCAGCTTGTGCTTCATCCAGCCCAGGATTTCTCATGATGTACTCTGCATATAGGTTAAATAAGCAGGGTGACATTATATGCCTTGACATACTCCTTTCCCAATTTGGAACCAGTCTGTTGTTTCACGTGTGTTTCTAACTGTTGCTTCTTGACCTGCATAGATTTCTCAGGAGGCGGGTCAGGTGGTCTGGAATTCCCATCTTTTGAAGAATTTTCCACAGTTTGCTGTGATCCACACAGTAAAAGGCTTTGGCACAGTGAATAAAGCAGAAGTATACATTTTTCTGAAACTCTTGCTTTTTCGATGATCCAACGGATGTTGTCAATTTGATCTCTGGTTCCTCTGCCTTTTATGAATCCAGCTTGAACATCTGGAAGTTCACGGTCCACATTCTGTTGAAGCCTGGCTTGGAGAATTTTGAGAATGACTTTGCCAGAGTGTTAGATGAGTGAGATAAGTGCAATTGTGAGTAGTTTGAATATTCTTTGGCCTTGCCTTTCTTAGGATTGGAATGAAAACTGACCTTTTCCACTCCTGTGGCCACTGCTAAGTTTTCCAAATGTGCTGGCATATTGAGTGCAGCACTTTCACAGCATCATCTTTCAGGATTTGAAATAGCTCCACTGGCATTCCATCACCTCCATTAGCTTTGTTCATAGTGATGCTTCCTAAGGCCCACTTGACTTCACACTCCAGGATGTCTGGCTCTATGTGGTGATCACACCATCGTGATTATCTGGGTCATGAAGATCTTTTTTGTATAGGTTTTCTGTGTATTCTTGCCACCTATTCTTAATATCTTCTGCTCCTGTTATGTCCATACCATTTCTGTCTTATTGCACCCATCCTTTCATGAAATGTTCCCTTGATGTCTCTAATTTTCTTGAAGAGATCTCTAGTCTTTCTCATTCTATTGTTTTCCTCTATTTCTTTGCACTGAGGAAGGCTTTCTTATCTCTCCTTGCTATTCTTTGAACTCTGCATTCAGATGGGTATATCTTTCCTTTTCTCCTTTGGCTTTTGCTTCTCTTCTTTTCTCACCTATTTGTAAGGCCTCCTCAGACAGCCATTTTGCCTATTTGCATTTCTTTTTCTTGGTGATGGTCTTGACCACTGCCTCCTGTAAAATGTCACGAACCTCCATCCATCCATAATTCTTCAGGTATTCTGTCTATCAGATCTAATCCCTTGAATCTATTTCTTATTTCCACTGTATAATCATAAGGGATTTGATTTAGTTCATACTTGAATGATCTAGTGGTTTTCTCTTTTCTTCAATTTAAGCCTGAATTTTGCAATAATGAGTTCATGATCTGAACCACAGTCAGCTCCTGGTCTTGTTTTTGCTGATTGCATAGAGCTTCTCCGTCTTTGGCTGCAAAAAATATAATCAACCTGATTTCAGTATTGACCATCTGGTGATGTCCCTGTGTAGAGTCTTCTCTTGTGTCAGAAGAGGGTGTTTGCTATGACCAGTGTGTTCTCTTGGCAAAACTCTGTTAGCCTTTGCCCTGCTTCATTCTTACTCCAAGGCCAAACTTGCCTGTTACTCCAGGTATCTCTTGACTTCCTGCTTTTGCATTCCAGTCCCCTATGATGAAGAGGGCGTCTTTTAATGGTGAGGTTGGAGTTATGACTGGACAAACCTTAAACTTTATCTGAAGCAGTAAATGCAAGAGAATAGCTAAGGAAACATTTTTAATTACAAGGAATTTGTCTTTATACCATAAAGTTTTAGTAATAAAACTGTATCATGCTGAGACAAGAATAGCAACAGATCCATATAACAAAAAACATTACAGAACCTTTGGTTGCACTGCCATGGAAGATGGCAGAGTAGAAGGACGTGTGCTCATCATTTGCGAGAACACCAAAATTGCAACTATTTGCTAAACAACCATCAACAGGAGGATGTTGGAACCCACACACAGAAAAAGATTTCCCACATCCAAGGACAAAGGAGAAGCTGCAACAAGATGGTAGGAAGGGTTCAATAAAGTTAAAATCAAACCCTATACCCATCAGAGACTCTTGAAGGGCACAAACAAAACCGTGTGTGCACCAGGACCCCGGGAAAGGAGCAGTGACCCCCACAAGAGACTGAGCCATGAGCTCTGAGGGTCTCCTGTAGAGGCATGGGTCAGCAGTGACTTACCATGGGGACAGGGGCCCCGGCAGTAGCAGTCCTGGGAGCCACAGGGCGTGGCATTAGTCCTCTTGAAGGAGGTCGCTGTTAGCCCTACAACAGAGCCTGTAGCCCTGCCATAGAGCCAACCGGTAGGCAACCCAGAAACTGCAGAACAATTATACCAGACAAGTTCTTGCACTGTTGCAAAGGTTCTAGGCCCCATGATGAACGTTCCAACCTGCGGATCCAGCAAAGGGACTGGGAATCCCCAGGAGTCTGACTTTGAAGGTCAGCAGGATTTGATTAGAGAACTTCCTCAGGACTGCGGAAACAGAGACTCTTGGTGGGCACAAACAAAACCTTATGCACCCCTAGACCTAGAGGAAAGGGCAGTGAACCCACAAGATACTGAGCCAGCATTTATTTACTATTACTTACACACTCGGACACGACTGAGCAACTTCCTTTTCACGTTTCACTTTCATGCACTGGAGAAGGAAATGGCAACCCACTCCAGCGTTCTTGCTTGGAGAATCCCAGGGACGGCGGAGCCTGGTGGGCTGCTGTCTATGGGGTCGCACAGAGTCGGACACGACTGAAGCGAATTAGCAGCAGCATACACTGTATTTGTCAAGGAGGAATTTCACCTCATAGAAAACCAATGCCAGATGAACTGACAATCCAAAGTTTCAAACAATCACAATAGTGAAGTAGAGAAATCCTTCTTAGGTTAACACACAAAGGAAAAAACAACAGATTGCTCACATTAAACAAAATTTTATAAGGCAAGCAAAAATATATCATAAACAGGGTTAAAATTAAACAGAAAAACAGGTAAGCAACAAGCTGGGAAAGGCATAAATGTCAGATATTTATGTAGACAGAGAGACAGAAATTGAGAGAGGGAGACAGAGAAACAATTCTAATACAAACCAATAAAAAGATTAAAACTATTCAAGGTAAATAGACAATCTACATTATTTTTTCAAAAGTCTACTTGAAGATGTCCAACTTCACTACACTAGAAAAAATATGAAAAACAATATAATAAGAGATAGTTTTTTAGCTTTCAAATTAATATATACATTCTTGGCAAGAGTGTGAGAAGATAGGAACTCATATTATTTTTAGTGGGAAGAAAAACTGATGCAGTTTTTATAGAGGACAATTTGGCAATATTTATCAAACTGTAAAATATGCCTATCATTTCACTTCTAGGAGTCTCTCCTACAGAAATATTGGCACTTGGGTAAAAAAAGTATACTCAAACATCATTTCTAATCATGTAAAACTTGGACACTACCTAAATGTCCCCTACATAAAGGAATTGTTAATTAAATTTTGTTTTTAAGTTAAATAGCATACTATAAATCTATTAAGAAGTATAAGCAATTCTATACTTATCATATTATATATTTGCTAGTGAGAATGATTTGGGAAATGGCATTGAAACATGTATAATATCATATATGAAACGAGTTGCCAGTCCAGGTTCGATGCAGGATACTGGATGCTTGGGGCTGGTGCACTGGGACGACCCAGAGGGATGGTATGAGGAGGGAGGAGGGAGGGGAATTCAGGATGGGGAACACGTGTACACCTGTGGCAGATTCATGTTGATGTAGGGCAAAACAAAAACAATATTGTAAAGTAATTAACCTCCAATTAAAATAAATAATTTTTTTAAAAATTAGTATTGTTTGCTTTAAAAATTCTACTTCTGTGAATATCATGTATATTTTAGGTGTGGTAACTGTGTGCAGACATAGCTTATCAAATGAGTCAAATTCAATAAACAACAGAAAATGGCTGTGCGTTTGTTTCCATGTTTCCCCACTCTCAGTTGTATGATACTACAACAAGCAGACCCCACAACCTCTCTTCTAATAACTTGAAGGTAATAAAAGACATACCAGTCTAAATCAAAACTTCAATTTCACATCCAGTTTAAAACCCTCTCGCCTCTTCCTAGCAGAGGCTTAACTGTGGTTTAGAGACTGATGGTAGCGTTTATCCTCTTTCTCTTTCTTCATTTTCCCCGACCCTTGCTGATGACTTCAACAGTGTCAAGTCAGGGGAAGGGAGGTCTTAAATGGAACAAGTCAGATGTCTTGGGCTTCCCTGGTGGCTCAGATGGTAAAGAATCTGCCTGCAGTGCAGAAGACCTGGGTCCGATCCCTGGGTTGGGAAGATCCCCTGGAGAAGGGAATGGCAACCCACTCCAGTATCCTTGCCTGGAGAATCCCATGGACAGAGGAGCCCCGTGGGCTACAGTCCATGGGGTCGCAAAGAGTCTGACACAACTGAGCTACTTCGCTTTCTTCCCTTCACACCGGCATAAGCCATCTACATAGGGAGCCCCCTTACTGGGTCTGAAACAGAGAAGGAAAGTCAAAGACCTACAAACTCCTTTCAAATCATGATATTACAAATTAATTTCTAGATGCTTTACATAGGCTGTACTGATGACACTGCTGGTCTCATTTTACTTTATTTTAGTAAATCCTGACCCACTCCAGTACTCTTGCCTGGAAAATCCCATGGATGGAGGAGCCTGGTAGGCTGCAGTCCATGGGGTCGCTAAGAGTCAGGCAGGACTGAGCGACTTCACTTTCACTTTTCACTTTCATGCATTGGAGAAGGAAATGGCAGCCCACTCCAGTGTTCTTGCCTGGAGAATCCCAGGGACGGGGGAGCCTGGTGGGCTGCCGTCTATGGGGTCGCACAGAGTCGGACACGACTGAAGCGACTTAGCAGCAGCAGCAGTAAATCCTGGGTGAGTGTGTATGATGCCTTGCTTTAGAATATGAGTCAGTGGGACTCTCCTGGTGGTTCAGTGATTAGGAATCCACCTGCCAATGCAGGGGACATGGGTTCAATACCTGGTCTGGGATGATCCCACGTGCCGCAAAGCAACTAAGCCCATGAGCCACAGCTACTGAGCCAGCATGCTGGAGGCCACGCTCTGCAACAAGAGGAGCCGCTGCAGTGAGAAGCCCGCACGGCCAAACCAGAAAGTAGCCCCTCTCACCACGGCTAGACGAAGCCCGCGTGCAGCAACAAAGACCCAGTGCAGCCGAGTATAAATACGCGAATACACGTTTTTAAAAGAATAATATGGATCATTTATCACCTATTATCTTCAGTTTTAGTGAAAATTCAAAACAATAAGAAATATTCCATTTAACACACTGTCACATCTGCACTCCCCCCCTGCCCAATCTCATACACACAGATACTGTTTTATTACGGGGGAAAAGAAATAGGAGACCCACAAACCGTGAACATTGGTGGCCTCCACAGTGGAATGGGAGGCAATGTGAGGGCTGACTTCGTTTTTCACTCTATATTTCTCTATTGTTGAATTTGCTTACAACAAGCATGTAATTCCGTTGTAATTAAGAAAAAATAAAATAGTAATGACAGTAGCAATAATAAAACGATGATAATAGCTATCATTTTAAGTCTCTAAGTACCAGGCTTGTGCTTGAGGCTTTATTCACATTATCTATTCTAATCCTCTTCATGGCCCCATAATTTTGCCCATTTGACGGATGAGGTTCCTTTGAGCAACTTGGCCAACATTTTCAACTGTGCTGGACTCAGAAACCAATCTTGTCTGCCTCCAGAAATCCTCAGCAGTTCTTCTGGTGTTTTCTAATCTAGCACGCAGCAGGGTAAAAGGCAGTGCACCACTCAGTATTGGTTGATTGCAGGCTGCGTCCTGTCTCTTCCTCTGTAGTGCCTAGCACAGTGTCTTGTGTGTTAGGTGCTCAGCAGGGCTGCCCTGGTGGCTCAGCTGGTAAAGAATCTACCTGCAAGGCAGGAGACCTGTCTTTGATCACTGGATGGAGAAGATCCCCTGGAGAAAGGAATGGTTACCCACTCCAGTACTCTTGCCTGGAGAATCCCCTGGACAGAGGAGCCTGGTGGGCTCTAGTCCATGGGGTTGTGAAGAGCTGGATATGACTGAGCAACTTAGCACGCACTCAGATGCTCAGCAAATGCTTGCTGAATGGATTGACAGGTCATAACATTTATCATTCAAACTAGGACACTTCTCATAGTGAAAGTGAGTCTACTTGCAGCTACATAGGCTCAGCTCATGAAAAATCAGGATTGTTCTGGGAAAAAAGAGCTGTTTTCCTCTCATCCTTTTGATGAAAGAAAGGGAAGAAAGAGGGAGGGAGGGAACAGGAGAGCAGAGAAAGGGAAGAACACATCCATGGTGATTTATTGTATTGCAAATTTTTGTATAATATGTAAAGCTTTCTCACAATTGATGATATGAAACTGGAAAATAAAACAGACCTCAGAGAAGTAGTGTATCTGTGTAAAAGAGTTTACTATGTTAGTGATTTCAAGTTATACTATAAAAGAGGAGGGATGGCGAGCTATAAGGAAGTAAGGGAAGCCTGAAAAGTTTGAAGGAAAATAATTGCATTTATTTTCAGCCCTCGGAGACAAATAGTGCCTATGTGAGGAGACACAATGACACATCAAAGACAAAGGACCTGGAGACTAAGTTCTTTCCTACAGTTTAGGTAGAGAAGTTTAGGTCTTCTCTGAGGGGCTGAGCTGGAAGTTGCTGGGAGGGGACACGAAGCCTTTCATGCCCAGGACCAGCTGGGGTTCATCCAGTTCTGACAGCTCAGCTGAAAGGACAAAGGGCCTGAGCTGGAGAATAAGAGGCCTGAAGAAACTTTCTGGACAATGGTGTAAGCTTCTTTGAGTCTCACTTTCCTCCTCTGCTCATTCAGGATAAAACAGTTACCTCACCATGTGAGGTGAAAATTCAATTAAATACAGAAGGTGAGCATCCTCCTAGCCAGGACCTCTGACTGAGCAGCCTGGGACCTGCCTTCCACGTGTCTGTGCTCCTTCACATCTGCTGCTGATACTCTGGACCATTTATCTTCCCAAGTGTGGTAAGGAATCCACCTGCCAATGCAGGAGAGGCAAGAGATGACGTGCGTTCAATCCCTGGGTCGGGAAGATCCCCGGAGGAGGAAATGGCAACCCACTCCAGTACTTATGCCTGAAAAATTCAATGGACGGAGGAGCCTGGTGGGCTACAGTCCATGGCATGCAGAGCGTCAGTCACAACTGAGCATGCACACAGATAGACTGAGTATTTGTGTCCCCCACCCCAAGTTGATATGCTGGAATACTAACCCCCGAAGTGATGGTGTTAGGAGGTGGATCTGGTGGAAGTGAATAGGTCATGAGCGTGGAAGCCTCATGCGATTAGTGCCTTTACAAAAGAGGCTGCACAGATCTTGCCCCTTTGTGAGGTTACAGTGAAATGACAGTCATCTGTCTGTGGGGAAGCAGGGCCCCTCATAGACCCCTCGTGCCGAATCTGTCCTTGCCATGGTCTTGGACTTCCCAGTCTCCAGAAATAAATGTTTGTTGTTCACAAGCCACCTGGTATGCTTTGTTGTAGCAGCCCAAATGGACTAAGACAAAGCACATCACATTCGTGTTGCCTTGCAGGACATGTTGTGCACAGAAACGGCAGCTTGGGTGGCTGAGAACACGGGTCTCCGTCTGTCTCACTGATCCCTGAACCCAGGGAAGGCAAGACAAGGCTCAAGCGGGAACGCTGGGAGAAGATGCAGGGAGCCGTAGGAGCTGCAGACAAGCTTTATTCGCTAATGGCTGATGCAGCAGCAAGGCAGACATGCTTTATTCTCTAGTGGCTGACGCTGACCCTAGTGCAGCCACAAAGGCTTTTCAGGTGGTGCTTATACAGGTACACAGACCAAAGGTGGCACATGGCCAAACAAGTACATCATGATGCATGGGTGCATTGCTACCAATAATCTTAGCCCTTACAGAACCGTGCAAAGTCATTGTTTATAGAACACGGGGGAGAGAGAGCCTGACCACCGCCATCTTGGTTCATTGCTATTTCCTTACATCCCACCCCTTCAGGGTCTCTCGCCTCACAGTCTACGCCCAGTCCATCTTCTGTTATACCCTCTTGGTGAGCAGCACTGGCCTTGGACCAACACCCCACAGCAAAAGTAGAGGCTACAGCAACAGACTACTAGGGCACAAGCTCTACTCCCAATACATAGCAAAACCCAATGCCAGGTACTGGACGGGTGATTCACACACAAGGGGGCTAGGCACCATCACCCAGGGTACAACCTGGAACTCCTAAGCAGTCCTTGCCTCCATGGGGCTAGGAGAGTGACCCACTGTATTTACCTTCCATGGCCAAGTCCAGTCCAGTGTCTGTCTTTGTGAAATCTCCGGTGGAGTGGGTGGCAGGATATTGCCGTGGAGATCCATATCCAGGCTCTAGCACAGATGCAGTGGAATGATGCAGGAGAGCATCTACGGGGGCAACTCCACCCCTGCAGGGTGTCTCATTAAGGACCCACAAGATCCCCATGGGTGTCAGGCCCGTCTTTCAAAGAGGGGATTTTTACAGCATTCACAGCCCATCCACACGATTGCAAATACTTTATAAGCTCTGCTGCACACTGTTCTAACTCTGCAAGAGAATCAGAGGTTAGTAACACATCATCAATACACTGGACAATTTCACTGATGTTGGGCTCTTCCATCTCACCAAGTCTTCTGCAAGTTCAGTTCAGTTCAGTTGCTCAGTCGCGTCCAACTCTTTGCGACCCCATGAATCGCAGCACGCCAGGCCTCCCTGTCCATCACCAACTCGTGGAGTTCACTCAGACTCATGTCCAATGAGTCCATGATGCCATCCAGCCATCTCATCCTCGGTTGTCCCCTTCTCCTCCTGCCCCCAATCCCTCCCAGCATCAGGGTCTTTTCCAATGAGTCAACTCTTCACATGAGGTGGCCAAAGTCCTGGAGCCTCAGCTTTAGCATCATTCCTTCCAAAGAAATCCCAGGGTTGATCTCCTTCAGAATGGACTGGTTGGATCTCCTTGCAGTCCAAGGGACTCTCAAGAGTCTTCTCCAATACCACAGTTCAAAAGCATCAATTCTTTGGCACTCAGCCTTCTTCACAGTCCAACTCTCACATCCATACATGACCACAGGAAAAACCATAGCCTTGACTAGACAGACCTTAGTTGGCAAAGTAATGTCTCTGCTTTTGCATATACTATCTAGGTTGGTCATAACTTTTCTTCCAAGGAGTAAGCGTCTTTTAATTTCATGGCTGCAGTCACCATCTGCAATGATTTGGGAGCCCAAAAAAATAAAGTCTGACACTGTTTTTACTGTTTCCCCATCTATTTCCCATGAAGTGATGGGGCCAGATGCCATGATCTTCGTTTTCTGAACGTTGAGCTTTAAGCCAACTTTTTCACTCTCCTCTTTCACTTTCAACAAGAGGCTTTTTAGCTCCTCTTCACTTTCTGCCATAAGAGTGGTGTCATCTGCATAGCTGAGGTTATTGATATTTCTCCCAGCAATCTTGATTCCAGCTTGTGTTTCTTCCAGTCCAGCGTTTCTCATGATGTACTCTGCATAGAAGTTAAATAAGCAGGGTGACAATATACAGCCTTGACGGACTCCTTTTCCTATTTGGAACCAGTCTGTTGTTCCATGTCCATTTCTAACTGTTGCTTCCTGACTGCATACAGATTTCTCAAGAGGCAGGTCAAGTGGTCTAGTGAGGAAGACGTATATATTATTGGGCTATGCAGGTACCCTAGGGGCAGGACCTGGACCATCCACTGGGTCCCTCCCAAGTGAATGCAAATTGATCTCGGCTCTCATCAGCTATAGCTGTAGAGAAAAAAACGTTAGCTAAGGCCACCACATGGTGATAAGTGCCCAGCGCTGGGGTCAGTAGGGTCCATCAAGTCATGAACTGATGGCCTGGCAGCGTGCATGGATGGCACCAGCTTATTCAGCTCTTTACAGTTCACAGTCCTTCGCCATGAGCCATCAGGCTTCCAAAAAGGCCACACGGGGAGTTAAATGGGCTCTGAGGGGGCCATACAAGGCCCACTTTCACCAGCTCAGCAATGCTGGTGCCTGTGTCTTCATGGGCGACTGGCAGATGATACTGTCTCACAGCTGTTACCCTCCAAGGCGCTAGCAGTAACTGTGAGGGATGCCTTGTGTATTCCTCCACAACAGGCTTCACTACATGCAATTGGGGATGAAACTCCCCTGCAGAGGTTTGCAACACTAGGCTTTGAGGAACATCTATCCCCAAAATGTCTTCTGGGATCGGGGATACATGCACAGCACCCCTAGGCACAGGGAGTCATCCAGTTTCCATGGGTGAGGACACAGCATTACTGTTTGGCCACTGCAGCCACCAATTCGTGCCTAGGATGGGGAAACTGCTCCGGCTTGCTATAAATAAGGCTGCATTCGGCACCGGGGTCAACCTTAGCCATTACTCTGTACGTTAGCCTGTGACAGTGAATTACAAACTCTACATGTGGCCTCTGGTCCCCGCTTGAGCTCATCAGGTAGGCACCGTGGCCTGAGCCCTATTCAAAGTGGAAAAGGGCGTGCAAAGGAACAGCCTTGGGTGCCATGCAATCTTCTAACTGAGCTGCCCGATTCTCTTGCTGTGGGTGCTTCTCACAATTGATAAACTGCTGCTCTGGTCTCAGTTGACTCTACAGCTCTAGAAGCGGGCACTGGGCCATTTATCACTTTTATTTCTGTCAGCTCCCTGTGCCAACAGATTGGCCCAGATTTGCATTCATGTCAACCAGATGGGGCCTTTACCAGCTCAGCCCCCTTTCAGAGTCTTCACACTTCTCATCCACTGTGCCTGCCACCATCCCTCTACTTCTTCCAAGCTTGCCTCCATTGAGGTCATCTCATAGATGGGAGGGCCCACAAAAGGTGCAAGAATGGCAGGTGATGACATGAAGGAAGTAGATGGAGCATTGTTTAAAATGGAGTCTTGCCTGCTGCCTATAAAACGCTTGTCTTCTGGGCCTCAAGTGTTCAAGTTAAACATAGACTGTTTCGTGCCCAATTCTCTCAAAACTTGGGTCAACTCAGCAGAGGTATGCCACTTACTCACAGTGTCCAGGCATTCACACGGTATGCTTGGCAGCATTAATCCAGTCCATCAGGGTGTGTGTTAGGTTAAGAGCCCTGAAGAGTCATGTGTCACCTGGTGGTTTAGTTGCTAAATTGTGTCCAACTCTTGTGACCCTATGGACTGTAGCCTGCCAGGCTCCCCTGTCTGTGGGATTCTCCAGGCAGGAATACTGGACTGGGTTTCCATTTCCTTCTCCAGGGGATCTTCCCGATCCAGGGATGGAATCTGGGTGTCCTGTACTGGAGGCAGATTGTTTACCAGCTGAGCTACTAGGGAATTCCTAGCGTTCTGAAATCTTGGTCTCAGTAAGTGTTTACAGATGCCAATCATTCTATCTCATCCCCAGAACAAACAATACCATCCATCCCTGTGTCCCAGAGTTGTAAAAGCCAAGCTGCCAAGGGTTTCCCTTGCATCTGCCAAAATTGCTTACACAAGTCAACCAACTGCGCTTAGGTATATGGTTGATGATAAGCAGTGTACACAATTGGGGGCCCTTAAAGGATTCCCCTCCCTGGGCCAGAGGCTCCTCATGTTCCGTCTTCTGCTGCATGACGGTCCCTGATAAGTATAGACCCACAGTCTCATCATGTTCATCATCATGTCCCTTATCACCTCACTGTCAAAGGCACTGGGTTTGGCAACAAGAACACGAATCTCTTGCTCCAGCATGTTCTAACTCTTCCTCCTGTCTTCCTCTAACTCATACACAGTTCTAACTCTTCCTCCTGTCTGTGCAATTCACACACTTGCACAGCATCATGCAGGACACAATCCATTTTAGCCTTCAGGGCAGTCAGGAAAATCCACCCGTGGTCGCAGCAGCGGTAGACAGTTTTGTCCAGCAAACGGGAACTCACCACTTGCAGCGCCTTTTCAAGGCTATCTGGTGACCGCTTCACCGCCTCCCAGTCTTCCACTGGGGCCCACACAGAGAGGCCCGTGGCCACCGGGTACCACGTACTGTGTATGCAGCGGCCACTGGCTTCCTCCATCCATTGGAACCTCAGGCTCCTCTCCCTGGTGGCAATCCTGACGGCTACACCGATTGTCTCACTGATCGCTGAACTCAGGGTGGGCAAGGCAACAGGAGGAAGCTGCAAGAAGACACAAGGAGCCGTAGGAACTGCAGACACGTTTTACTCGCTAATGGCTGACGCAGCAGCAAGGCAGATATGGACGCAGCAGCGAACGATTCCCAGGTGGTGCTTATGGAGGTATACAGAACAGAGTTGGTACGTGGCCCAGTGAGTACACGTGATGTGCGTGTGCATTGCTGTAAATGATCTCAGCTGTTACATAACCATGCAAAGTCACGGTTTACAGAACATGGGGTGAGAGCGAGAGGACATTTGTAAGAGAGCCTGGCCGTCACCATCTTAGCTAATTGCTATTTCCCTGCACCATCTGACCGTTTATGCCCATCTTCCAAGAGGATGCCCACTGTCATTGGCTTTTCATTGACTCGACTTGAATATGGGATTCAAGGCATTCTCAAGAGGCAGGCTAACCATATAAGGTCTAACACCTGTGGTGGTGAGTAGGTCCATAAAACAAGTGAGGGTAAGCGTGTGTGTGTGTGTGTGTGTGTGTGTGTGTGTGTAGTGAGAATAAAGAAGTGAGAGAAAAGGGCTGAGGTCACGGATGAACCACAGAGTATCTTCCAAGCATCCTGAACCCCTGTATCTAGAATACCCACTAGTTCTAAACATTCAGGGAGAAGAAAGCTGAATCACTGACATCCTATATAAGTCTAAATTTTCTGATGGCATTTTATATCATTAAAGCTTAATGAGAAAAGCCTGAGCAGGGGAGCAGTCTAGCTTATTAAGCTCATTTTTTGGTCTATTTTTCATTTTATAAAGAAATTCAGATTAAAAGTCTGCACAACAAAGAAGCGTTCACTCCCCTTTGTGAAGTAATATGTTTGTTTTGTTTACTTTAAATTGGGCTTAAATTAGGCCTCAGAAGGAGGGAATTCATTAAAATCCTGATCTGTGATGTTGGCAAGTTGCCATCTGAAACGCCTCCATTATTTCCTTTGATAGGGTTCAGAGGAGAAATAACAAATGCCAAAAATAAGATTATGGTTTTACTTGATGTGCCAATTTATTATGTTTCCATCAGACTGCAAAATCACAAAATTAGAAAGATAAAGAGGAAAAAGATTAATTCTTGATAGGTAGATTTTTTTCTTCACTTAGAATACACATAGACCTTGTATGCATTATGTCTGTTTTCTTCTAGCATTTTTCTGTGAAGCAACACACACGAAAACCCATGAACATGCAGGTATGTGGTAAAATTGACATCATACCTCACACACAAATTGTTTCCTGCTCTTTTCCACTTAATCCTATATTACTATTATCATTGCTTCTGACCAAATATTATTTGATAACAAATTTTAAGTATTTTCATGGATAAGGCATAAATTCTTATTAATTGAAGAGGCCCCTATCATTATCTGTAGGGACCCTTTCCAGTTTACCATTATTGTCAGTAATGAATGAGAACTAACCATGTTTAAATATAAATTTGGAATCATATATCCCTTTAGATTCTTAAAAATGGAATTTTTATATTCAGAGAAGTGCTCATTTTAAAGCTTATAGGATACTTCTTATGAAATATCTTCCCATGAAATGGATAGGGGACTAAATATTCCACCCCCAGCCTTCAGCATTATTAAATCATGTCAGTTTATGAGTGTCCTTTGCACATTTTTATAAAAGTGTTAATATTTGTATACTACAAATTTTAAAATTTTTAATTTAAGACTATTAGCCCTTCATTTTGTTTGTTTGCAAATGTATTTTCCAATTTGTCATATACCTTTTAATTTTGTTTTTGGTGACTCACATTTTTAGGTAGCCAGATATACAAACTTTTTCTGAAGACCTCTTCCTTTGCTTTTATGCTTTAAGTCCTTGTCTATTTCTAGTTAGTTTACTACCTGCCAATACTTTCTTCTTGTTTTAAAATTTTTAAAAATATTTGATCTAATTTTAATTAGATCCCATTTGTTTATTTTTGCTTTTATTTCCAGTATTCTGGGAGGTGGATCATAGAGGATCCTGCTGTGATTTATGTCAGAGAGTGTTTTGCCTATGTTCTCCTCTAGGAATTTTATAGTTTCTGGTCTTACGTTTAGATCTTTGATCCATTTTGAGTTTATTTTTGTGTATGGTGTTAGAAAGTGATCTAGTTTCATTCTTTTACAAGTGGTTGACCAGTTTTCCCAGCAACACTTGTTAAAGAGATTTTCTTTAATCCATTGTATATTCTTGCCTCCTTTGTCGAAGATAAGGTGTCTATAGGTGTGTGGATTTATCTCTGGGCTTTCTACTTTGTTCCATTGATCTATATTTCTGTCTTTGTGCCAGTACCATACTGTCTTGATGACTGTGGCTTTATAGTAGAGCTTGAAGTCAGGCAGGTTGATTCCTCCAGTTCCATTCTTAAAATTAAAAGCTTCTGCACAACAAAGGAAACTATAAACAAGGAGAAAAGACAGCCTTCTGAATGGGAGAAAATAATAGCAAATGAAGCAACTGACAAACAACTAATCTCAAAAATATACAAGCAACTTATGCAGCTCAATTCCAGAAAAATAAACGACCCAATCAAAAAATGGGCCAAAGAACTAAATAGACATTTCTCCAAAGAGAGATATGAATGGCTAACAAACACATGAAAAGATGCTCAACATTACTCATTATCAGAGAAATGCAAGTCAAAACCACAATAAGGTACCATTTCACACCAGTCAAAATGGCTGCGACCCAAGTCTACAAGCAACAAATGCTGGAGAGGGTGTGGAGAATAGGGAACACTCTTACACTATTGGTGGGAATGCAAACTAGTACAGCCACTATGGAGAATAGTGTGGAGATTCCTTAAAAAATTGCAAATAGAACTGCCTATGACCCAACAATCCCACTGCTGGGCATACACACTGAGGAAACCAGAATTGAAAGAGACACATGTGCCCCAATGTTCATCGCAGCACTGTTTATAATAGCCAGGACATGGAAGCAACCTAGATGTTCATCAGCAGATGAATGGATAAGAAAGCTATGGTACATATACACAATGGAGTATTACTCAGCCATTAAAAAGAATACATTTGAATCAGTTCTAATGAGGTGGATGAAACTGGAGCTGATTATACAGAAGAGTGAAGTAAGCCAGAAAGAAAAACACCAATACAGTATACTAACACATATATATAGAATTTAGAAAGATGGTAATGATAGCCCAGTATGTGAGACAGCAAAAGAGACAAAGATGTATAGAACGGACTTTTGGACTCTGTGGGAGAGGGAGAGGGTGGGATGATTTGGGAGAATAGCACTGAAATATGTATACTATCATGTAAGATATGAATCACCAGTCTATGTTCAATACAGGATACAGGATGCTTGGGGCTGCTGCACGGGGATGATCCAGAGAGATGATATGGGGTGGGAGGTGGGAGGGGGGTTCAGGATTGGGAACTCATGTACAGCCATGGTGGATTCATGTCAATGTATGGCAAAACCAATACAGTATTGTAAAGCAAAATAAAGTAAAAATAAAAAATTTTTTTAAAAAGAAAAAAATATTTGATCTACATTAAATTCATCTTCTGGAAAGTGTAAAATAAGAATCTAAGTTGAATTTTTCAAATAGATTTAACTACCTCAATTCAGTTTCTGAATACTCATTTCTCTGTTGTTTGTAAATGTTCTTTCATCATACAATTGATTTATTCCATTGTGTTCTACTTATTCCCCTTTTGTTTTTGGCAACTTGCCCCAAAATTAAGGTAGTTGGGTAATTTGTTTTGATAACTGATAGTTTACAACCATTTTAACATTTTTCCTACATTTTCTTAACTGTCTTTATTTTATTCTTTCAGATGAAATTTATACTTATTTGAAATTTGACAAGCTCCCAACCAGTTTAATATCCCGCTGAGATCATGCTACACCTACATGTTTGCTTGGGGAGTGCTTGTTTTTTATGCCACAGTACTCGGGAGCATGGGGCTCTAAGCGGCAAGAGTCCAGGTCTGCTGGTTGCTCCTCACAGCTATGTGCCTTGGGAAAGTGGCTTGACTCCTTCTAGCTCCACTGTCTTCCTCTGGACTATGAGCTCCACGAGAACAGGTCCTCTTCACGTGTCTCTCCAGTGTGGTGCAAAATGGACACTCAATTACTATGCTGTGAGTGGATAAATGATTAACTGAATCCGTCTACAATTCATCCAGAAATACTATGAGGGTATAAATTAGGAGACTTAAAACTTTTAACTTCCTAGTATAGTAGTTAATATGTGCTTTATGTTCAATACTTAGTTATTACTGTCATATTTTAAAAAACTTCTTTCTTTCCTTAGTTTTGGTGGCACTGGGTCTTCATTGCTGTGAGGTGGCTTCTCTTATTGTGGAGCATGGGCATGCGGGAGTTTCCTGCTCCAGGATGGCACCTGTGAACCTGCCTTAGCAGGCAGATTCTTAGCCACTGGACCACCAGGGAAGTCCTTATTATTTTCATATTATATTTATGACCTTTAGTCCTTTAAATCGGAATTTGGAATTTTTCTCTTATTCAAATATTTTTTTTTCTCAGAAAATTTCTAAGATTGATACCATCCATTTTTACTTATGCTTGTGTACACATTAAGTCGCTTCAGTTCAGTTCAGTCTCTCAGTCGTGTCTGACTCTTGCGATCCCATGAACCGCAGCACGCCAGGCCTCCCTGTCCATCACAAACTCCTGGAGTTCACTCAAATTCACAAACATCGAGTCAGTGATGGCATCCAGCCTTCTCATCCTCTGTCATCCCCTTCTCCTCCTGCCCCCAATCCCTCCCAGCATCACAGTCTTTTCCAATGAGTCAACTCTTCCCATGAGGTGGCCAAAGTACTGGAGTTTCAGCCTTAGCATCATTCCTTCCAAAGAACACCCAGGGCTGATCTTTAGAATGGACTAGTTTGTTCTCCTTGCGGTCCAAGGGACTCTCAAGAGTTTTCTCCAACATCACAGTTCAAATACATCAATTCTTCAGCGCTCAGCTTTCTTCACAGTCCAACTCTCACGTCCATATATGACCACTGGAAAAACCATAGCCTTGACTAGACGGACCTTTGTTGGCAAAGTAATGTCTCTGCCTTTCAATATGCTATCTAGTTTGGTCATAACTTTCCTTCCAAGGAGTAAGCGTCTTTTAATTTCGTGGCTGCAGTCACCATTTGCAGTGATTTTGGAGCCCCCAAAATAAAGTCTGACACTCTTTCTACTGTTTCCCCATCTATTTCCCATGAAATGATGGGACCAGTTGCCATGATCTTCGTTTTCTGAATGTTGAGCTTTAAGCCAACTTTTTCACTCTCCTCTTTTACTTTCATCAAGAGGCTTTTTAGTTTCTCTTCACTTTCTGCCATAAGGGTGGTGTCATCTGCATATCTGAGGTTATTGATATTTCTCCCAGCAATCTTGATTCCAGCTTGTGCTTCTTCCAATCCAGCGTTTCTCATGATGTACTCTGCACAGAAGTTAAACAAGCAAGGTGACTGTATACAGCCTTGACATACTCCTTTTCCTATTTGGATCCAATCTGTCGTTCCATGTCCAGTTCTCACTGTTGCTTCCTGACCTGCATATAGGTTTTTCAAGAGGCAGGTCAGGTGGTCTGGTATTCAGTTCTGTCCAACTCTTTGTGACTCCAGGGACTGTAGCCCCCCAGGCCCTCTGTCTGTGTGATTCTCCAGGCAAGAACACTGGAGTGAGGTGCCATTCCCTTCCGCTGGAGATCTTCTTGACCCAGAGACAGAACCCACACCTCCCGTATCTCCTGCACTGCACTGCTGAGCCCCCAGGAAGCCCCCTTACTTACACTTATTACCAGGTATTTCACCCATTGGGTGCCTTTTTTTAAAGATGTTCCACTACATTTTTAATTATCATGTGTTAAAACGGCCAAAACCCTAGAATTATAGATGTCAATTACATCTATATACCAAATTGAGATGACCTTCACCTTCAAGGACTAGCAGAGGAGGCTATGAAAATTGGTTTTACAATCCTTGTCTTTTTACCTTCTCCAACGTCACAGAGTTAAATGCAGAGGAGAGGAGAATTTGGAAATAGAGACTTTTTAGAAGAGAGAATGGCCTGAAATCTGCATGCCATTCCACAGCCCCTTTCTCTCACACAACACCTATGCACCCATGGGGAAAGGTGTAGGGTGCTTTCCTATCTACACACATCGAGTGAAAGCGGACGCATCAGGGGCACTCACAGAACTAGCTGAGAGTGCCTGGAGCTGGTGGCTTCATGGTATGGCATCTGAGTCAGGCCTCTAAATCTAAAGGAACGAGAGTCTGAAACAGCTTCAGAGAACATAGACAGCTATAGTGGAATAAAGCTGTGCCCACCACCAGCAGATCTAAGAGACTGAGTCTCCTGGAGGCCAGATAGGGTCACTGGAGCTACCCGATGGCGCAAGAAGCCTTGATCAGCAAGAGGCAGGAAGCGGGCAGCCGAGGGAAGAGTCCTGACCGTCCAGGTGTCCCTCCTCCATGTCAGGACAAGGCGGGCATGAAGACCTCAGTGGCAGTGGCTCTGCCAAGAAGCCACAAAGTGCTCCAAAGAAAGTCTCCTTTAAGTACCTGAGACCAGGGAGTGACAATGCCCACATGAACCGAGGAAGACATTCCTCCCCTCTTGCCCCTCCTCCTTTCCTCCCACCCCTACCTGCCCCCCACCCACCCACCCATTTTGACTCTGGTACATCTGCAAGAAGTGTGGAATGGAAACACACCGAAAGCTAGAAAATAGGAGAAGCTGTAACTTAATGGGAGCTTGGACTTTAGATTGGATGAGAATGCCTGAGGATTAAAGTGACCTGGAGACTTATTAATTATCTCAGGGAGGCCAGAACATCCCAGCTTTTGCCCTTGATTTTATCCAAGAGAGTAGGTAAGAATAAGCCCTCCAAAATCAGTATGCACGAGCAGTGGTAAGAACAGTAGCAAGCTGTTTTCTGTTGTATCCTTCAAATTCTGACATTCAACATGACAGTTATGTTAGTTCAAATTACAATATTATTTGAATAATAAGCACAAAAAAATTATGAAGTGAGTCGAGCAAATTAGGAAAGTGACATTCAGTTATTTATCTTAGGGAGTTTATATAGCAGCAGATATGTTTTTAAGTGTGCAAAGATCAAAGCAGTAAACCATGGGGATGGACTGTCCAGGCCATCAAGACCATTACTTTGTCTGTAGAGCAAGTTACAACTAAATCAGGCTTCCCTGTTGGCTCAGTGGTGAAGAACCCACCTGCCAATGCAGGAGATGTAAGAGACATGGATTTGATCCCTGGTTGGGAAGATCCCCTGGAGAAGGACATGGCTACCCACTCCAGCATTCTGGCCTGTCCAAGTGAATCGAATGGACAGAGGAGCCCAGTGGGCCACGGTCCATAGGGTGGCAAAGAGTCAGACACGACTGAGCACGTGTGCAACCACAACTGGATCATCTGTGTCAGATGCAAGCTTCCTCTATTAAGAAGCTTGTAATGGAGATTTAATTAAATAAAATCACACAATTTCTGAGGAAGCCCTTTGCCACCGAGAGCCCTAATGTAAATAGTGGATATTAATTTTCAGGCCATAAAACTTATGGACACAAAAGAGCATAACTTTGTAAAAATTTTCTGTAACTCATCCAGAGTCTTCATTCTGTTTGATGTAGAGTATATAATCTATTCAATCCAGATAAACTGTAGAGTAAGACTTAATTATTCTACCCCTAATGTGGCATTAGTCTTTGCCCTGCTTCATTCTGTATTCCAAGGCCAAATTTGCCTGTTACTCCAGGTGTTTCTTGACTTCCTACTTTTGCATTCCAGTCCCCTATAATGAAAAGGACAGCTTTTTTGGGTGTTGGTTCTAAAAGGTCTTGTAGGTCTTCATAGAACCATTCAACTTCAGGTTCTTCAGTGTTACTGGTTGGGGCATAGACTTGGATTACTGTGATATTGAATGGTTTGCCTTGGAAATGAACAGAGATCATTCTGTCGTTTTTGAGATAGCATCCAAGTACTGCATTTCAGACTCTTTTGTTGAACATGATGGCTACTCCATTTCTTCTGAGGGATTCCTGCCTGCAGTAGTAGATATAATGAGTTAAATTCATCCATTCCAGTCCATTTTAGTTCACTGAGTCCTAGAATGTCGACATTCACTCTTGCTGTCTCCTGTTTGACCACTTCCAATTTGCCTTGATTCATGGACCTGGCATTCCAGGTTCCTATGCAATATTGCTCTTTACAGCATCGGACCTTGCTTCTATCACCAGTCACATCCACAGCTGGGTATTGTTTTTGCTTTGGCTCCATCCCTTCATTCTTTCTGGAGTTATTTCTCCAGTTGCACTCATCTCACATGCTAGTAAAGTAATGCTCAAAATTCTCCAAGCCAGACTTCAGCAATACGTGAACCATGAACTTCCTGATGTTCAAGCTGGTTTTAGAAAAGGCACAGGAACCAGAGATCAAATTGCCAACATCCGCTGGATCATGGAAAAAGTAAGAGAGTTCCAGAAAAACATCTACTTCTGCTTTATTGACTATGCCAAAGCCTTTGACTGTGTGGATCACAATAAACTGTGGAAAATTCTGAAAGAGATGGGAATACCAGACCACCTGACCTGCCTCTTGAGAAACCTATATGCAGGTCAGGAAGCAACAGTTAGAACTGGACATGGAACAACAGACTGGTTCCAAATCTGAAAAGGAGTACGTCAAGGCTGTATATTGTCACCCTGCTTATTTAACTTCTATGCAGAGTCCATCATGAGAAACGCTGGGCTGGAAGAAGCACAAGCTGGAATAAAGATGGCCAGGAGAAATATCAATAACCTCAGCTATGCAGATGACACCACTCTTATGGCAGAAAGTGAAGAGGAACTAAAAAGCCTCTTGTTGAAAGTAAAAGAGGAGAGTGAAAAAGTTGGCTTAAAGCTCAACATTCAGAAAACAAAGATCATGGCATCCGGTCCCATCAGTCCATGGGAAATAGATGGAGAAACAGTGGAAATAGTGTCAGACTTTATTTTGGGGGGCTCCCAAATCACTGCAGATGGTGACTGCAGCCATGAAATTAGAAGACACTTACTCCTTGGAAAAAAAGTTATGACCAACCTAGATAGCATATTCAAAAGCAGAGACATTACTTTGCCAACTAAGGTCCGTCTAGTCAAGGCTATGGTTTTTCCAGTAGTTATGTATGGATGTGAGAGTTGGACTGTGAAGAAGGCTGAGCGCCAAAGAATTGATGCTTTTGAACTGTGGTGTTGGAGAAGACTCTTGAGAGTCCCTTGGACTGCAAGGAGATCCAACCAATCCATTCTGCAGGAGATCAACCCTGGGATTTCTTTGGAAAGAATCATGCTAAAGCTGAAAATCCAGTACTTTGGCCACCTCATGGGAAGAGTTGACTCATTGGAGAAGACCCTGATGCTGGGAGGGATTGGGGGCAGGAGGAGAAGGGGATGACAGAGGATGAGATGGCTGGATGGCATCACTGACTCAGTGGACGTGAGTCTGAGTGGACCTCGGGAGTTGGTGATGGACAAGGAGGCCTGGCGTGCTGTGATTCATGGGGTCGCAAAGAGTCGGACATGACTGAGTGACTGAACTGAACTGAACTGAATGTGGCATTGAAAGTGAAGTTGCTCAGTCATGTCCGACTCTTTGCGATCCCATGGATTGTAGCCTAAAAGTCTCCTCCATCCATGGGATTTTCCTGGCAACAGTACTGGAGTGAGTTGCCATTTCCTTCTTCAGGAGATTTTTCCGACCCAGGGACTGAACCCAGGTCTCCCGCACTGCAGGCAGAGCCTGGTAGGCTACAGTCCATGGGGTTACAAAGAGTCGGACATGACTGAGCGACTTCACTTCACTTTAACGTGGCACTGAGCTTTGAGAGGAGCTTTGGTGGGATAGGGTGTCTGGTCTGCAGCTTTCCCTCTGTATCTGACGGATGCTGCAGGGATAAAAAGCACCTCGTGTAAACTCTGTCATCACTTGGGTCCCTTCTGCGTCTTTCAGCATATGTTCCATTCTGCCTTGCCCCTGGCTGAGGGTCACCGAGGTCATTCTCCTTATTCTATGACCAAGCTCTTTGGGTGAGCTATCCTCTGTCAGCCATTCATTGTGGCTCTTAGGGGCATATGGAACTTTGGGCCATTATGTCATGCCTCTCAGGTGTCATAAGAGCTGTTGGGTTGGAGGGATACCATCTCAAGCCCTCTTTGCCTAGATCTGCCCTGTCCCCAATCACGGAGAATAGCCATTCTCCATACAGGTGTGAAAGACTTCTCTGCAGCACCGCCTCGCCTCACTCTCATCTGAGAAGCAGCACACAGGTCTTCCCTCCTGTGGATATTGCCCTCCCTCTCTGGGCTGTGTCTTGTCTTTCTCAGGCTTATTCAGGGCCGGGGGAAGGGGCCAGGCCCATCTCTGCTATGGACTGGCAGCTAAGCTTCCTCATTCTTCTCTGGAGCACCTCCTTAGGCAGACTGTCATCTTTTTCTATAGAAAGCTATGCATGGGTGTGTGCTAAGTCGCTTCAGTCAGTGTCTGACTCTTGTTGACCCCATGGACTGTAGCCTGCCAGGCTCCTTCTGTCCATGGGATTCTCCACGCAAGAGTATGGAGTGGGTTGCCATGCCCTCCTCCAAGGGATCTTCCCGACCCAGGGATCGAACCTGCGTCTCTCATAGGTCTCCTGCATTGGCAGGCAGGGTCTTTACCACTAGCGCCACCTGGGAAGCCATAGAAGGCATAGAGGGAACTCTATACCTGGCTCTGTCAGAGGTTTAGCCTTGCAACAAGCAAAAAATCCACCGACAACTTTATCTTTTATAAATAAAGGGCTTTGGATTTCAAGACTAGCCTCTGCTCTGAGTTTCAAGTCTGTCTGGAATTTTAAAAAGGAAAGAAAAAAAGACTTTGCCCCTATTCTAGTTTCTTTGTGTCTCCTCTCTGAGTAATGAATGCTGCTAAGTCAAAGTAGAGAAGGTCATGGTGTGAAGGAAGGAACCAAATGTTACTTAATATTTCTGCATTTTAATCGGTAACACACGTGGTTTGAATATCCAGTTATCTGACAAGTCACCACACGAACACCCACTTTCTCTTCCTTCCCAGCCAACAAGGAGGAAGCCAATAGTTCGACAGTTTCCTGAGTCTAGGGGTAGGGAAAGAGACTCGACAGCAGGCACATATGTGCCCATTAATCACCCAAAAGTGCACTTTGAAGCCAGTTGGATTGATGGAGGTCAGCTGAGAGAGGTTCTAGCAGATCTGTGCTCTCCTACATCAGAAGTACCCCTGGAAACAGAGGGTAGAAATAAAAGCAATCATATCCAAGGGAATTATTACTGAGCTCAGGATCAGCTTTAAACATTCAGAAAATTATTTGTTTACATGCAGTTTTAATTTTATGCAGTTGACAATGTGAAATGAATGACAAAGAAACTATCCATCTATATCCTATATATTAGACAATGAATACATTTTAACTTTGTAACAAACATAACCAGATTAATATGCCTCTAACCTGAAATGACTTTGGAATTGTCAGAAAAGTGGACTGGGGAGTGCGAGGTCCCATCTCTATTTAGTAATCAATTTGCAAGGTCTTAATTAAATTCTCCTCTGAGCCTCGAGAAATAACATGAGACTGGAAGGTATAACCTGAACCAAATTCTCCAACAGCCACAATAATAACTAGGGAGAAATAATATTAAGATCTTTTCAAGATAAAAGGAAAATGGAGTTCTTTCTTATCATACATTCTCTGTTAAAAGAACTAACATGTGAGAAAAAAATTGGATATCCTTGGGGTTTTTGTTCCACAAGACAGAATTACACTTCAGTTTCAAGGAAGTCATGAATTGGGGAGAAGGTAAGAGGAGAGAGGCTAAGCCCCTGCTAAGGGTACAAGTGAAAATGCGCAGTGGCTTGAAATCACATTCCAGTAGAACCATCAGCCCCTGAATTCTCTGGTCTCCTGCCTTCCCCTGGCAGGTGCTGAGAGAGGTAGGATTTATTCATCCGCTCCTTGCCATTACCTTGCCCTTCTGCTGTGTTGTTAGGTGAGCCCAGTTTTCCCTGTGGTGGCCTTGACCATCAGATATTCTTTGCTGTCTCTGTGGCATTCCCAACCTCTAGGCTCTAATGGCCTGGCTTGACCTTTCTACTGCCAGTGCAATGGGGAAGGTTCTCTCTTCAGCAAAAACACAACTTCTTTGAGTGAAAGCCCAGAGAGTAGCTTGGTTCCCACCATTTTCATTCATTCATTCAACACATATTCAACAAATGTTTAACCTTCAGCTAGAGTGCCGGGCACTGGGGCTGGCACTCAGGGCACAGTGGAGAGAAAGTCAGTGATGGTCACTGATTTGTGGCACACAACATCTAACATTGCACTTCGCTTCCTTCTCTGGGAAACTCCAGGAAATCTCCTCAGTGCTGAGGAACACGGTGGTGGCACTTTCCAGGCTGGTGCTCAAAAGCACTGGTTCCCACCAGTAGTTGCCCAGCATCTCAGCATCTTATTGCTCCACCTTGGAACAAACCTTCTGCTCATGCAAGCACTTCCCCCAGACCCTGTCTTCCACTCGCATTTCTCCAATGTTTTAATCACCACATCACAGAAATCAACACTCCATTTTATTTCTTGCCATTTTTCCAAGATGGGTAGAGGGCTACCGTGAACATGGAATTTCATCAGCCTTAGTGGGCCTCAGCTATACTGATTACCTGGGAGAGGACGTGGAAGAGCTGTTGCTCTTCATTCACTAAGTTGTGTCTGACTCTTTGTGCCCCCATGGACTGCAGCACACCAGGCTCCTCTGTCCTCCACTCTCTCCCAGAGTTTGCTCACATTGAGTTGGTGATGCTGTCTAACCAGCTCAACCCCTTCTCCTTTTGTCTTCAAACTTTTCCAGCATCAGAGTCTTTTCCAGTGAGTCAGCTCTTCACATCAGAGGGCCAAAATATTGGAGCTTCAGCATCAGTCCTTCCAATGAATAATCAACATTGATTTCCTTTAGGATTGACTTATTTGATCTCCGTATGTGCCAAGAGACTCTCAAGAGTCTTCTCCAGCACCACAATTCAAAAACATCACTTCTTCAGCCCTCAGCCATCTTTTTGATCCAATTCTCACATCCATACATGACTACTGGAGAAACCATAGCTTTGACTATATGGACCTTTCATCAAAATGATGTCTTTGCTTTTACACACTATCTGGGTTTGTCATAGCTTTCCCTCCAAGGAGCAAATGTCTTTTAATTTCATGGCCGCAGTCACTGTCCACAGTGATTTCGGAACCCAAGAAAATGATATCTGTCACTGCTTCCATTTTCCCCCATGCATCTATATGAAGGAATATCCAACCTTAAGACTTGAATGTTCATATTATAAAAAACAGACAATGGACAGTTGAAATTCTTGGTTGAAATATTAAATAGAGGATGCATTTTGTACAATCTGAACACTTTTCCTCATAGCTGAATGGTAAGAATTCCATTAGCATTCTTAGAAAAGAGTGACAAGGTGAGTTTTGTACTTCGCATCATGCAATTTATTTATTATCTAGGGAGCTTTGAGGGTGAGAATGTTTAGACAGAATTGGGATGAACTATAGTGACCCTTCAACTTAAAGAGAAAAGGTATCCAACTGATTTCTTTACCTTTTTCTCTTCAGGTAGTGCTTTTATCCTTCCCTAAAATCCTGCACTGCAGGGACAACCAGCATTCCCTTTCTTCTTAAAGGGTTGGCCAGTCAAAAAATATTTCGATAGTCAGAGCTGTAATTTTACCTAGGCCATAGTTGCAGACGCTGCTCATGCTGGAAAGGAATCTGTGGTTCTGAGTATCATTCTCTGAGCTGAGAAGACTGGAGTGTCTGATCTCAAGAAGTTAAGAAGGGGAGGAAGTTGAGGAAGAAGGTGGTTTTCAGTCACTGGTCAACTAGTCCATATTACAGACCACCTTGCCACCAGTTGAGGCCCTGATGACAAATACCTCTGAATTGAGGTCAGAAGTCAGGCTCATTCTGGACTTCCCTGGTGGTCCAGTGTTTGAGTCCACCTGTCAATTCCAGGGTTTGACCCCTGATCCAAGATCTGAGAACCGAGATCCCACATGCCATGGAGCAAATAAGCCCGCACACCACAACTGCTGACCTCGCGCTCTAGAGCCCATGCCTTGCAACAAAGGAAGCCACCATGGCGAGAAGCCTGCACAAGAAGAGGAGCCCTGCTGACCACAAGTAGGGAAAGCCCGCACGCAGCAACAAAGACACCATGCACGCAGCCAAGGCTCCGCGCAGCCAGGGGCAGGTCAGCCTCATTTCTCTGATCTGCACTGAAACGGTCCTTTTACACGTTATAGTCTGTAGGTTTTCTGGTTGGAGGAGCATGTGCATAGATCTGGGGAGGAACAGAGAAAGATACTGCAGTGTTAGCAGGCAGGGTGTGAGCAACTGTACCACTCTGTGCACGTGTAATCCCCCGAGCTGTCGTTCACTTCCTTACTCCTATTAGGAGGGTGGGCTCATGAGGTCAGTAAGACTGAGGAAGATGGACCGACAAAATCATGTTATCCAGGGATCCCAGAGGAGTAGCAGCTGCAAAGAAGACATCCTGGCAAAGACCAAAAAGAGAGAGCAAGCTTGACGGCCTTGAATGCACAAGGTACACCTAGAAAGTACCCTGATTTTCTACATGGCTTTATTGACTAAAGGCCGAATCATTTAAGTGCAAGAAACGATGGAATGCATTTGAGAAGTCTAGCATTTGTCAACAAAATCGATGCAGAAATATGATGTGGGAATTTTTCCTGGACAAAGGGAAAAGGCAAGTTGGCCCCAGCCTAATCAAAATTAACCTATTTATAGGAAGACTATGGCAAGAGAGTCAGACACGACTGACATGACTTAGCAGCAGCAGCAGCATGGCAAGAGAAGAGGGTTGGTTAGCCAGACAAGTGTAGAAAAATGGGGATCAGAGAGACAAAATTTGACCTCATGTGCTCAGTACCCAGCAGAGAGAGATTGCAAGTGTGGAAGATTTGCCCCTGCATTTATTTCAAGGGGTCACAGAGGGCATTGGTCAGGGTGTCTCTGGAGTCAGACTAACCCAGGTCACACACCAGGACCCTAGCTTATCTACATACACACTTAATTGCTGTCTTGTTTTAAAGCAATGAATTAATTCATTGTGTCTATTTTTGACTGTGCTGGGTCTTGGTTGCTGTGTGCAGGCTCTCTCCAATTGGGGCACGTGGACTCAGTAGTTGTGGCCCCTGGGCTTTGTTGCACGGGGGTTCCTCCCAGACCAGGGATTGAAGCTACGTCCCCTGCACTGGCAGGCGGATTCTTAACTACTGGGCCACGAACTAAGGGACATGCCCTCAATTGCTATCTTCAACAAAATACTGAGTCTTGATTGTTGAGGTAATATGAATCGTTCTTCATTGACTCTTCTTCCTGGTCACACAATAAGACTACATTTCCCAAACTTTCCTGAAGTTTAAGGAGTGGTTGTGTGTCCAGTCTGTAGCCAGGGGAATATGAGCCGAAGTGGTGTGCAACTCCTCCAGGCCCAACCCATTAAAACGTTCCTATACTCAACCTTATATTTTCAGTCTTAGCCTTCCTCCTCACCATATGACGGAGCCTCCAATACTTTGGAGACCTGAATGACTCTGTGGAGCACAGCACCCTTACCAATCTTAACCACTTCAGATATTTATAGAAGAAAAAATTAAATTCTATGGGTGTGTGAGGTCGCTCAGTCATGTCCGACTCTTTGCAACACCGTAGGCTGTAGCCTGCCAGGCTCCTCTGTCCATGGGATTCTCCAGGCAAGAATACAGGAGTGGGTTGCCATTGCCTTCTCCAGGGGATCTTCCCCACCCAGGGATCGAACCTGGGTCTCCTGAATTGCAGGCAGATGCTTTATCCTCTGAGCCACTATGGGGGTAAACTGTTATTCCTGTGGGGACTTATTTGATACAGCAGTTAGTCACCTTAACACATTATTAATTGTTTGGTTGTATAAAAAGAGATATTGTTGTTCTTACCTGTCCTTCACTACCTCCTAGAGTTTGCTTAAACTCATGTCCATTGAGTTGGTGATGCCATCCAATCATCTCATCCTCTATCACCCACTTCTTCTCCTGCCTTCAATCTTTCCCAGCATCAGGGTCTTTTCCAGTGAGTCGGCTCTTCATATCAGGTGGCCAAACTACTGGAGCTTCAGCTTCAGCATCAGTCCTTCCAATAATATTCAGGGTTGATTTCCTTTAGGATGGACTGGTTTGATCTCCCTGCAGTCCAAGGGACTCTCAACAGACTTCTCCAGCACCACAGTTCAAAAGCATCAATTCTTCTGGGCTTAGCCTTCTTTATGGTCCAACTCTCACATCTGTACATGATTACTGGAAAAATTATAGCTTTGTCTACATAGACCTTTGTGAGCAAAGTGATGTCTCTGCTTTTTAATACACTGTCTAGGTTTGTCATAGATGAGTCCATATAAAATCTGTAGGATGGTATCATGTACATAGAAAGTGCTTAAAATTTAGAGCTATTGCTTTTCTTCTGAGCTAGACCAGACGTTTTTGAGGCTAGTGCAAGATGGGATGCAAAATTGATGTTAGACTCAACTTTTTGTTTTTTATTTGCCATGTTCTCCAAAAAGCACTACACAAGGTATGATTAAGATGATGAATATATGCCAGCATGACTGAGCAGGTTTCCTCCCTTTTTTCCATGCGATGGTTGGGGTTGGCTCAACCACCCACACAGAGCAAGGAAGCTATCAAATCAAAGCAGCCAGAACTGCACACTCATTGTCTTCATACGCTTTAGCTTGGGGTTAGAAGGTGAAGATGACAGAGAGTCTGTCTTAGATCATTTTTCTAAGATGTCATTTGAGTTTAGCTTTATACTTTTGTTGAACCATATAATATTCTTACATCCATATTCCATTTATCATTCCCCCGGGTCTACCAGAGGTTTCAGTGCAACACAACAGTTATAACCTACCACATTCTACCAGCCTTCTTCCTTTGTACAAATTCCTTGATTTCCAACCATGTACTCCAGTTAGCTTTCCCACCCTCAATAACTGAAAACTAAAGCCTGGGAATGAGGACACAAGCATTGATCACAGAAGAGGAAACCCATATTACCAACGCATGCATGCGTGCTGAGTCACTTTAGTTGTGTCTGACTCTATGTGACCCCATGGACTGTAGCCCACCAGGCTCCTCTGTCCATGGGATTCTCCAGGCAAGAATACTGGAGTGGGTTGCCATGCCCTCCTCCAGGGGATCTTCCTGATCCAGGAAATGAATACAGGTCACCCAAATTGAAGGCAGATTCTTTACTGTCTGAGCCACCAAGGAATGCATATATAAGTCAATTATTTATCTACCAGCCACACTCCAATCATTCTTTACCCTCCATCCTGCATTATCTTTTTATGGCATTAACAACTATCTGAAATTTCTTCTCCTATCTATTTGCTCATTTTTTACCTACCTCTTCTCATGGATATAAGCTTATGAGGATGGAGACCATCCTGTTTGCTGCTATGTGCCAGCATTCAAAACAGTGCCATTCACAAAGGAAATACAAAGAGGCACAAATTAAAAAAAAAAAAAAAAAAAAACCATGAATCTGTTGAATGCATGGATGTTTGTCATTGGTTGGTTTTCCAGAATCTCTTCATTTACAGGGTACAGCTGAAAGAGTATCTAGACCGCCCTCCCCCCCCCCAAAAAAAGCTAACTACTGTGGCCCTGACCAAATCTGGTATCAAGATCAGGTTACTTTGTGGGTACTTGTTTGGGTATCCAGACAGCTGGAATCTTTAGATAAATTAACTCTGTGCTGTGTGTATCACTAAGTTGTGACTGACTCTTTGTGACCCCATAGGCTGTAGCCCAACAAGGCTCCACTGTTCATGAAATTTCCCAGGCAAGAAAACTGGAGTGGGTTGCATTTTCTTCTCCAGAAACTGAACTCATGTCTCCTGCACCTTCTCCTCCTGAGAGGCAGATTCTTTACCACTTGAGCCACCACGGAAGTCCACAGCTACAAAGCATTTGGGAATGGAAATTTGTGCATTACATCTGTGGGGACGAGTCTAGCTTTCATCTGTCTGTGCTCATTCATTTCAGTCGTGTCCAACTGTTTATGACTCTAGAGACTGTAGCTCACCAGGCTCCTCTGTCCATGTGATTCTTCAGGGAAAAATACTGGAGTGGGTTGCCATTTCCTCCTCCAGCAGATCTTCCCCAACCAGGGATCGAACTCATGTATCCTGCATTGGCAGGTGTATTCCCTACCACTGAGCCACTGGGGAAGCCCTAATCTAGCTTATTGTCACTCAATTATATTGTAATTTACTATGCTTTTGAACTGTGGTGTTGGAGAAGACTCTTGAGAGTGCCTTGGATTGCCAAGGAGATCCAACCAGTCTGTCCTAAAGGAAATCAGTCCTGAATATTCATTGAAAGGACTGATGCTGAAGCTGAAACTCCAATACTTTGGCCACCTAAATGGGAAGAACTGACTCATTTGAAAAGACCTTGATGCTGGGAAAGATTGAAGATGGGAGGAGAAAGGGACGACAGAGGATGAGATGGTTGGATGGCATCACCAACTCAATGGACATGAGCTTGAGTAAACTCTGGGAGTTGATGATGGACGGGAGGCCTGGTGTGCTGCAGCCCATGGGGTCGCAAAGAGTTGGACATGTTTGAGTGATTGAACTGAACTGATCGATTCCCTCTTCTGGTGTAGGAAAAGATTAGAGCCCTTGGGATTATTTAGCTGAGAGGAAAAAATACTGAGATGAGATATAATCTGCTCACTAAAACAAGTCTTGTCAAATTTATCTCAGGTCATTGTTGGTTAGGGTCATTAAGCTGGTGGATCTGGAGGAAGGTTCTACACTACAGGAGTTTGTGGGGTCTCTCAGGTTATTCTCACAGATGATAAGGGAAAAGGCAGGTGAACTGGTGTATGGTGGAATGACCATCCTTGAAGGGTGCAGGAAGGGTCTTTGGTGATAGATTTTAATAGATTTGATATGAGTACCTACAAAGCATACTGATTAAATCTGTGAATCACAAGGCATACCCAGGAGTAAGAAGTAACACATGGGTGACAGAATCAGGTCCCATAAGCATCTTATTGAACTGTAACAATGGGCATAACATAGCATGACTGGATTTAACAGAAAGATCAAGCCATGTGCCTGGGTTCTACAAGGTAATCACACATCTGACCCAGCTGAGTTCTTTTAAATCATCTAAGCCACGCCCTTTTCTTACAGTTCATGGGGCTCTCAAGGCAAGAAAGAAACTGAAGCTGAAACTCCAGTACTTTGGCCACCTGATGTGAAGAACTGACTCATTGGAAAAGACCTGGATGCTGGGAAAGACTAAAGGCAGGAGGAGAAGGGGACAACAGAGGATGAGATGGTTGGATGGCATCACTGACTCAATAGCCATGAGTTTGGTAGACTCTGGGAGTTGGTGATGGACAGGGAGGCCTGGTGTGCTGTGGTTCATGGGGTTGCAAAGAGTCAGACACCATTGACCGACTGAACTGAACTGAAGCCACACCCAAGCTGCACAACTGATATATCCTGGGAAAACCAGTCCCTGGCACCTAACAGAGCTCGAGTCTAGAGCCCCAGTGCCCACAGTCAGAGCTAATTCATTTCTTGACCCAGTCTGTTGCAGCTCCTGCCCTCGGACCCCATTCCTTGGCTCTGGCCACAGGCTCCCCTCTGCTGCTATGGGGCCATTTCCCCCATTTGACCTCTCCTGGTTTACACTCAAGCCTCTTTGAGTCCAGTCTATGGGACCCACACCAGCACCTTCTCTGAGAATAGAGAGCTTAAGGAGAGAATGCTCGAAGCATGGACCCATCTTGGCACCCATGAAAACAAACACCCATGGAGAAGACAGTTACTTGTGTGTGTATGTGTGTATGTGTGTGTTTAATCTTCATTCTTTTTCTTTCACTGTATACAAATATATTTATAAAATTCATTCACACTTTATTGCCACCGTCTTTTACTTTACAGCTTATTAAGATGTTTTGACCGTGAAAATATTCTTCTATGACAGGTTCATTGAAGAATGCATGTCAGAACTATTTAAAAGTATAGAGTTGTTTTACTTCTAAACTTTAAGAAAATATCATGCATTATTCCTTGCTAATTTCAGTTTTTCTGAAGGGAAATATAGATGATCAAAACTGGTTCAGGAGGACGTCCACTTGGCTGGGTCTCTGGCTCTCAGCTCTCCGCATGACAACCCTTGTCCACCTGGTCACACATCCATAGTGGCTCATGAAACTATTTTGTTTGTATGTTTTGTCAAGAGCAATTAGGTATTTTGAAAAGCATTTCATTACCTCCAAATTTTCCTTGATTATGACTTAATCTTTTAAGACCTGAAATGCACCAGAATCCAGCCGAGGCTGCATTCAGAGGCTCCTCTAGAGCCTCCGACTCTCAGCCCTTTCCTACCATCTCTCCAGAGAGAGGAGCTGTCCTCTGTTTGCCATGCTCCGTGCTCTGTGAGTTAGATCAGGTGGCTTGGGGAGGGGCCAGAGAATCATAAACGTGTTCTCAAACTTGTGACTACTGGTGATTTCAGGCTGGTTTCCAAGCTGTTTGCTGAGGTAGGAGGACAGACGGAGTTCTTAGTAATGGCCATCCATACACACCCTTCCAGACTCACTGCTGGGCCCTGCAGACTGTCTGTGCTTCTCCCTCTGGGAAGGAACAAGAGATGAGCTCTGATGTCACTTGGAGTCTTTCTATATCTTAGCTGATCCCAGTTTCCTCTCATAAGGAGCAAAACCAAACCTCCTAAAGCTACCCATGTCAGCTACGGCCCACTTCATCTTCCTGGCAACAGGGCCCCCTGAGGACCTTCCCTCAGGTTCTGGGAAGAATATGAGAGAGCAGAAAACCACCTTTCAGGGCTCACACCCACGACTACAGAACGCACGTCCCCACTCAGACCTGGAGGACTGCCTCTGTGCCTGCCTCCTGCTGTGGTCTCTGGATGGAGCCCGTTCCCAGCTCCTGAGGCCTTCCTGACTTCAGTGCAGGCTCAAAGTGAGCCTGCCCCACGAAGCATCCACGAGTCCCCCTCACAAGCGTCCAATTCACTCAGCACCTGTGGCCTTAGCTCTCGCGGCCTCTCTCTGGCCCCCTCGTGTTAGGCTGCTCAGCACAGAGGTCCCCACTCACTCCCTGGACTGCAGGATTCTTTGCAGCACAGTGACTGACTCATCTTCTTTTTCCCCACAGGCGCTCATTACCCTAAAAGCTGCCTGAGTTCCTGATGCCCTGAATGAAGCTGCTTACTTCTGTTTCTTCTGGGACATATCATAAGCAATTCTTCTTTCCAAACACGCTGCCACCTTCCAACTCTGGCTCCCAGGAGCCCCCGGCTGAGTTCTTTCCTAGAATCAGGGAGAGGCCTCTGGGTTCCTTCCCAGTGTACGCCCACACTGCACACACCCATCTAATGCCACCTTAGCCTGTGGGCGAGGAAGCCACTGACAGCAGCTCTTCCTGGGCCCTTCACACCCCCTCCCGGGGTAAAGACATCAGGGACCCCCTTCAGTCACTTTGGGGAGAAGACTGAGACCTCCACAGGCATGCACCTCCCAGGAGGAAGTTGGGTCAGTGGAACCTGCAGTGGCCCACAAGCTAAAAACTCAGGCTCTCATCAAAGTCTTTTCTGCCTCTGATCTCTTCCAGGGCCACTTCTCTGTAAAGATAAAATCAGTGCCTCCCAAGTGTCTTCAGCTTCAAACCCTAATATGAAAATGAAAAAAATAAAATATAGACAGACTTGTCCAGACTGAAATAGAAAGGGATGTGGCTTCATCTCTCTTGCTTGATTTCTCTTTCCCTGGTTTCCTCTCCGCCCAGCAGCTGGCCCCATGAGAACTCCTGGGAACCACAGGACAGTTTGAAACCACTGCAGAGATGGTCACTGAGGACCCCTCTTCATCTGAGTTTCTGATCTTTAGCTTGGACAGCAGCAACGGCCCAATGTGGAGAGGAGCTGAGGGCAGCAAAACTTGTTACTGAGGAGAACCTGAGATCTACCTAGGAATGTGGTCACTGTGTGTGCACGCGTGGCACGTACCAAAGTTCCAGGCCACAGCAGTGTGCGGCTGCTTAGAAGCAGGGCTGTATTCTACCCACCTCTGCATAATCATCACTTGGCATGTGGTCGTATCAAAGCTGCCATCTCTCTATCACATTTGAAAGTGAAAGTGAAGTCGTGCAGTCGTGTCCAACTCTTTGTGACCCCATGGACTGTAGCCTACCAGGCTCCTCTGTCCATGGGATTTTCCAGGCAATAGTTCTGGAGTGGATTGAACTTAGTAATTATGAGTTGCTCTCCATGCCTCCTCTGACAACAGAGCATCATGTTCTACACTTCTTTGTGTCTAAACTTTTAATAGTTGTTTGTGCATCGGTCTTGTCACTCTGCTGTTGGGTATGCGAGGGCATGGATCATATCCTATTCATCTCTGCCCACAACCAGGCACAGAGGACAGAAGGAGCCAAGGGTGAGAAGTCAGGTGAGTCAACCTGAAGGTGTTCATAAAGCAGCCGGTGAGCCAGCAGTAGGAAGTTTGAGTGGGTAAAGGATGATCCATTTCAGCTGTGGTGGGGTTAGAACACGGGGCTGGACTCTGGAGGGCAAGAGGAAGGCCCCAAGGGTGGGATCGTACTGAAATCCTAAGTGAGGGCTCTGGACTGGTGGCAACCAGCAGGGTAATTCTCTGTGCCTCAACTCATCCTTTGCTAGCTTGAGTGGATAATATATTATTCACCTCAGAGGCTCTTTTGAGAATGAACAACATAAGGAATGTAATGTAGTTAGCATGGTGCTGGGCACCTAATAAGTTTTCAAGCATTAACTATGATGTCATTATTTTTTGTGTATAATTCATAAAACACTTTCCCAAATCAGCCTCGATTTCTCAGAAATATTTAGTAGGTTGGGGGCTCTGAAAATAGCTATGAAAGTAAGATTCTCAATAAACTACTAATAAATAATTGGGCAAGTTCTTACCTGGAGCAGCTGGAGCAAAATACCATAGACTGGGTTATAAACAACAGGAATTTATTGCTTAGAGTTCTGGAGGCAGAAACTTCAGACTCAAGGTGACAGCATGGTTTCCTTTGGTGAAAGTCCCCATCCTGTTCGTAGCCCATATGTTCTTGCTGGGCCCTCACATGCTGGCCAGGACCAGGGTGCTCTCTGGGGCCTCTCTTTTGGAGCACTAATGCCATTCATGAAAGTCTCACTCTCATGACCTACTCACTTCCCAAAGACCCAACTCCTGATAAAATCATCTTTGGGGAGAGGATCTCAACATAAAAATT
>SJXQ01005314.1:149630-160282 GCA_006408695.1 Aepyceros melampus | reverse complement strand
GCGGCGGAGGGGGGGGCGGGGATACAAACATTCAGACTGTAACAGGGAAGATGTATAGGCATAAAAAGAGAAGCACATCCAGAGACACACAGGCATGCCTGATTCTTTACACTCCCTTTTCCAGATGTCCCCTGGATAGAATTTTGCAAACAATATGTCACAACAAACACTCTTGGCTCTGCCCCTCCAGGGATGAAACTTGAGCCAACATGGAGAAAGGCATTCTCATCACAATTTCTGCTGAGAAGACTGTGGTTCCTTGGGATGAGGAAAGCCTATGATAAAATGTTGTGCATGAATTGAAAAAGTAACTAGTTTTATTGCAGAGAATGGAGTACAAGAAACAATTTATTCAGGCCCTGAAATGTACCTCCCTTGTTCTGTTACACACTGAATCCATCCTTTAGAAAGCAAAAGTGGATATATATGTGAAATCTCTTGTGGGGTCACTGCTCCTTTATCCTGGGTCTTGGTGTGCACAAGGTTTTAAGTTTGTGTCCTCCAAGAGTCTGTTTCCCCAGTCCTGTATAAGTTCTGGCAGCTCTATGATGGGGTTAATGGTGATCTCCTTCAAGAGGGCTTATGCCATACCCAAGTCTGCTGCACCCAGAGCCCCTGTCCCTGCAGCAGGCCACTGCTGACCTATAACTCCACAGGAGACACTCAGACACTCAAAGACAGGTCTGGCTCAGTCTCTATGGAGTCTCCTGGTGCACACAAGATTTTGTTTGAGCCCTCTGAGCATCTCTGGCGGGTATGGGGTTTGATTCTAAATGTGCTGTTGCCCCTCCTACTGTCTTGCTGGGGCTTCTCCTTTGCCCTTGGAAGTGGGATATATTTTTTTGGTGAGATCCAACATTCTCCTGTTGAAGGTTGTTCAGCAGCGAGTTGTAATTTTGGAGTTCTCACAGAACACGAGTGGATGTCCTTCTACTCCACCATCTCCTTCAGCAGAAAAATCTGACCCAGACTTGCCTGTGAATGTGCAGGAGTCTCTGGTGGAGGTGAGGGTCGGTGGCAGCTGGAGCAGGGCCAGGGGCACTGAGCACAGCAGTGAAGGCACAGACCTTTTGAAAGACATCCCCATTATCTTCATCACCTCCACCATAGTTTGGCCTCAGGTTAAACAACAGAGAGGGAACACAGCACTGCCCATCAACAAAAAATTGAATTAACGATTTATGGAGCATGGCCCCATCCATCAGAACAAGACCCAGTTCCCCCTAGTCAGGTTGTCCCATTAGGAAGCTTCCACAAACCTCTTAACCTTCTCCATCAGAGGGCAGACAGAAGGAAAACCACAATCACAGAAAACTAATCAACTGATCACATGGACCACAGCCTTGTCTAATTCAATGAAACCGTGAGCCATGCAGTGTAGGGCCACCCAAGACGGACGGGTCATGGTAGAGAGTTCTGACAAAACGTGGTCCCCTTGAGAAGGGAATGGTAAACCACTTCAGTATTCTTGCCTTGAGAACCCCATGAACAGTATGAAAAGGCAAAAAGATATGACACTGAAAGATGAACTCCCCATGTTTGTAGGTGCCCAATATGCTACAGGAGATCAGTGGAGAAATAACTTCAGAAAGAATGAAGAGATGGAGCCAAGCAAAAGAAACACCCAGTTGTGGATGTGACAGGTGATGAAAGTAAAGTCCAGTGCTATAAAGAACAATATTGCATAGAAACCTGGGACATTAGGTCCATGACTCAAGGTAAATTGGAAGTGGTCAAACAGGAGATGGAAACAGTGAATATTGACATTTTAGGAATCAGTGAACTAAAATGGACTGGAATGGGTGAATTTAACTCAGATGACCATTATATCTACTCCTGTGGGCAAGAATCCCTTAGAAGAAATGGAGTAGTCATCATAGTGAACAAAAGAGTCTGAAATGCAGTACTTGGGTACAATCTCAAAAACAACAGAATGATCTCTGTTCATTTCTTTTAATACAAGTCTATGCCCTGAGCAGTAATGCTGAAGAAGCTGAAGTTGAATGGTTCTATGAAGACCTACAAGACCTTCTAGAACTAATGCCCAAAAAAGATGTCATTTTCATTATAGGGGACTGGAATGCAAAATTAAGAAGTCAAGAGATACCTGGAGTAACAGGCAAGTTTGACCTTGGAGTACAGAATGAAGCAGGGCAAAGGGTAACAGAGTTTTGCCAAGAGAATGCGCAGGTCATAGCAAACAGTCTCTTCCAACAACACAAGAGGGGACTCTATACGTGGACATCAGCAGATGGTCAACACCAAAATCAAATTGATTATATCCTTTGCAGCCAAAGATGGAGAAGCAGTATACAGTCAGCAAAAACAAGACCAGGAGCTGACTGTGGCTCAGATCATGAACTCCTTATTGCCAAATTCAGACTGGAACTGAAGAAAGTAGGGAAAACCAGAGACCTACAAGACTTTTTAGAACTAACACTCAAAAAAGATATTCTTTTCATTATAGGGGACTGCAATGCAAAAGTAGGAAGTCAAGAAACACCTGGAGTAACAGGCAAATTTGGCCTTGGAGTACAGAATGAAGCAGGGCAAAGGCTAATAGAGTTTTGCCAAGAAAATGCACTGGTCAGAGCAAACACCCTTTTCCAATAACACAAGAGAAGACTCTACACATGGACATCATCAGATGGTCAACACCAAAATCAGATTGATTATATTCTTTGCAGCCAAAGATGGAGAAGCAGTATACAGTCAGCAAAAATAAGACCAGGAGCTGATTGTGGCTCAGATCATGAACTCCTTATTGCCAAATTCAGATTTAAATTGAAGAAAGTAGGGAAAACCACTAGACCATTCAGGTATGACCTAAATCAAATCCCTTATGATTATACAGTGGAAGTGAGAAATAGATTTAAGGGCCTAGATCTGATACATAGAGTGCCTGATGAACTATGGACTGAGGTTCATGACATTATACAGGAGACAGGGATCAAGATCATCCCCATGGAAAAGAAATGCAAAAAAGCAAAATGGCTGTCTGAAGAGGACTTACAAATAGCTGTGAAAAGAAGAGAGGCAAAAAACAAAGGAGAAAAGGAAAGATATAAGCATCTGAATGCAGAATTCCAAAGAATAGCAAGGAGAGATAAGAAAGCCTTCTTCAGTGATCAATGCAAAGAAATAGAAGAAAAAAACAGAATCAGAAAGACTAGAGATCTCTTCAAGAAAATTAGAGATCCCAAGGGAACACTTCATGCAAAGATGGGCTCGATAAAGGACAGAAATGGTCTGGACCTAACAGAAGCAGAGGATACTAAGAAGAGGTGGCAAGAATACACAGAGGAACTGAAAAAAAAAAAAAAGAGAGAGAGAGAGATTCATGACCCAGATAATCACGATGGTGTGATCACTCACCTAGAGCCAGACATCCTGGAATGTGAAGTCAAGTGGGCCTTAGGAAGCATCACTACGAACAAAGCTAGTAGAGATGATGGAATTCCAGTTGAGCTGTTTCAAATTCTGAAAGATGATGCTGTGAAGTGCTGCACTCAATATGCCAGCACATTTGGAAAACTCAGCAGTGGCCACACGACTGGAAAAGGTCAGTTTTCATTCCAATCCAGAAGAAAGGCAATGCCAAAGAATACTCAAACTATTTCACAGTTGTACTTAACTCACATGCTAGTAAAGTAATGCTCAAAATTCTCCAAGCCAGGCTTCAGCAATACATGAACCATGAACTTCCAAATGTTCAAGCTCGTTTTAGAAAAGGCAGAGAAACCAGAAATCAAATTGGCAACATCTGCTGGATCATCAAAAAAGCAAGAGAGTTCCAGAGAAGCATCTATTTCTGCTTTATTGACTTTGCCAAAGCCTTTGACTGTGTGGATCACAATAAACTGTGGAAAATTCTGAAATGAGATGGGAATACTAGACCACCTGACCTGTCTCTTGAGAAACCTATATGCAGATCAGGAAGCAACAGTTAGAACTGGACATGGAACAACAGACTGGTTCCAAATAGGAAAAGGAGTATGTCAAGGGTGTATATTGTCACCCTGCTTATTTAACTTCTATGCAGAGTACATCATGAGGAAGCACAAGCTGGAATCAAGATTGCCAGAAGAAATATCAATAACCTCAGATATGCAGATGACACCACCCTTATCGCAGAAAGTGAAGAAGAACTAAAGAGCCTCTTGATGAAAGTGAAACAGGAGAGTGAAAAAGTTGGCTTAGAACTCAAAATTAAGAAAACTAAGATCCTGGCACCTGGTCCCATCACTTCATGGCACACAGATGGGCAAACAGCAGAAACAGTGAGAGACTTTAGTCTTTGGGGCTCCAAAGTCACTGCAGATGCTGACTGCAGCCATGAAATTAAAAAGTGCTTGCTCCTTCGAAGAAAACCTATGACCAATCTAGACAGCATATTAAAAAGCAGAGATATTGATCTATATTTCTGTCTTTGTCCAGTACCTTACTGTCTTGATGAGTGTAGCTTTGTAGTATAGTCTGAAGTCAGACAGGTTGATTCCTCCAGTTGCATTCTTCTTTCTAAGATTGCTTTGGCTATTTGAGGTTTTTTGTATTTCCAAACTCTGAAATTATTTGTTTTAGTTCTGTGAAAAATACCATTGGTAGCTTGATAGGGTCTATAGATAGCTTTGTGTAGTATACTCATTTTCACTATATTGATTCTTCTGATCTATGAACATAGTATATTTCCCTAGATCAACAGAACAAAATAGAAAGCCCAGAGGTATGTCCACGCACCTATGGACACCTTATCTTTGACAAAGGAGGCAAGAATATACAATCTCTTTAACAAGTGGTGCTGGAAAAACTGCTCAACCACTGTTTAAAAAAATGAAACTATTACACTTTCTAACACCACATATAAACATAAACTCAAAATGGATTAAAGATCTAAATGTAAAACCATAAGCTATAAAACTCCTAGAGGAAAACATAGACAAAAGAGTCTGAAAAATCACAGCAGGATCCTCTATGATCCACCTCCCAGAGTAATAGAAATAAAAGCAAAATAAACAAATGGTACCTAATAAACTTAAAAGCTTTTGCACAATGAAGGAAACTATAAGCAAGGTGAAAAGACAGCTTTCAGAATGGGTGAAAATAATAGCAAATGAAGCAACTGACAAAGAATTAATCTCAAAAATATACAAGCAGCTCATGCAGTTCAATTCCAGAAAAATAAATGACCCAATCAAAAAATGGGCATAGAACTAAACAGACATTTCTCCAAAGAAGACATACAGATGGCTAACAAACACAGGAAAAGATGCTCAACATCACTCATTATCAGAGAAATGCAAATCAAAACCACAACAAGGTACCATCTCACGCCAGTCAGAATGGCTGCTATCAAAAAGTCTACAAACAATAAATGCCTGAAAGAGTGCAGAGAAAAAGGAATCCTCTTACACTGTTGGTGGGAATGCAAACTAGTACAGCCGCTATGGAGAACAGTGTGGAGAGTCCTTAAAAACCTGAAATAAAACTGCCATATGACCCAGCAATCCCACTGCTGGGCATACACACTGAGGAAACCAGAATTAAAGAGACACATGTACCCCAGTGCTCATCACAGCACTGTTTACAATAGCTAGGACATGGAAGCAACCTAGATGTCCATCAGCAGATGAACGGATAAGAAAGCTGTGGTACATATACTCAATGGAGTATTTCTCAGCTATTAAAAAGAACACATTTGACTCAGTTCTAATGAGGTGGATGAAACTGGAGCCTGTTATATGGAGTGAAGTAAGCTAAAAAGAAAAATACCAATACGATATATTAATGCATATATATGGAATTTAGAAAGATGGTTATGATGACCTTCTATGTGAGACAGCAAAAGAGACACAGATGTAAAGAACAGAATTTTGGACTCTATGGGGAAGGCAAGGGTGGGATGATTTGAGAAAACAGCATTGAAACATGTATATTACCATATACGAAATAGAGGACCAGTCCGGATTCGATGCATGAGACAACGCGCTCAGGGCTGGTGCACTGGGATGACCCAGAGGGATGGGATGGGGAGGGAGGTGGGAAGGGGGTTCAGGATGGGGAACACATGTACACTCATGGCTGATTCATGTTGGTGTATGGTGAAAGCCACTACAATATCATAATTAGCCTCCAATTAAAATAAGATAATTAATTTTAAAAAAAGCAAAGACATTACTTTGCCAACAAAGGTTCATCTAGTCAAAGCTATGGTTTTTACAGTAGTCATGTATGGATGTGAGAGTTGGACTATAAAGAAAGCTGAGCGCCAAAGAATTGATGCTTTTGAACTGTGTTGTTGGAGAAGACTCTTGAGAGTCCCTTGGACTCCAAGGAGAACAAACCAGTCCATCCTAAAGGAAATAAGTCCTGAATATTCGTTGGAAGGACTGAGGCTGAAGCTGAAGCTCCAATACTTTGGCCACCTGATGCGATGAACTGACTCACTAGAAAAGACCCTGATGCTGGGAAAGATTGAAGGCGGGAGGAGAAAGTGATGACAGAGGATGAGATAGTTGGATGGCATCACCGACTCAATGGACATGAGTTCGAGTAAGCTCCAAGAGTGGTGATGGCCAGGGAAGCCTGGCCTGTTGCAGTCCATGGGGTCGCAAAGAGTCAGACACGACTGAGTGATTGAACTGATGTGAAATCTATATATCCCACTTCATAGACCAGGTTTGTAAAATAAGTTTATTTTTCTGCTAATAATAAAATCTATGACTCTAAGGTCACACTTACTGTTGAGAGACTTTTTCTCCCTGCCATGCAATTGCTTCTTTCTGTGATTCCAGGTTATTAAGAGAATTAAAGAAGTTATTACAGGAAAAGTGTTTATAATAGTGTCCAGCTCAATTCTAACAGAATAGCACTCACTCAATAAATATTCTTTATTATTATTCCCACCATCAGTATCACTCCCAGTATTTCAGTTTGTCCAGTGGGGCTTCCCAGGTGGTGCTAATGGTAAAAAGACTGCCTGCCAAAGCAGCAGACGTAAGAGATGCAGGTTCAATCCCTTGGTGGGGAAGATCCCCTGGAGCAGGAAATGACAACCCACTCCAGTATTCTTGCCTGGAGAATCCCATGGACAGAGGAACCTGTCGGGATACAAGCCATGGGATCACAAAGAGTCAGACACAACTGAAGCAACTTAGCACACACTGGAGTCTGAATTTGGGAAGCCAGCTAGAGGCAAAGGATGTCCCAGATGCAATGCTCACAAGTGTACAGGCTCCCTGGTCTTCCCGGCACCAGCTAGAAGTGGACTCACTCAACTGCCTATGGTTGGGTAAGGCCACATGACTAGTTCTGGCCACTGGGTTGTGAATGGAAGCAACACATGTTCGCCTCCACGATGGAGTTTTAATTGCTGATGCAGAACCTGCCAGAAGACCAGCAATGTTGCAGATGAGGGCTGCTCCTTCTGTCTCCATCCTCAGCTGAGAACAGTGATGAGATGGAACAGAATTCCTGCCAGCTTGTAATGGCTGTTATAGCAATGTCTTCACTCTTTTACCCACTAGGGTTTGGGTTTGTTTGTTTCTGTGACTCACTCTAGCCCAACACCGGGAACTCGATTAACGCAAAGAGGCTATTGCATGGCAAGTGTATCTCCAAAGGAGGCCATGGCTTATTGCAAGTTCAAAAAGGTTTTTTGCCAGTGGCTCTTTCTGCCACAGCATTTCTCAGGGCCAGGATATGGGGGAGATATTTCTGGGAAAATATGGGAGAAGGGAAAATAAGGTTCCTCCTTCCAGCATTTTGCTCAACTATGAGCTCCTAGTGTTGTGGTCATTCCTTGCTAACATTGACTCGGTTTTAAGTTGGTTCAGCCCCAAACATATGCTTCATCCTCAGTTTGACAAATGCCCTGTCCCCAACCAAGTCACCACTCCACCACTGTGATATTTTGGTGTCCTTTTCACGTACTGGTTTCAGTCAGTGCCATCTAAATCATCAGAAATTTTCAAACATGTTAAACATCAAAACGGAAAGTAAAAGGGAATTTCCAGCCCTTTCAAAAGCCCTTAGCTCCTTATGCAAATATGCTCAAACAACCGTCTAATCTTTAAGCTCTCTATACGGGAAGAATGGATGGCTTTGTCACACCCCAAATGTCTCCCAATTCCCACATATCAGACATCTGGTTCTTTCTCCTGGCTTTCCATAGCATCATAGCTCTGGGCAGAAACATTTATTGACCATTTCTCAGGATCTCTGCAGTTTTCTGTCTTCAGGGCATACATACATGGTGATGACATAGCATGGCACAAACACAGAGGATACAATGGGAATCATTCCTGACCCCTCCCTCTCCTTCCCATATACCCAGCAAAGTGATGGTGAGATATCCTGCTTCCTAGGAAAGGATGATGGGGTGTGGGCGGGGCTGGGCACAGGAAGTGCACGGACCTGCTGTGGGGTGACTGTAATCAGCTGGCCTGTCACTGAGCACACGTGAAACACCCTTGGGTACTCTCTGGTGTAACTGAATGAGACTTGGACAGGACGAGCAGGAGGGATCAGGAGCCAGGGCAATTTTAATAACTACTTTGCGTCTATATCCACAAGGGCTATACTCCTGGGACACCTCGTTTCTTACATGCCACACCTCTCACTCCTCTCCAATGCAACCCCCCCCATGCTAATAAGCCTGGTCACTAATCTTGAGAATACTGGATTCATTTGTACTCCTTTGCTCATATGGCGTTCAACTGTCTATATAGCTCTTCCCTTGTTCTCTGTTTATCTGACCTAACTTAGGCAATCCTTCAAGGCCCTCTTCTTTTCTTAACTCTTTAAACTAAACTCTGCCTACATGGTCTCTCTCTGCCACACTGCACTATCATCCATTTATGCACTTAATTGCATGCCATCTCATCATTATTTTAATAGTTTCCAAGTGTCTGGTTTGTCTAAACTACATTTCCTTTGAGTTTAGGGGTAATGAATGTCCTCCATTTTTCTACAAGAGCCCCTGTGCTTCCATATATAGTAGTAGTCTAATATTTATTGTATGTGTGGATGAAGAAATAACACATGTAATGTGTGTGTGTGTGCGCGCGCGTGTGCGCGCGCGCTTAGTTGCTGAGTCATGTCTGACTCTTTGCCAGCCTCCTCTTTCCATGGGATTTCCCCTGCAAGAATACTGGGGTGGATTGCCATTCCTTTCTCCAGGGGATCTTCCTGACCCAGGGATCGAACCCATGTCTCCTGTGTCTCCTGCATTGGCAGGTAGATTCTTTACCACTGAGCTACCTGGGAAATCCTATGGTATTTGTATACTTCCTTTATATGGTTCTGCCAAAATGACATCACTTAATCTCTCACTACAACTTTGTTTTTGTACAGTGGAAACAGATTTTCTCTGATGTAGCATACCCCCATTGGGAAGATGTACATCGTGGGAAAAACTGCAAATTCTCTGGCTGCATCATTTGGGATAAACCAAGACAGTGACTGCAGCCATGAGATTAAAAGATGCTTACTCCTTGGAAGGAAAGTTATGACCAACCTAGACAGCATATTCAAAAGCAGAGACATTACTTTGCCAACAAAGGTCCATCTCATCAAGGCTATGGTTTTTCCAGTGGTCATGTATGGATGTGAGAGGTGGACTGTGAAGAAAGCGAGCACTGAAGAATTGACGCTTTTGAACTGTGGTGTTGGAGAAGACTCTTGAGAGTCCCTTGGACTACAAAGAGATCCACCCAGTCCATTCTGAAGGAGATCAGCCCTGGGATTTCTTTGGAAGGAATGATGCTAAAGCTGAAACTCCAGTACTTGGCCACCTCATGCGAAGAGTCAACTCATTGAAAATGACTCTGATGCTGGGAGGGATTGGGGGCAGGAGGAGAAGGGGACGACCGAGGATGAGATGGCTGGATGGCATCACGGACTCAATGGACATGAGTTTGAGTGAATTCTGGAGTTGGTGGTGGACAGGGAGGCCTGGCGTGCTGTGATTCACGGGGTGGCAAAGAGTCGGACACGACTGAACTGAACTTAAGATCTACCATCCAACCCACACCTGAAAAGGGGGACAATAATAACAATAGTAGTAATAACAATGATGTGGGGGCACTGTGTTTGCCTCCGCAAGATCCACATGCAGTGTGTTTGCCTGTTCTCTCCAGCTCCCGTCAAAGCAGGTGGAAAATGGACTAAGCCAAATGAATGAAGATAATCCTGTCTCCAGCTACAGTTGTTGGTTCAGATGTGGGCCCTTGTCCCAACTCAGGTCAATGAGTAAAGGAAAGGTGTTTGCTTGCTGACTCTGAAAAAGATGCATTTTCACTAAGCAAGACCTTCCCAAAGCTTTAGATGAAACTCACATCATGGAAAGCATGGCGGACAGATGGAAAGAAACTAGTTACTGGTTGAATCAAACTGTCCCTGAAGTCCATCCTGTCCTGGACTTGAGTAAAATGAGCTATCTGTTCAAGGTCAACTCAGTCCACTTAGAGCTGGATTTCCTGTTACTTGCAACCCAATATAACCTATAAAGACAATAATAGTTCATCACAAACTCACAGAGTAATTGGGAGGGTAAAGGTTAATCACAGATGCAAAACTGCTGCATCGGTTTTACCATGCAAATATTTGTTGCTGACAGTTTCTGTGTTAAGATTTCTTCCCTTAAGACATAGAAC
>SJXQ01005314.1:0-148732 GCA_006408695.1 Aepyceros melampus | reverse complement strand
GTGGTTATCTTGGGCATTAAATTTTTTTCTCAACAGAGATTCCAGAAAGCTTGAAACATTAAAACACAAGCGGATCGGGTTAAAAGTGCAGCAGATGCATATGACAAATTTCTAGAAGGAAATGATTTATATAAAACCTGGTGCATAGCACAAAATAAGTGCTAAATAACTCTCTTCAATTTTAATGTTTGAAAATAATCACATAAGGTATAACGTCGAAGTTACCAAAGTTAGTGTCGAGTCAATCTCTCTTCTTCCCGGGACCCCTCAATCATCCGATATACCTTCCTTTGCATTTCTTTCGTGTATTTCCAGAGCTACTCTATAGGCTCCAGGAGCATCCCATACAAACTGCTGTGCTCCATTTTATTTTTTTAGATTCCATAATGTAACCTGGACGTCTCTCTATCAGCGTCTATAGGGTTGTCCATTTCTTTTTAAACACTGCAGAGAATTCCAAACATTGCGTAAACGCAGTTTCTTTCCCTGAACGAGGCTTTAGAGCGTTTCCCACCGTTTGCGGATGTCACACAGTGATGTCATGATTATCCCTCTAGGGAGGCATTGCACAGAACTGAGAGCGCAGCTACAGGATGCATTCTGAGCCGTGGAACTGCTGATTCAAAGGGCTCGTGGACAGTAACTTTGTTTGCATTTCTGAATTCACAAATGCTAAATTCGATGTTCTGAGGCAGCCCCCGGGGGCACCTCAGCAGCTCTCTGGGCCGTTGGGTGGTGGCCGAGGAATCCCCAGCTCGCGCTAGCCGGGCCGCACGGCCCCGCCCCGCTGGCGCGCTCCGGCCCGACCCGCAGCCCTGCCCGCGCGTCCCGCCCGCGGCCGGGAGGAGCGGCACGTGCGAGTCCACGTGAAGCTGCCGGGGCGCGCAGAGCGCAAGTGCGCCTGCGCGGGCGGCGGGAAAAGTAGGTCAGACTCCCGTGTCACGTGACCCGCTCCCCTCAGCGCTCCCGGCGCCTCCCGCCCGGGCGCAGCCGGCAGGCGCTCCGCAGCCAGCGTGAGCGGCGGGCGCGGCCCGCGAGCGCCCGGCGCCCGCGAGGATTCGCCGGTTCTCGTCCCTCCCGGGCGCTCCGCTCCGAAGTCGGGCGGGCGAAGAAGCTCCGCTCCGAGCCTCCCGGCGCGGAGTAGGAGCGAACCGCAGAGGGCGGCGGCCTCCCCTCCCTGACGGGGGCGTGGCTCGTCGAGGCGCTGCCGGCTGCGGGGAGGGGGCGTGTGGCCGCTCCAGGTCGGCCGCACTCCACGGAGCTTTCTCGGTCCCTGTTCGTGAGGAAACTTCAGACACTCAGGGAGACGGACTGTGTCCAGGGAATCTTCCCAGCCCAGGGATCGAACCCGCCTTTCCCGCACTGCTGGCGGATTCTTCACCGCCTGAGCCACCGGTGAAATAGAGTGTGACTGGTTCCTGGATGTTTGCAGGAATGCTCCTCAGGCCCCGTTTCTAATCTGCGCCCCCGCCGAGATACCTCACTGCGAGGATTTTAGGCGCATTTCTCACCTTCCACAGGACTTCAGAGGTGATGGGTGCCCATGGGGCTGGCTGTGTGTGAGGCAGCTCTGAATCAACTGAAGCCTGGGTTTTGTGTATTAGGAAAAACTATTTCTTGTCTCCACCCTTTCTGATTTTAAACTTTTTGCACAAAGACGGGCTCCGCCTAAGTGGGTTGCAAACCAGTGGAAGAGACCAACAAAGTCAGCGGGCCACACCGCAGTGGGCTGTAAATCCTTCGATAGAGGTGCGCCCAGGTGTTACATAAGCACAAAGGAGGAGGGCACCCAAGCGCAGGGGTGGGTACCCTGAGTCTTGACGGCTAAGTGGGAGTTAGCTGGCAGAAAAGTAAGGCAGAGAGGGTGGGTAAGTGTTCCAAACAAAAGGAGCTACTAATAGTTACATAATGTTTCCCTCACAGAGTTCTTCACTGTAATTGTTTTAGCCATGCATGTAGTTGGAATGTATGTAGTTTCCATTTATGTTATTCTAAACCAGTCTTTAGTGAACATCATTATGCACAATGCTTTCCCCATTCCACTTTTAAATAAATCCCAGGAAAAGGATGGGTACATAGAAGTCACAAATATTTTTTAACTTTTGTAAAGCACTATCAAATTGTTTTCCAAAAGGAGTTATTTTAAATTTGTATCAAGGTAGCATTTAAATATTTAGCATTGAGGCAGTAAGTTCAGTTCAGTTTAGTCCCTCAGTCGTGTCCGACTCTTTGGAACCCCATGAATCGCTGCACGCCAGGCCTCCCTGTCCATCACCAACTCCCGAAGTTCACTGAAACTCATGTCCATCGAGTCGGTGATGCCATACAGCCATCTCATCCTCTGTTGTCCCTTTTCCCTCCTGCCCCCAATCCCTTCCAGCATCAGGGTCTTTTCCAGTGAGTCAACTCTTCACATTAGGTGGCCAAACTACTGGAGTTTCAGCTTTAGCATCATTCCTTCCAAAGAAATCCCAGGGTTGATCTCCTTCAGAATGGACTGGTTGGATCTCCTTGCAGTCCAAGGGACTCTCAAGAGTCTTCTCCAACAATACAGTTCAAAAGCATCAATTCGTAGGTGCTCAGCTTTCTTCACAGTCCAACTCTCACATCCATACATGACCACAGGAAAAACCATAGCCTTGACTAGACAGACCTTTGTTGGCAAAGCAATGTCTCTGCTTTTGAATATGCTATCTAGGTTGGTCATAACTTTTCTTGCACGGAGTAAGCGTCTTTTAATTTCATGGCTGCAGTCACCATCTGCAGTGATTTTGGAGCCCAAAAAGATAAACTGTTTCCACTGTTTCCCATCTATTTCCCATGAAGTGATGGGACCAGATGCCATGATCTTTGTTTTCTGAATGTTGAGCTTTAAGCCAAAATTTTCACTCTCCTCTTTCACTTTCATCAAGAGGCTCTTTAGCTCCTCCTCACTTTCTGCCATGAGGGTGGTGTCACCTGCATATCTGAGGTTACTGATGTTTCTCCTGGCAGTCTTGTCATCCTGCTTCTTTAACTTATATGCAGAGGCAGTAAGTCGCCCTTTAATTATTTCAAATCAACATAGTCTGATGAGATGAATGCTTTATCAAAATGCCATAAATCATATGCATTTCTAGTTTTCATGACCCATGATAAAATTCTGATTGAATTCAAGTCTGAAAAATGGAAAATATCAGATCAGTGCATTTCAGTCTTACAGGGAACCAGGTAGCGTGTGTGTGTGTGTGTGTGTGTGTGTGTGTGTGTTCGGAGTGGGAGTTAAGAGTTGAGGGACAGAGAATAGGAGTGAGAGAAACTAAAGCAGCACTAATGTCCAATACTTGTCTCTGATTACTTTCTTGCTGTGAATCAAGAGGAACAGAGAAGTTAGCGCCACACAAGTCAGAACAAGCCAGGAAAGTTCCACACCTTGCAGCAAATGTCAGAACAGCAGCAGAATCAAAGGGGTCCAGAGTTTGACCCAAAAGGCCACGATAACTTAGAGGAAGCCTGATCACCTGCTGGAAAGGAAATTCCAGAAACCTGCATGCTTCCCAGCTAAGTCTCTATTGGCATCTGTACCTACAAGAAGAAAACAGTACTGTGACACTCAAAAGGCCATTTAGGGGGAAAGTAATTTAGGTGATAGGGCCTATGAAAGTAAAACATACCTTCCTTTTTGCCTGTATTAAGCTAGATGGTTAAGGAAAGCAGAAGCATGGTACAGTTTTGATTTTGCAAAGCTATAGTTCACATTGTGTTGTTCCCTAATATCTATTCTGCCCATTGGGTAATGACCATACACTTTGGGGGAAGGGATTTACCTCCCAGCAGCCTCTGGGGCTGCCTTGATTGAATTAACAAATCAGAGTAGTCTCATTGCATTTTTATGAAAATTAAGAGTTAATTCAGTGAAAGCACTTAGAAGGGTGACTGCCACATGTTAAGAGCTCAGTGAACATTTGTTGTTGATACTGTTGTTATGGTTAGTGTAACAATGACTGTTCAATCAGAGAAAGCCTGAACTTGTTTTAGTGGTTACTTGATGACCTTTTTTCTTCTAGGAAGGAGATAAAGAAGATGTGTAACAACTGGTGCCATCTTTCCACCTTGAGGGGAGCCAAGCCAAGCCAACCCAACCTGACACCTGATAAAAAAAGGGGCAAAGGAGGCCACACCCTGATCAAACTGCACTTGAAGCCTGCACTACCTCTTGAGACAAACACATCCCATTTGTTACTTCAGTCATTGAAGTTCTTGTTCGGTTGCTAAGTCATGTCCCATTCTTTGCGACCCCATGGACTGCAGCATTTCAGCCTCCTTTGTCCTCCACTATCTCCTGGAGTTTGCTCAGATTCATGTCCATTGAATTGGTGATGTTATCTAACCATCTTATCCTCTGCCACCCACTTCACCTTGGCCTTCAATCTTTCCCAGCATCAGGTTCTTTTCCAGTGAGTCTGCCCTTTGCATCAGGTGGCCAAAGTAGTGGAGCTTCAGCAGCAGTTCTTCCAGTAAATATTCAGGGTTGATTTCCTTCAGGATTGACTGGTTTGACCTCCTTGCAGTTCAAGGAACTTTTAAGAGCACCACAATTCAAAAGCATCAATTCTTCAGTTTTCAGTCTTCTTTATTGTCCAAATCTCACATCCGTACGTGACTGTTGGAAAAACCATAGCTTTGACTATGTGATGTCTCTACTTTTTAATATACTGTCTAGGTTGGTCACAGCTTTCCTTCCAAGGAGCAAGCATCTATTAATTTCATGGCTACAGTCACCATCCATGGTGATTTTGGCACCCAAGAAAATAAAATCTGTCACTGCTTCCACTTTCCCCCTTCTATTTGCCATGAAGCAATATGGACCAATGCGATGATCCTAGTTTTTTGTGTTTTTTTTTTTTTTAATGTTGCCTTTAAGCCAACTTTTTCACTCTCCTCTTTCACCATCATCAAGAGGCTTTTTGGTTTCTCTTCACTTTTTGCCATTAGAGTGGTATCATCTTGAATGTCTGGAAGTTCTCGGTTCATGTATTATTGAAGTCTCTCTTGGAGGATTTGAGCATGACTTTGCTAGCTTGTGAAATGGGTGCAATTGTGCAGAAGTTTGAACATTGTTTGGCACTACCTTTCTTTGTGATTGGAATGAAAACTGACCTTTTCTAGTCCTGCGGCCATTGCTGAGTTTTCCAAATTTGCTGACAAATTGAGTGCAGTGCTTTAATAGCATCATCTTTTAGGATTTGAAACAATTCTTCTGGAATTCAGACACTTCCACTAGCTTTATTCATAGTAAGGCTTCCTAAGGCCCACTTGACTTCACACTCCAGGATGTCTCGCTCTAGGTGGGTGACCATACCATCGTAGTCATCTGGGTCATTAAGACCTTGCTTGTACAGTTCTGTGTATTCTTGCCACCTCTTCTAATCTCCTCTGCTTCTGTTAGGTCCTTACCATTTCTGTCCTTTCTTACGCCCATCTTTGCCTCAAAGATTCCCCTGATATCTCTACTTTTCTTGAAGAGATTTCTAGTCTTTCCCATTCTACTATTTTTCTCTATTTCTTCACATTGTTCATTTAAAAAGTTTTTCTTATCTCTCCATGCTATTCTCTGGAACTCTGAATTCAGTTGGGTATATCTTTCTCTTTTTCCCTTACCTTTCATTTCTCTTCTTTTCTCAGCTATTTGTAAGGCCTCCTCAGACAACCACTTTGCCTTCTTGCATTTCCTTTTCATTGGGATGGTTTTGGTCACTGCCTCCTGGACAGTATTATGAACCTCTATCCATAGTTCTTCAGGCATTCTGTCTACCAAACCTAATCCCTTGAATCTGTTTGTCACCTCCACTGTATAATCATAAGCAATTTGATTTAGGTCATTCCTGAATGGCTAGTGGTTTTCTCTACTTTCTTCAATGTAAGCCTGAAGTTTGCGGTAAGGAGCTCATGACCTGAGCCATAGTCAGCTCCAGGTCTTCTTTTTACTGACTGCAAAGAACATAATCAATCTAATTTCAGTATTGACCATTGGAGTTAGGTTATCTGTTATTTGCCAACAACAACAGGTAACAAAAGTGCATGTCTTAAGAATGAGATGATACTCCTATATTTGAACATCTGCCCATGTTTATTTCATTATATGATTCTTTTACTTTTCTCCCTAGAGTGAGAAAAAGGGGGAGGGAAGAAGAATTGTTCGCAGTGGAAGCCAGCATCTCAAGGAAATATTTTGTTATAGCTTCTCAGTGTACCAACCCAGGAAGGCAGGCTCCAGCCCGAGGGTTCTGAACCAAGGATGCACATCAGAATCACCTGTGATCGTTTTACACACATGCCCAGGACTCTGCTCCTCAATATTTTGAATCAGTGATTCTGGAGAAGGGCATGTCTGTGGAAAGAACTACAGGTATAATGCATCACACCACTAGCTCTGAACTGGTGTTTGATCCAAACCTTTCCTCGAACCATTCCTGGGTCCTTTTGACCAATGATGTTAAAACACCTTGAAGCCTATGGATATAATCCAGGAAAACTGCACACATATATAAGAAGGACAATTATTTTTTTTCCCTAAAGTTACATATTAAGAATTTTAGTTGGTTGAGTGGAGAGAAAGCATCCGAGTAACTTACATTTTTACCTGTTTTGCCGTTCTAAATGCAGTTAGCTTTTCTGAAACTAGGAGTAATGTTTCGCTGCAGTCCTGATGTACTCCAAACAACAACAAAACTTTGCATGGCGCTGTTAGTAGCTGCAGAGCAGTGTTTGGTATCGGTGTTCTTTGTTAAGTCACTGAGGTATATTTTGGAATTACAGCACTAAAATAACAACAGGCTTGATTCCGTCAACTCTCTTGAAGGGCTTGTGTAAGGAAATTGTATTTGCCTGCTGAACTGTAAATTAAACAGGTTCTCCACGGCTTCAGTCTTGCATCTCTGTGGCTGCATGTGGAATTTGTTCTCACTGGACTTCAGTGAAGAGCACCCAAAGAGAAAAAAAGAGGAAACTTTACTTAACACATTGAAAAGCAAAGAATTTCCTGCTTTCCCCAGAAGTCCGACTTTTGGAGCAGTGGAATAAGCAGATATTTTGACGTCAAACAAAACTGTTTCGAACCCCAGCTCCTTCCAACCATAACTAGTTTACACATGTAACTACCTGTTACTTCACCTTCTGAGCCACAGTGATTTGACTCTGTGCATGGCAAGTCACACTCGTGTGGCAGGGCGATTGGCTCTGAGTATGAGTAAAGATGATGTATGTAAAGTGCTGGGCATGTGATGGGTACCCTCAACTGAGTCCTGGCATCATTATTATTTTTTTAGAAAGAAAAAATATGCAAATAAGCAAGGATTTACTTTTTCTTCAAAGTTCCCTCTTAGTAAGAGGAATTCAAAGGAATGAAAATAAATTTGGAAATCTCCAACTTGCCTCTTGGTAACCATAGATGCTAACTCTACAGTGGCTGGTTCTTTATAGACGTGTACAAGTACGAAGGTATATAAGCACAAAATGTGTACACATACTAAGGTATATGTGACATTCTCAAGGAAGTGAAAAGGAGCCCTTAAACTTCCTTTGATCTGCACATTAGCTGTGAATTGATAGCTCCGCTTGAAATAGAGTGAAAGCTCAAACTCCATGGAATTGAGGCACAATCTTTTTCAATACGGGGAAAGTGGATTCAGATAGAATATGTAGTATTTACAAGATCTCAGTTTCTTATAGAACCTAAGATTACTAAGTACAAAGCAGGTGGCTGTAAACTATACTTCAGTTGTTAAGAGGAAAAGGAAGAAGAAAATTGAGCCCTTAAAAAAAATTAAAAAAAAAATTAACCTGTTAAAGTTGGGTCAAATTTTTCTATCAACTTGAGTTTCCAGAGAAGTGGAAGCAGAAAGGAAGGAAGGGTTGTGATATTACCATCAGACATTAAAATAAAGGGAAGTATAACTACCCAAAGGATGCACGCGTGCATGCTCAGTCACTTCAGTGGTGGCTGACCCTTCGCCACCCCATGGACAGTCTGCCAGGCTCCTCTGTCCATGGGATTCTCCAGGCAAGAATGCTGGAGGAGGCTGTCATGCCCTTCTCTAGGGGATCTTCCTGACCCATGGATCAAACTCAGGTCTCCTGCATTGCATGCAAGATTCTTTACCCTTTGACCCACCAGGGAAGCTCCACCCCAAAGTATAACCATCACAAATGTTTTCATACCAAATAACACAAAAAAGTAAAACATGACTAATGTTGTTGAAATAAACATCGATTGTTTACTCTGTACATAGAGAATACACATCCTTTTTAAGCATTGAAACGTTTATAAAGGTAACTACAAACACTTGACAAATTATCAGATATAGACACAGTATTAGCATTGGTCAACACTAAAGGAGTTTGGAGTGACATTTAGGCTCTCTGTGTTCTTTCATATTATTTGAATACTTTAAGCCAACGTTTTTATAAGAAAATAATAGGATTATTTTAATTTAAAAATAATACCTAATAATTACTGGATGCTCACTGTAGCATGTGTCCTGACACTTCATTTCATCCTCACAGGAATACCGGAAGTAGGATGGCAAACACTGATGGCATCAACCTTCCCCTGTGTATGTTTTCTCTACTTTATCCACAATAATAGAAGTTTTAGGTAGACATGTACCACACAGCTAAAGTTTTCTCAGCCTCCCTGGCTGCTGGGTGGCCAGCGGATTGGATGTGAGACATAAGAGTATGACCTCTGTTCCGCCTCCTTCTTTTGACCTTTTCTGCAGCTAGAATACAGACCGTGGACATGGTGGGAAGCCATATTCAACCAAGACTAAGAGGGCCTCCTGCAGGGCAGGGGAACTAACATGAGAGCAAAAAGCCTGGGTTCCTGAGGCCAGGGAGCTCCAGACCAGCCTTGAACTGTTTGCATTCAGGCTGCTAGAAGAGGAAGAAATAACCCTCTTCTGTATTTCTGGCTGTGCTGGGTCTTTGTGGCTGTGCATGGGCTTTCTCTAGTTGCAGCAAGCAGGGGCTTCTCGTTGCAGAGTGGAGGCTCTAGAGCGCACAGGCTTCAGCAGTTGTGGCTCCCAGGCTCCAGAGCGCAGTCTCAGTAACAGTGCACACGCTTAGTTGCTCAGAGGCATGTGGGATCTTCCCGGACCAGGGATCAAGCCTGTGTGCCCTCTGTTGGCAGGTGGGTTCCCAACCGCTAGACTAGCAGGGGAGCCCATAAACCTCTATCTTATTAAACCACTACAAAGTTGGTATCTGGTGAAGACATCAATCAATACTGTGTTATTATCTTATATTGTGTAGATTTTCTTTTGAGAATTGTAACTTTTACATTATGTTTTATAACCAGTTATTTAAAAATTCATTTTATGCTTCATGTACTTCAGTGTTCACCAATAATCCTTAAGTGCCTCAACACCATCGCTTTCATATTAGTCTTAATCATGCCTAGTGGCCCTGGTGGTATCTTTTCATTACAAAAGGAGGAAATGATGTAGATTATATTCCCAGAGGTCTTCGTATTTGAATGGCAATTAAAAAAAAAAAAGAAATATAGTTGATTTACAATATGGTGATAATTTCAGGTGTACAGCATAGTGATTTAATATTTTTGCAGATTATACTGCATTACAGGTTACTAGAAGATAATGGATATAATTCTCTGTGCTACACAGTGTATCCTTGTTGCTCATATATTTAATATATAGCAGTGAATCCCATCAGAGAAGGCAGTGGCACCCCACTCCAGTACTCTTTCCTGGAAAATCCCATGGGCGGAGGAGCCTGCTAGGCTGCAGTCCATGGGGTCGCCAAGAGTCGGACACGACTGAGCGACTTCACTTTTACTTCTCACTTTCATGCATTGGAGAAGGAAATGGCAACCCACTCCAGTGTTCTTGCCTGGAGAATCCCAGGGATGGGGGAGCCTGGTGGGCTACCGTCTATGGGGTCGCACAGAGTCGGACACGACTGAGCGACTTAGCAGCAGCAGCAGTGAATCCCATGCTGCTCTGATTTATCCCTCCCCTTCCCCTTTCTCTTTTGGCAACCATAAGTTTGTATTTTATGTCTGTGAGTCTGTTCAGGTACATTCATTTATTTTTTAGATTCCACATATAAGTGATATTATATAGTATTTGTCTTTCTCTGACTTATTTTACTAAGCATAATATTCTCTAGGTCCATCCACATTGCTGCAAATGGTAGTATTTCATTCTCATTTGTGGCTGAGTAATATTCACATATATATATATATACACATATCATATCTTCTTAATCATCTGTTTATGGGAACTTGGGTTGCCTCCATGTCTTGCCTATTGTAAATAGTGCTTCAATGAACACTGAGGTGTCTGTATCTTTTCAAATTACTGTTCTCATTTTTTTTCTGAATATAATAATCTGGAGTAGAATTGCTGGATCACATGATAGTTCTGTATTTAGTTGTTTAAGCTCTAAACTCTTTTTCATAGTGGTTGGACCAGTTTACATTCCCACCAAGAGTGTACAAGTGTTCCCTTTACATCCTCTCCAACATATTGTTTATAGACTTTTTTATGATAGCCATTCTGACTGGTGAGGTGATTCCTCACTGCAGTTTTGATTTGCATTTCTCTAATAATTAGTGGTGTTTAACATCTTTTCATGTTTGAATTAGCCATCTATATGTCTTCTTTGGGCAAATAAATGTCTGTTCAAGTCTCCTGCCCATTCCTCACCCCCTTTTTAAATTGAATTGTTTTTTTGCTATTGAGTTTTATAAGCTGTTTGTATATTTTGGATATTAACCACTTGTCAGTCACATAATTTCCAATTATTTTCTCCCATTCTGTAAATTGTCTTTCTGCTTTGTTGATGGTTTCCTTTGCTATGCAAAGGCTTTTAAATTTAACTAAATCCCACTTGTTTAGTTTTGCTTTTGCTTCTTTTGCCTTGGGAGACTAATCCAAGAGAATATATCCACAGTTTATGTCTAAAAATGTTCACCTATGTTCCTTCCAGAATTTTATGGTTTCATGTCTTCCATTTAGGTCTTTAAGCCATTTTGAGTTTATTTATTTATTTATTGTGGTACAAGGGAATGTTCTAATCTCATGCTTTGACATGCGGTTGTCTAGCTTTCCCCAGCACTTGTTTTTTTCCTCTATCGTGTATTTTTGCCTCCTTTGTTGTAGATTAATTGACCATTGGTGGTTGGGTTTATTTCTAGGCTCTCTATTCTGTTCCATCATTTTGTCATGCCTATTTTCTGCCAGGATGACACTCTTTTGATTACTGTAGCTTTGTGGTATAGTCTGAACTCTAGAAAGATTATACCTCTAGCTTTGTTCTTTTCTCTCAGGATTGCTGTGGCAATTCAGGGTCTTTTGTGGTTCCATATAAATTTTAGAATTATTTGTTTCAGTTCTATGAAAAATGTCCTGGGTATTTTGATAGGGATTGCATTAAATCTGTAGACTGCTTTGGGTAGTATAGCCATTCTAATAATTTTGGTTCTTCTAACCCAAGAACCTGAGATAATCTTTCCATTTCTTTGAATCATCTTCAATTTCCTTCATCAGTGTTTTATAGTTCTCAGCATATGTCTTTTACTTCCTTGGTTAAATTTGTTCCTCAGTGTTTTAAATTTTCTGATGCAATTTTAAATGAGATTAAAAAAAATTTTTTTCTCTATTTCTTTATTAGTGTGCAGAAAAGTGTAACAGATTTTTGCATACTAGCCTTGTATCCTATGACCTTGCTGAATTCTGTTATTAGCTCTAATAGTTTTGGGGTGGAGAATGACAGTTTGTTTATTTTAGAATCCTTTCTTTTTGGCTAGTATTGTCTGGCATGTGGGATCTCAGTTCCATGACTGTGTCGCCTACATTGGGAGCACAGAGTCTTTACCACTGGCTGCCAGGGAAGCCCCGTATTTTAGAGTCCTTGAGTCATTTTCCTCCCTTCTTTGGTCTCTGGGGGTTGCTTTTTGTTATTGTTATTTTTGTTACCTTCTGGGCTGAAGGTTGCTTTGAGACAGCCTGATCATTTCTTCTTTTGGAATAACCTGACTTCTGCTGGGACACTTTTGGATTGTAAACTTTAGACTAACAACTTCACAAAGATTATGTGATAGCAGTAGTTAATATTAATAATTAAAAAAAAATACTATAGACTATTGTGTAGTTCTTTGGTTTCCATCTTTCCATTTTCTTGTTATATTAACTTTTCTTTTTATTCTTTTATCTTTAGATATGCCAACTGTCTAAACTCATTCATCCATTCAACAAATATTAAATAAATGTTGGTCACCATTCTTAATATTACTATGTGCCAGGCATTGTTCTAGATGCCAACTGTAGAGTAAGGAACAGGACAAAGTTTCCACTCCATGGAGCATACCTTTTAGTAGAAGGAAGCAGAAAATAATTAAACAGAAAACTAAGCAAGAGCCTTTCAGATGGAGATACGTTTTAAGAAGAAAAACCAGGATGATCTAACAGCGTGACTAGCAGGAAGCAGTGGATTAAGGACAACTTCAGTGTTTAAGCTGAACCCTGAATGACCTGAAGAAGCCATTCATCCATGATCCTCAGTTCCGCTTTCTTTGTCTTGTGAAAGCCCAGTAGAGGATTTCTGAAAGTGGATTCCAAAATATATCTCAAATCAGATCGCTTCTCACTACCTCAGCTTCTACTACTCTAGACCAAGCCATCTCTCTTTCCCCACTGGTCTCTCTGCTTCCACTCTCATGCATGCTCAAGCTGCTTTCCTTTACCATCCATGCAACTTCTGAAGAATCAGTCAGATTGGGTCACAACCTTTCACAAATCCCTACAGTGACTTTCTATGACAAAGTTATTTTCAACCAGAGAGCATTTATTTCTTCTCCTTTTGCTAATAGAATTACCTAATTTTAGCTAGGAGGCTTCCCTGGTGGCTCAGTGGTAAAGAATCCACCTGCGAATGCAGGAGACAAGAGTTCAATCCCTGGGTTGGGAAGATTCCCTGAAGAAGGAAATGGCAAGGCACTCCAGTATTTTTGCCTGGGAAATTCCAGGACAGAGGAGTCTGGTGGGGCTTCAGTCCATGGGTTCGCAAAAGAGTCGGGCACAACTTAGTGACTAAACAAGAATTTTAGCTAGGCACATTACCCAGCTTCCTTTGCAGCCAGTTTTGGTTACGTGACCCAATTCTGGTCAACAGGATGTGAACAGAATTGATGTGAACAATTCTAGATTGTGCCTCTAAGAAGAAAAGAGCTGTCAGGGCTTCCCTGGTGGTCCAGTGGTTAAGAATCCATCTGCCAATGCAGTAAACATGGATTCAACCCCTGTTTCAGGAAGACCCCATATGCTGCGGGGCAACTAAGCCTGTATGCCACAACTTCTGGGTCCGAGCTTGGGTCCTAGATCTCGTGAGCCTCAAATACTGAAGCCTGCAGGCCCTAGAGTCTATGCCTGCTCAGCAACTAGAGAAGGCACCACAATGAGAAGCCAGTGAAACACAACTAGAGGGTAGCCCTTGCTCATTGAAACTAGAGAAAGCCCACACACAGCGATGTAAACCCAGTGCGGCCAAAAATAAAGGAATAAATATTATAAAAGATGAAAATAGCTGTCCCTTCCTTCTCCTTTCCCCTGGCCCCCATGGGGACCATGTGGTGGTGACCTGCCTTCCACTGTAGATGGTGCAAACTATGGGAGATAGTAGGAGAACGAAAGCAAAGGTGGTTCCTGCCACTGTGGAGGCCCTGGGGTTGCTTACTTTCAGACTGAAAAGGGAGAGAGAAATAAACGTCCGTGTTGCTAAAACCGTTGCTACGTAGGGCTGTGAGCAGAAATGATGTGTGGTAGCTCTGGGTCATGTCTTAAAAGAGTAGATCACCTTGCCATCCCCTGACTTTGCTGTCTGGGGTACAAACACAGTGACAGCAGAGAGAGCAGCCATCTGCGGTTCAGAAGTGGAAGCAGTGTCCTGAGGATGGCACAGCCACTGCCTGCCCCCAGGCCGGTATGTGAGAGAGAAATACCTTCTTACCCACTGGAACCTCTGTACTGTTGGGGCCTCTTTGTTACAGCTCGTAGATCCTACCTAGCTGATACATTTCCTTTTGCACTTAAGTCGGAAGTCCTTAATAAGAAGACAGCATGTCTACCTCATAGGGAGGCCAACACCTAGCACAGTGTTAGGAACAAAGGATATACTAAAAATAGCAGAGCCCTGTCCCTCCCCTCACTTTTCTCAGCACATCATTTTGATGCCTGGAAACCCTAAGGTAATGTGACTATGTTTTAATGGGAAACTAAATATTGGTAATTAGAAAATGTTGTTTGTAAGAGGATCATATCACTGCATATGTTTGCCAGGAAATGTCTTGCTATATTTTTGACATTAAAAAGGTTCCAATTCCTTGGGAAAGTGAGGCATTGTTGATTTCATGCCTTGTAACTGTCACAGATAGCTCTTTATCCAATCTAAGCCTTAGTTTTCTCACACTTCTTAGAGCGCCTGCAGGAATGGATTCATTAGACATTCAGTGGCAGAAGCTTGATGTGTTAGCCCCGTGTGGTGGTACCAGTTCTTTTCTTGCACAGTTAAGGCCTGTGAATGTCAGCCCACTGCCAGTGCACTAATTAAATTGGGCAACAATCAGAGCTCTGACTAGAAAATCCACGGAATAGTGAAGAGAGGCGTCATCTTGCTCAGCCTCCTCCAGCGGCTGCCACTACAGGGAGAAAAAGGCAGCCAACGAGATTTCTACCAAATACCAAGGATATCGGTGCTTTACACACATTGTTTCCTTCATTCTTCACGAGGCCCCCTTAAAATCATCATTATGATCCTCATTTTATTTTTTAAATGTTTTAAGAAATTATTTTATATTTTTGGCTGCACTGGGTCTTTGCTGCTGCCGGAGAGTTCTCCCTCGTTGTGGTGAGTGGGGCTACTCTTTGTTAACAGCAGTGCATGGGCCTCTCATTGCAGTTGACTTCTCTTTTTGCAGAGCACAGGGTCTGGGTGACTGGGCTTCCGTAGTTGCAGCACATGGGCTCATTAGTTGTGTCTCTCAGGCTTAGTTGCTCTGTGGCATGTGGAATCCCCTGGACCAGGGACCAAACCCGAGCCCTCTGCATCGGCAGGCAGCTTCCCATGCGCTGTGCCACCAGGGAAATCTGATCCCTGTTTTACTGATGAGAAAACCGAGGCTTAGGAGACTTGGCTATTTGTTCACAAATGCTTAACAAGGAAGCTATGAAGCCAGATTCTCTTGTGGTTGTTAAAAACTCATGCTCCCTCTACCCGCACACCTTGCCCCCATCCCAGGCTTCTGACAATGTGATGAGAGATGCCAGGGAAAGGCGTTCTCAGGCCTGGGGCACTCTGAGCTCAGGGTCCTCATTTGGCAACAGGGCCACTGGGGTTAAGCTAGATGCACTCGGACTCTTGTGGGAAGAAACTTGTGAAACCTGCAGCTGGTGTAGGAATGACACAAAGAGCTCTCCAATCCGCACAGTGGAAGGAGGTGTCCAGGGCAGTCCCTGGCAGCCACACACACCCTCGCGCTATAGCTTCCCCACAAGCCCCCAGAAAGCCAAGCATCTACGGCTTTGCTTACTACATGTATATTGAGCGCCTTCTAGGAGCCTGACCTTGCGCCTGGGTCACACTGGCCAACAAGACGTGTGATTCCTGGCCTCACAGAGCTCATACTTTAGCAGGGGGTGCAAGCCAGAAACAAAGAAACGAAGAATTACACATTTAAAAGGTATTTAGAAAGAAGCAAATAAGGCTTTGAGAAAAAAAAGAGTAACTCAACTTTAGAGAGGGTGGGGGTGAGGGGCAGACCTGGAAGGTTAGGCTTTGACTAACTGGTCCAAGCAGAGCTCCAGGCAGAGGGAGCAGCATGTGTAAAGGCTGAAAGCTGGAAAGAACGAACCAGGCTCAAGGACCTGAGGCCTGAGTAAGTGAAGCTAGAAATAGAACCAGGCTCCAGATATGCAAGGCCAAGACTGAGAGCTGTGGTAAAGAGCTTAGATTTTAGCTGAAGCGCAACAGAGAAGCCAGAAAAGGATTTTAAACAGGGAAGAAAAGTGACCCAATACCCTCATCTTTTAAAATCCTATGCCTTTTGGGGATAAATTTATTGAAGTATAACTTAAGTTCAGAAAAGTCCACATATTGAAAGTGTTCAGCTCAATACATTTTAACAATGTGAAGATCTCTATTTAAACAGCACCCGATCAAGAAACAGAACATTACTGCAAGTCCAGAACCTCCCCTGATGTCCCATCCCATTTCATGTATCCACCCCTGACTTATGCTAAAGACAGCTCCTGGCAGTTTGTGAGTGATGAGGATCAAATTTTCAGGAGGCTATGAAATGGTTGTTAAACACAGCAACTCTCAAAAATTTATATCAATTTCTAATTAGATACATTGTATTAGGTTAGAAATTTTAGAAATTAATGTATAATAACAGAAAGCAGATCAGTGTGACCTGGAGATGGAGGAGGGCAGGATGGGAAGAAGGAAAAGGATCACACAGGGGCACCAGGAAATTTGGAGGTTGGTGGGTGTGTTCATTATCTTGATCTTGGTGACAGTTTTGTGGGTATATACAGAAATCAAAACTTGGGTGTACAGTAAATCATCCATAGTTTACTGTATGTTAATTATACTTCAACAGAACTGTCAAAAAGAAAGGTGCCTGGAATATTTAGCTTGCTAAATATTTGTTGAGAAGCTGGATAAATTCAGACAGACTAGGAGAATTTAAGAAAGAGTGACACTAATGGAGAAAGTGGCATGTACATATATACACTACCATGTGTAAAATAGACAGCTGCTGAGCGGGTATCAAGATTACTGGGAGAAACATCAATAACCTCAGATATGCAGATGACACCATTCTTATGGCAGAAAGCGAAGAAATAAAGAGCCTCTTGACAAAAGTGGAGGAGAGTGAAAAAGTTGGCTTAAAACTCAACATTCTGAAAACTAATCATGGCCTCTGGTCCCATCACTTCATGGCAAATAGATGGGGAAATAGTGGAAACAGTGGCAGACTTTATTTTGGGGACTCCAAAATCACTGCAGATGGTGATTGCAGCCATGAAATTAAAAGACGCTTGCTCCTTGGAAGGAAGTTATGACCAACTTAGATAGCATATTAAAAAACAGAGACATTACTTTGCCAACAAAGGTCCATCTAGTCAAGGCTATGGTTTTTCAGGTAGTCATGTATGGATGTGAGAGTTGGACAAAGAAAGCTGAGCACTTGCCTGGAAAATTCCATGGACTGAGGAGCCTGGTGGGTTACAGTTCACGGGGTCGCAAAGAGTCGGACACAACTGAGCGACTTCACCTCACCTCACCATGTATGGATGTGAGAGTTGGACAAAGAAAGCTGAGCACTGAAGAACTGATGCTTTTGAATTGTGGTGTTGGAGAAGACTCTTGAGAGCCCCTTGGACTGCAAGGAAATCCAATCAGTCCATTCTAAGGGAGATCAGTCCTAAGTGTTCATTGGAAGGACTGATGCTGAAGCTGAAACTCCAATAGTTTGGGCACCTGATGTAAAGAGCTGACTCATTTGAAAAGACCCTGATGCTGGGAAAGATTGAGGGCAGGAGAAGGGGATGACAGAGGATGAGATGGTTGGATGGCATCACTGACTCAGTGGTCATGAGTGTGGGTAAACTCTGGGAGTTGGTGATGGACAGGGAGGCCTGGCGTGCTGAGGTCCATGGGGTCACAAACAGTCAGACACGACTGAGCGACTGAACTGAACTGAACCAAGCTGAACTGAGCTGGTGTTGCTGTGTAACACAGGGAGCCCAGCCTGGCACTCTCTGATGACCTGGAGGGGTGGGGGAGGGGAGGGAGACTCAAGAGGGAGATGATACACGTGTAATTATAGCTGATTCGCATTATTGTATGGCAGAAACTGATACAACATCGTAAAGCAATTTTCCTCCAATTAAAAAATAAATTTAAAAAAAGTAAGAACAAGAATGGTGCAAACTGAGATGGTAGTTGGACATCTGAAGTCATTTCAATCATGTATCTTAGAAGGCATTAGCTGTTTCAAATTTGCATGTGAGCGAGGGTACAGATCATTTGGAACACAGAAAAAGATAATGAATACTCAAAATTCTCTACTTCCTTGCATCCTACTACATTTTATTAGTATTTATGCTCTTGAGGTTATTTACATCTATCCATCCAGTGGAAATTCCATATAACGTTGTGCTACAATACAGCTTCTCCCAACTCTGAATTAAATGGCATTGTTTTAGCAGCTTGAAATTGGCTGAGATAAGAGTTTTTACACCCAAGAAAACAGCCAGTACTGGCTTCTAGACCCATAGAAACTTCATACATAGTGCATACTCTTATGGATCTGATCTCTTTGCCTTCTTCCATATTACATTTATGAGACATTCATATCGTTGCATGGAGTGGATTCACTGAGAGGAGAATCAATAGCAAGGGTACAAGGATGGGAGAGGTGGACACCAGTGTAGAGGCACTTTTGGCCAGATTTTGCTTTTAGGATGATATCAAGGGGGAGGCGGAGCTTTGGGATGAAGCACGCTGTATTTGGCCCTGATCCCAACCTTAAGAAGAGTCAGAGCTCCTGGAAATGTTGGGGGAAGAGACAGGATGGGGGATTGCATGAAAAGGAAAATGTCCACACACACACACACACACACACACACACACACACACATCTGAAGATGGAGCACCAGCTACAAGATGTGTAGAAAATCCTTGGAGTATTAGGTGTACAGGAAATAAATACGGTAAAAGAGACGAGTTTCTTGCAGACAAAGCAGATTGCAGCCATGAAGACTCCCACACTCTTGTTGAAAAAGCAGGGGTTACTATAGATCCTTGGTTTCAAGGAATTCTTTAGTTTGAAACAGGATGAGGAAGGTAACTAATATACAAGAAGAGAAGGAGGAGGTATCTTATCTCAGTGGTAAAACTGTACTAATAAGACAGAGAGAGGAGAAAATCAGGATAAGGATTACGGAGAGGAAGGGCTGATTTTTATCAAGGTTCAATATACAAAGGTCTGAATGAGTTGAGAGAAAAGGAAATACTTCCATTCTTTTATGTGCCTTTGTGTGTTTGTTCATTCATTCATGCATTTAATACCTATGTTTCCAGCAGAAGGCTCAGGCTTTTGGTGAAGAGGCAGTGTCTGAGCCTGGAACTTTGCTTTTAGAGCTTAAATTTTATTTTGGCTGGAGAGGAAAAGACCAGACATTTAATAGAGGAGAGAGAAAAGGAGAAGAGGGAAGAGGAAGGGAGGGAAGCAGAGGGGAGGAAGCGATATGGAACAGAGGAGGGAAGCCAGCCCTTCTGCTTTTCCTTCCCCTCCCTTTCTTCCACAATGGCAATTGCCCAGTGCAGTCACTCAGTCGTGTCTGACTCTCTGCGATATCTTGGACTGTAGCCCACCAGGCTCCTGAGTCCATGGAATTTTCCAGGCAAGAGTACTGGAGTGGCTTGTCATTTCCTTCTCCAGGGGATCTTCCCAACCCAGGGATCGAATCTGGGTCTCTCGCATTGCAGGCAGACGCTTTACCATCTGAGCCACCAGGGAAGCCCCAGGGCGAGAGCATTTCCTTTCCTTTCTAATTTTTTCAACTTACTAGTGTTCTAGCATAGAACCGTCTAGATATCACAAAGACTCAGTTCAGTTCAGTTCAGTCGCTCAGTCGTGTCCGACTCTTTGCGACCCCAAGAATCGCAGCACACCAGGCCTCCCTGTCCATCACCAACTCCCGGAGTTCACTCAGACTCACGTCCATCGAGTCCATGATGCCATCCAGCCATCTCATCCTCAGTCGTCCCCTCCTCCTGCCCCCAATCCCTCCCAGCATCAGGGTTTTTTCCAATGAGTCAACTCTTCGCATGAGGTGGCCAAAGTACTGGAGCTTCAGTTTTAGCATTATTCCTTCCAAAGAAATCCCAGGGCTGATCTCCTTCAGAATGGACTGGTTGGATCTCCTTGCAGTCCAAGGGTCTCTCAAGAGTCTTCTCCAACACCACAGTTCAAAAGCATCAGTTCTTCTGCGCTCAGCCTTCTTCACAGTCCAACTCTCACATCCATACATGACCACAGGAAAAACCATAGCCTTGACTAGACGGACCTTAGTCGGCAAAGTAATGTCTCTGCTTTTGAATATACTATCTAGGTTGGTCATAACTTTTCTTCCAAGGAGTAAGCGTCTTTTAATTTCATGGCTGCAGTCACCATCTGCANAAGTCTCTCAATCATGTTCAACTCTTTATGACCCCAGGGACTGCAGCCTACCAGGCTCTTCTGTCCATGGGATTTCCCAGGCAAGAGTACTGTAGTGGGGTGTCATTGCCTTCTCTGGTATAATCATAAGGGATTTGATTTAGGTCATACCTGAATGGTCTTTCTGAGGAGATCAGCCCTGGGATTTCTTTGAAAGGAATGATGCTAAAGCTGAAACTCCAGTACTTTGGCCACCTCAAGCAAAGAGTTGACTCATTGGAATAGACTCTGATGCTGGGAGGGATTGGGGGCAGGAGGAGGAGACGACAGAGGATGAGACGGCTGGATGGCATCACTGACTCAATGGGCGTGAGTCTGAGTGAACTCCGGGAGTTGGTGATGGACAAGGAGGCCTGGCATGCTGCGATTCATGGGGTCTCAAATAGTCGGACATGAATGAATGACTGAACTGAACTGAATGGTCTAGTGGTTTTCCCCTACTTTCTTCAATTTAAATCTGAATTTGGCAATAAAGAGTTCATGATCTGAGCCACAGTCAGCTCACGGTCTTGTTTTTGCTGACTGTATAGAGCTTCTCCATCTTTGGCTGCAAAGAATGTAATCAATCTGATTTTGGTGTTAACCACGTGGTAACGTCCATGTGTAGAGTCTTCTCTTGTGTTGTTGACGAGGATGTTTGCTATGACCAGTGCATTCTATTGGCAAAACTCTATTAGCCCTTGCCCTGCTTCATTCCGTATCCCAACGCCAAATTTTCCTGTTACTCCAGGTGTTTCTTGACTTCCTACTTTTCTTTCCAGTCCCCTATAATGAAAAGGACATCTTTTGTGGGTGTTAGTTCTAAAAGGTCTTGTAGGCCTTCATAGAACCGTTCAACTTCAGCTTCTTCGGCATTACTGGTTGGGGCATAGACTTGGATTACTGTGATATTGAATGGTTTGCCTTGGAAATGAACAGAGATCATTCTGTTGTTTTTGAGATTGCATCCAAGTACTGCATTTCAGACTCTTTAGTTGACTGTGATGGCTACTCCATTTCTTCTGAGAGATTCCTGCCCACAGTAGTAGATATAATGGTCATCTGAGTTAAATTCATCCATTCCAGTCCATTTTAGTTTGCTGATTCCTAGAGTATCGACATTTACTCTTTCCATCTCCTGTATGACTACTTCCAATTTGCCTTGATTCACGACCTAATATTCCAGGTTCCTATGCAATATAGCTCTTTACAGCATCAGGCCTTGCTTCTTTAACCAGTCACATCCACAAGTGGGTGTTGTTTTTGCTTTGGCTCCATCCCTTCATTCTTTCTGGAGTTATTTCTCCACTGATCTTCAGTAGCATATTGAATACCTACAGACCTGGGGAGTTCCTCTTTCAATATCCTATCATTTTGTCTTTTCATATTGTTCATGGGGTTCTCAAGGCAAGAATACTGAAGTGGTTTGCCATTCCCTTCTCCAGTGGACCACATTCTGTCAGACCTCTCCACCATGACCCACCCGTCTTGGGTGGCCCCACATGGCATGGCTTAGTTTCACTGAGTTAGACCAGGCTGTGGTCCCTGTGATTAGATTGACTAATTTTCTGTGATTATGGTTTCAATGTGTCTGCCCTCTGATGCCCTCTTGCAATACTTACCGTCTTACTTAGGTTTCTCTTTCCTTGGCCACTCCATGTTCAAGGTCAGCAGGGGTGGCAGTGAGGAGATATCCCTCATCCAAGGTAAGGAGCAGCAGCTGTGCTTTGCTGGAGCAGCAGTGAAGAGATAGCCTACATCCAAGATAAGAGAAACCCAAGTAAGATGGTAATAGAGCAAAGTTCAATAAAATAAATTATGCCTGTACCTTAGTGGGAGAGAGTTAATTTATTTAAGTAAAAATAATTTTTAAGGATTATGCAAATAAGCACAGAAAGGAAACTATCAAAATGAAAGGGCAAAAGTGAAGAGAATGCAAGCCAAAAAAGTCTCAATTCAGTTCAGTTCAGTCACTCAGTCGTGTCCGACTCTTTGAGACCCCACGAATTGCAGCACGCCAGGCCTTCCTGTCCATCATCAACTCCCGGAGTTCACTCAGACTCATGTCCGTTGAGTCAGTGATGCCATCCAGCCATCTCATCCTCTGTCGTCTCCTTCTCCTCCTGCCCCCAATCCCTCCCAGCATCAGAGTCTTTTCCAGTGAGTCAACTCTTTGCATGAGGTGGCCAAAGTCTGGAGTTTCAGCTTTAGCATCATTCCTTCCAAAGAACACCCAGGGTTGATCTACTTCAGAATGGACTGGTTGGATCTCCTTGCAGTCCAAAGGACTCTCAAGAGTCTCCTCCAACACCACAGTTCAAAAGCATCAATTCTTCGGTGCTCAGCTTTCTTCACAGTCCAACTCTCACATCTATACATGACCACTGGAAAAACCATAGCCTTGACTAGATCGACCTTTGTTGGCAAAGTAATGTCTCTGCTTTTGAATACACTATCTAGGTTGGTCATAACTTTTCTTCCAAGGAGTAAGCGTCTTTTAATTTCGTGGCTGCAGTCACCATCTGCAGTGATTTTGGAGCCCAAAAAAAGAAAGTCTCACAGTATTTCCACTGTTTCCCCCATCTATTTCCCATGAAGTGATGGGACCATATGCCATGATCTTCGTTTTCTGAATAGCATACCACAATATTGTTTCAATTGCTTAGCAGACAGTCAAATTTTCACAGAAAACACACACAGACATACAGATACATTCTCATAAGATTGATGCTCTTATCAAGTCCTTGTATGAGGAGAAACCTCAAAAGATGGTTGAAACAGGATATTAGACACTGTAGAAAATAAATTTTTAAAATTGGAAGTTGAAAAAGAAAATAACAGAGAATAAAGTGATAGAAATTATTGTTGAAGGGCTAGAGTGTTTGAGGATAGAAACAAAAAGTTTAATGTACATTTGAAACAAGGATCAGCATTAGAAACTAGAGAGAACAGCAGAAAGTCAATACTCAAAGAGATAAAAGATGACAAATTTCCAGAGAAGAGAAACAATTCAGATATTTAAAGTCATTCTAATTACTAATTAAGATCAATTTAATTAGTCCACAACCCATGTATTTTATATCACCTTTGCAAAATCTCAAGGAGATCACTTATGAAGGTGTGACAGTCAGATCAATGGTGGACTTCGAGTATGTCCTTAGATTTTTATGGTGGGTTAAAGTTACTGAGGATTACATTTTTTTTAAGTAAGAATAAAGATGGAGAAGTACACCATGTTCATGGATTGGAAGAATCAATAGAGTGAAAATTAGTATACTACCCAAAGCAATCTACAGATTCAATGCAATCCCTATCAAGCTATGAATGGTATTTTTCACAGAACTGGAACAAATAACTTCACAATTTGTATGGAAATACAAAAAACCTCAAATAGCCAAAGCAATCTTGAGAAAGAAGAATGGAACTGGAGGAATCAACCTGCCTGACTTCAGGCTCTACTACTAAGTTACAATCATCAAGACAGTATGGTACTGGCACAAAGACAGAAATATAGAGCAATGGAACAAAATAGAAAGCCCAGAGATAAATCCACATACCTATGGAACACACACCTTATCTTCGACAAAGGAGGCAAGACTATACAATGGAGAAAAGACAATCTCTTTACCAAGTGATGCTGGGAAAAGTGGTCAACCACTTGTAAAAGAATGAAACAAGAACACTTTCTAACACAACACACAAAAATAAACTCAAAATGGACTAAAGATCTAATGTAAGACAGAAACTATAAAACTCCTTGAGGAAAACAGGCAAAACACTCTCTGACATAAATCATAGCAAGATCCTCTATGACCCACCTCCCAGAGTAATGGAAATAAAAGCAAAAATAAACAAATGGGACCTAATTAAACTTAAAAGCTTTTGCACAATGAAGGAAACTATAAGCAGGGTGAAAAGACAGCCTTCAGAATGGGAGAAAATAATGGCAAGTGAAGCAACTGACAAAGAATTAATCTCAAAAGTATACAAGCAACTTCTGCAGCTCAATTCCAGGAAAATAAGCAACCCAATCAAAAAATGGACCAAATTTCTCTAAAGACATACAGATGGCTAAGAAACACATGAAAAGATGCTCAACATCACTCATTATCAGAGAAATGCAAATCAAAACCACAATGAGGTACCATCACATGCCGGTCAGAATGGCTGCTATCAAAAAGTCTACAAACAATAAATGCTGGAGAGGGTGCAGAGAAAAAGGAACCTTCTTACATTGTGGTAGGAATGCAAACTAGTACGGCAACTATGGAGAATAGTGGAGATTCCTTAAAAAACTGGAAATAGAACTGCCATACGACCCAGCAATCCCACTGCTGGGCATACACACTGAGGAAACCAGAATTGAAAGACACATGTACTCCAGTGTTCGTTGCAGCACTGTTTACAATAGCCAGGACATTGAAGCAACCTAGATGCCCATCAGCAGATGAATGGATAAGAAAGCTGTGGTACATATAGACAATGGAATATTACTCAGCTATTAAAAAGAATGCATTTGAATCAGTTCTAATGAGGTGGATGAAACTGGAGCCTATTATATGGAGTGAAGTAAGTCAGAAAGAAAAACAAACACCAATATAATACATTAACGCATATATCTGGAATATAGAAAAATGGTAATGATGACCCTATATGCGAGACAGCAAAAGAGACACAGATATAAAAACAGACTTTTGGACTCTGCTGCAGAAGGTGAGGGTGGGATGATTTGAGAGAATAGCCTTGAAACGTATATATTATCATATGTGAAATAGATCACCAGTCCAGATTTGATGCATTCAACAGGGTGCTCAGGGCTGGTGCACTGGAATGACCCTGAGGGATGGGATGCGGAAGGAGGTGGGAGGGAGGATCAGGATGGGGGACACATGTACATCCATGACTGATTCATGTCAATGTATGGCAAAACCCACCATAATATTATAAAGTAATTGGCCTCCAATTAAAATAATTTTTTTTTAAAAGTAAGAGTATAGTTTCCTCATGCAACAGAAGGATGATATTAAGAGTTAGAGGCCCCTGTGTCTAGTTTCAATTCAGCCCCTAATTGAGATGAGCACTCTCAGTTCTGTGTTTGTTTCCTAAAGAATATGAGTGAGATGTTAGGAGTCATGAATTCTGAAATTTGGTGGTTTTCTGAACTCTTCCATTGGTGTGTATCTTTCTCAGTTCACACCCTCGACCTCCCTGATACTCATCAACAGTATCTTGATGCTCTCACATTTTCAGTCACATTCTAAGAGCTCCAGGCTGTTTGCTGTATCTTTCCCATGTCTGGGCCATGAGGGAGATAAATGAGTCACACACACACACACACACACACACACGCACGCACACACGCACGCGCACACACACACGCACACTCACACACAGATAACACATACAGATAAAACTAATTCTAAAGTCAAAAGGATTTGGTGTGTTCAAATCTTGGTTTAAGTATATATAAATACATTGTTAACTTATAGATTTTTTTTTCTGGTGAAAGCACCTATAAATTTCATCAGTCACTCAAGGCAATATATTGATAACATGCACATATATACAATATCCATATTCTATTTGTACAACCAATGGATAATTTTGCAAATAATTTTTGCAATTTTTATTTACTGTCTCTCAAATGTAATCAGAATATAACTTTGTACATATTTTTTATAGTATAAATATCACCTAAATTTTAGTATTAATGAAAAGGTCATTCTGAGCACAAAATAACTCACATTTTTTTTCTTTCTTTACCTAAACTAGAAATCTCCATCTTTAGCAAAAAAGGAGCTTAAACTCAGAGGAGCTATTGGCTAGCCTCATAGAAAAAGAGATGTTGATTTATTTTTGTAATCAAACTATTAAAACATCCCACTAAATAAATGAGGACACTTCAAGTTTTAATTAACTAAGTTGTTGGAGGAAATTTAGAACTCTTACATATTTTGAAAACCCATAAAGTCTACAGAAGCAAGCAGTCTCACTCTGGAAAAGTTAGGCAGCAGGAAACCAGATATTTCAGACATCAGTGTTCAAATAGTTGCTCTGAGTCTTATAACCTCCCAACAAGAATTTTTTGACTTACCTTAGAGTCATAGGCTTCTTGTTTTCCTAAACAGATTGTGTGTGAGGAAAGTAAGAAAATCAGCCTTTCAAAGACATAGTCAACTGCTGGCTTGTTTGTTTAAACCAGCTTTCTGGAATTAGCCCTATCTTACATTTTGCATTTTGGGTTGAAGGTTAGACAAGGGTCAAGTAGGAGATTTCAACACTCTGATAGAGGTTTGTTCTTCATGAAAAGAGAAAAGCCTTTCACCAGTCCAGCCCAACACTCCCCATCTTAAACTCTTTGTACTATTTGTATGTATAAGAAGTCTAAGGGCAGCACAGAGCAATTTTAAACCCCAAAGCACAAATCCATAACACTCATCATTACCTATCTTTGGAAACTATTATATGGCCTTAAAGATCACTGTTTAAATATGGCCATTGCATTGAAATTGACAAGGTCATATTGGATTGTATTAGTGGATTAGAAACCAAGGGAAGACTTTTTTTTTTAGAAAAATTATTACAGCTCAATATTTATGAAAGTGAAACAAAATGGTATTTCTAGATATTTAAAATCTGTTATTATTACTCTCTACACTTAAGAAGAAAAAGTCTGCAATGATTTTAAATATTGTTTTCATAGATGACTATTAATTGTTTAAACATTACTGTTTGTTTATGGGAGCAGATCCTTGTTTCAAGTACTTTTACAAATCTCCAAGAATGGTACTAAAAGTTCCACCTACCTTAATGACATCACCATTTCCACAACTGTATTTTAGCAGAGAGAGAGAGAAAGAAGAAGGAAAGAGAGAAAAGTTGTGAGGACAGAGGATGGCTGAGTTCTCTCTGTCTCACACTGGCGACATTCACAGTGTGAACAGCAGCCACACCAAAGAGGCTGGGAGATAAGAAAAGGGGGGAGATGTCACCTTGGACTCAGCCACAAAGCTTTGCATTGACCTCTACCCCTGTCTCCCAGTCTTGGTTAAGAGACTTCTCAATATCCACTGTATATTTTTTAACAGTGCACTGGGGAGGTGGAGAAGGGGACAACAGAGGATGAGATGGTTGGATGGCATCACCGACTCAGTGGACATGGGTTTGGGTAAACTCCAGGAGTTGGTGATGGACAGGGAGGCCTGGCGTGCTGTGGTTCATGGGGTCACAAAGAGTCGGACACGACTAAGCAACTGAACTGAACTAAACTGATCACTCTGTATTTAATCATCTCCTTTGCCTGCTTCCTTTCTACACTATAGTCAATGTCTGTCTCATTTGTCTTTGTGTCACTACAGCTTGACACAGTCCTATGTCCTTTAAGTTTTAATCCTGTACCCTTAAAGCCAGAGCACAGAGTATGTGCTCAATAAATATTTAACAAGTAAATGAGACTGAAGTCATAGCCACTTGATATAGAAGGATGAACCCTCCACCATGCTACTGCTGCTGCTGCTACTGCTGCTAAGTCAGTTCAGTCGTGTCCGACTCTGTGCGACCCCATAGACGGCAGCTCACTAGGCTCCTCCGTCCCTGGGATTCTCCAGGCAAGAACACTGGAGTGGGTTGCCATTTCCTTCTCCAATGCATGAAAGTGGAAAGTGAAAGTGAAGTCGCTCAGTCGTGCTCAACTCTTAGCGACCCCAGGGACTGCAGCCTACCAGGCTCCTCTGTCCGTGGGATTTTTCCAGGCAAGAGTACTGGAGTGGGTTGTCATTGCCTTCTCCGTCACCATGCTACACACACTTAAAATGCATAGTATTGTGTCCATACAACTGAATTTCACTTATTTAACTAGCTGTATTGTCTTTTAGACACAACTCTCCTGTCTCTCAACTGTGTTATGGTTGAATACCGCCTGATCCTGCTTTCATAATTTCTGTTACTTCTTTAAGATGCAAGCCATTTTAAACACATGGCGATAAAATCTTTTCTATTCTTTTTGCACTTTTTATAACAGAGCCATAAAGAAAAAAGGAAACTATTTTAAAATAATGCAATGATATCATCAATAAGGTCAAGCAGCATTCTATGGACAAAATGGATGGTAAATAAAAATCAGGGTAGCCACTGAAGTTGTCCAAGCCTGGATACAAAGAAAACAAGAAAAATATGTTTGAATTACATAATAAGAAAAATTAAACACAACTGTATTATAATTTCATAATGAAGCATTTTCTTTTACATTACTTTCTAATTAAATCCCAAAGCCTATCACATTTTAAATAATTTTCTACCAGTGTTGCAGAGTATGGAAGCCTGCACACAAACAGCTCATAATGTTCTTAACCCTTTGCATTCTGTGTTTTAAGGTTGAAGTGACCATATGTAAAATCATACATCAAATTTTCTCACTGATTTTTAGCAGATAATCATTTGGAATTAATCATGTAATTAAAGTTACAGCAGGAACCTCACTTTATTAAAGTTCCCCCAAAAATGACTCATGAAATATGAAACATCGTGGATATACATGTATGGTTTTTGCCTTATGTTGTCAGTAAATGATATTCTTGTTGCTCATAATACTTCTTTGTCAGTCATTTCCCATTTTTTGAAGCAGAATTAATTGTTTCAATGGCACTGAGTACCGATCCTTCATTCCTGAGCCTTTCTTACTTTGACCTGGTCTTCCCAGGTGGCGCTGATGGTAAAGAACCCACCTGCCAATACAGGAGACATAAGAGACGAGGGTTTGATCCCTGCATATGGAAGATTCCCTGGAGAAGGAAATGGCAAACCCACTCCAGTATCCTTGCTGGGGAAGTCTCCTTGTTTTGAATTTTTTCCTACCACGTGAAAATATAAAAACCATTCTTCCTTGCAGACCACACAGAAACAGGTGACAGGCTAAATTTGGCCCACAGATCATTGGCTGATCCCAGGACCATAAACTTATTGGAGATAGAAACAAGTCTTGTAATTTTGTGTGTCTTCCATGGCAACTAGAACTATAACAGCCTCTTCTAGAGCCTAACAGTTGTTCATCTTTCATACTGCTTAAAGCTAAAGTTGTTCACCATTCACTCAGGATTTTAGGTAACCAGTTTGAGAGCATTAGGAGGGTATATAAGAACTTACTTAAAAAGAGAGAGAGATTTTAGAGGTTGAAATTCCCGAGGAAGAGGGAAGCAAAGACTCAACTTCCCTTGTGACTTTACGGAGTTATCGGGATGTCTGTGTTCAAACACAGTATTTCTTTGAACTAAGCAGAATCTCAGAAAGGGCAGAAGGCAGGCTCAAAGCTGCAGATGCCATTTTGAATGCAAGCTTCATATGGTCTCCGTGGAGTCTGTAAAACCCAGCGCTCTGCTCTGTGGGAGTTCCTCCCTTTTAGTGTGATGGTTCTGTATTTAATTACACTGTATATTTTCTTCTTTAGTGCTGTGATACCGACAGACAGAGACGCAGAGAGTGGAGGAGATAGAGAGAGAAGAGCTGTACTCCCGGCCTGTAGATAAGGGACACATTCTCAACATCCAAACCACGGAGCACACTTAGATACTCCCCCTCGACATTATTTATCTAGAAGGCTCTCTTTGAATTATAGTACCAAAGGGGGGAAATACTCATTTAATGAAGAGAGAGTTTGGTCCAGTTTAAAAGCCATAATTTTGTATGCATGTCAGAAAAGCACATAATCTGAACAATAAATTCCTCCAGCCAGACTGAGGGCCCACTTGCCACTGGAATCTGTTTTTCTTTTTAATATAATGAGGCGACATCCCTTTCCTTGGAGAGGAGAGTTCAATAGTTTAATTTTTGTTAACTGAGATCCCTTGTACGAAGGTAAATTGCATTGCCTTTTCTATTACTAGCTCTGTTAATTGTCAAGCAATCAGAGTTTATGCACTCATCCAAGACAGCGGAGAATTTCCCATAATGTTACAAAATAAAACCTGACAAAGCACAATAATCTTTAGTTTATTGATGTGCTACCAGGCTGTTGAAAGCATCAGATCAGTAATGTGCTTTGGTTAGGAAATTGGGGTCTAGGGAGAAATTTTGGGAGTAACAGAGAGAACATCAGGGCTTGCAGAGGAAAAAATATATATATTAGGAGTTAAAAGGGGAAAAAAAAATGTTTGTGATGGGATTTTAGAGTTTATGAAATAAACCCTGAGAACTTGTTGGGGTTCTGAAGGAAAACACATTTGGGGTGGACAAATGAACTTTGGCCTCAGTGGCCAAACAAGATTTATTTTTTGGTGTGGGTGGAGTGCTGTATATTATGATATAAATAACATACACAAATGCCAGACTTCCAGAAAAGATACACTACAAAGATAATAATTTTACATAATGAGAGTCCTACATTATGGTTTACTGAAATAAAAATGAAGTGGCCAGCATAGCAAAGTTGAATCTAGATTCAGCTAAAAAAGATTAAAAGTAAGGATTCCATGAAATGCCTCAGGTGCTTTTCAAGTCTCTTTAGAAATCTGAACTTTCAATGCTGAGAAAAATAATGCAACATTTACTTTAAGGATGTTTAAGACCTGCAAAATCTAGTTTTGGAAGATGATTGTCATCTCCACGTGCTCTTCCCTGGACTATTCTGTCCTGTGTCCGGAAAGGGATCCTGCCTCGGACTTGTCATGTCAAACACCCCACAGGACTTGCAAGCAGAAGTCACAGTGGGGCCCTCGGGCTGGGCTAGTGACAGCAAAAGGTTGATGGTCATGCCACCTTTCAAGCTATGCTTCCTCCTAAATGCTTTGAGGGTTTAAGTTTCCACTTTCATAATTTGACTTTGCAGCCAGCCTGACCCCAGAACTTAAGATTTGAGCCACTGTATTAAATTATTCCTTCAGATTGGGATTTTAGCTCTAAAAAGCAAAATATCACTACTTTCTTTACTAACTGACAGAGAATGAATTTAGGAAGCAGGCCTACATTAATGCTGTAATCATGCTCAAACTTATTTTAGGAGTTAAAAGAGGAAAATGTAAAAAGCCTTCAAATATATGAAAAAATGTCAGTGAATCAACTATCTTCACAAGTCTAAATCCATGCTAACTAAAGACGAAAGGATCAAATTTTCTGATTTGGGAGTTTGATATGAAACTTTTTCAAAAAAGGTTTGGTTGAGTGTAAGAGTTTGTGGGTATGTATGGAAGATAGATACGTGTGTGTGTGTGTGTGTGTGTGTGTGTGCCTGTGTGTGAAAGAGAAAAAGTGAGAGGATAAGGGATTGAGATTCTCTACCTTGCAATAAAAGATGGCAAGGTGATAAATTAGTGCTCTCAACTGAAATTGATTACTTTGTGTTCCCATCCAGTTCATGTGGCAGCCACACAGATGCTCGGAAACACCTTAATGACACATTGGGAAAACTTCTCAAGTGGGCTCCATGCAGCCCTCCTTCCCTTCCTCCCCACACTGGCGGTGGGAGTGAACTGCCGTGTACGCTGCATATATTAGGGGAACTGCCATGCAAACTTCCCTGGACTCCCTCCTGCCCGGAGACGTCTTTATTTTATATATCAGGAATCCTTTTGACAATCCTAGGAGCCTAAATGCTAAAATGACGAATGTAAGTGATTTTGTCTGTTCAGTGCTTGGATATATCTATCCCCAGCTCTCTGGAGAGGCGGCACGTATAGTAAAAAGATGAAACAGCGCCGAGCCACCTAGAGGCAATCTTATCCCAGCCTGCCCAGCAAAGCAAAGCAAAGTTATGAGGCTTATTGCCATAATTGTAGATTAAATGAAACTGCCTAGTTTATTCTCAGAGATTAAAAAGAACAAGTTGCCAATATATTTGAATGAAAGGAGTACTCCACAAGTCAGAATCATTTCAGTCAAAGCTCCAGTTTTAAATAATTTAAGACATCTCCTATGGAAAAATTCTTGGTAGAATGTAATCAGTTTCATTCCATTGCAGTTTTGAAGATAGCTGATGATCTAAGAAATGTCAAAAAGTATTCAGAAATATAGATACATAAATATTCTGGATATTTCAATAAATATTAATTATCAGTTACTATAAGAATTGCTGTAAGTACAAGATAAAATAATACTATAATAAATAATAATAATGTTTCACCACTTGAGGATCTTCCAGCTTTGAAGGGACACTCAGACTTTGATGTATGTAATTGGACTACACAGCACTGCAAAAGTTCTTCAAATATTCTATGAGTTATTCATACTTTCATTTTCTATCAGCTTAATAATCTGTATCTGTGTTGAATAATTCCATGCTTAATAATTCTGAATCTGTATTCACTATTTTTCAGGGTTCTATAGATTCTAAATCTCATTTTCACTTGGTGTTTCATAAACATTGAGCAATTGCCACAAAAGCAATGGTCATTTGAAGGACTGTAGTCAATAAAGGACACTATAATACCAATAGACTCAGGCAATGGTGCATGCTCATTTTTATACAGATAGAGCATATAGCTTACCCTCAAGCCCCAATCAAGAATGCTCTGGTGCCAAGAGAGCACTCCTTCCAGTAGGAACCTGTCTTTCTCCTGGAGGCTTTCAATGCTCTTATTCTCAGAAAGGACCTTTCCTCTTTGGGGTTTTACCCCAGGTTTTCTGAGCCCTAGTCCTGCTCACTTGCTGCAAGAAACCATCCTCTGAATGTTCTTGAGTGTGAGACTAGGTGAAATGAAGATCGGTGTCCTGATGACATCATCTTCTAGCCCAGCTGAACCGGTAGCATGCCTTATTCTTCCTGCAAACATCATGGAATATTTACCGTATTGACTTCTGCATAAGCAAGTGATCCAGAAATATGTATATATATATTTTCCAAAGAAAATCCTGTAGTGTATGCTGACAAAAACACTAGCTGCTTGCAAAGTAGAAGTAGCCTCTTATTAAGTAAAGTAGTTTACTTACTCCTCACCATTTAAAGAAGTCACTGCTTGAGTCTGTAACTTTTTAAAGCTACACTGTTAATGCCTCTCATACAGGAAAGGCTACATGTTTTAAAGCTCTGCTTAGAAAAAAGTCTCCCAAGATATAATAGGATTGATTTTACCTACAATTATATACAAAAGATAGGCTTCCCAGGTGGCATTAGTGGTAAAGAACCAGCATTCCAATGCAGGTAGATGTAAGAGACAAAGGTTTGATCTCTGGATCAGGAAGATCTCATGGAGGAGAGCATGGCAACCCACTCCAGTACTCTTTCCTAGAGAATCCCAAGGACAGAGGAGCCTGGCAGGCTATAGTCCATAAGGTCGCAAAGAGTTGGACACGACTGAAGCAACTTAGCACACACATGCATATACACCAAAGATATTTGATCAACTTAACAAAAGCAACAGGAACATAGCTAGTTCTATACTTTTCAAAATAGTTCCTCATTTAAGGTCTCAGTTGCCCTTCTCAAGGTAAACAGAATAGTGCATTCCCTTATGAAAACACTGAAATCCCAAGAGCTCAAACAACTTGGCCAAAGTAACTGATTACTGAGTATGGCCAAATACACCTAGACTAAAATGTGAGGGATAGAGAGGTGGAAAGTTTGGCTGTGGTGTAACCTGTGTCTCCAAGAGAGCTCTGCAACCTGACACATTCTCCATTGCAACAGAACAAGTAAAACTGTGACCTACGTAATACAGAGCTGTTATTTACAATGAGCTGCTTTCAAGTAATTCCAACAATGTCAGGGCATTTGTCAAGCTCCGTGTTTTGCTCCCTGTGGGAAGTGGGACCCTCCAAGCTCTTTGGTGTATACCCAAGTGCCAGAATAAGGTATTATGCCTCTGGCTCCCAGGATGTCACTGCTATTAACTAAGCCCACCTAAGGAGACTTTGGAGAAGGCAATGGCAACCCACTCCAGTGTTCTTGCCTGGAGAATTCCAGGGACGGGAGCCTGGTGGGCTGCCGTCTATGGGGTCACACAGAGTCGGACACGACTGACGTGACTTAGCAGCAGCAGCAAGGAGACTTTTGAATGAAAGTGGGAAGAAGACTGATATGGGAAAAGAGGCAAATATCTTTGTATCTCTATCTCATTCTGTCGATTGAGACCAGGGCACACAGTTTTGCCTGAAAAAAATCATCATATTCTGAAAGGCGATTGTCAGAGTATTTTTCATAGAAATGGAACCTTTTCATAGTGAGATCTTACATTGAGCACCTCTTTTATTAACAAACAAATGCTGAGCTTCCCTGAATGAAGACTCCCTCTTGCTTTAGTGCCTCTTGAGTTATCCCCTAAGAACCCTAGAGAACCTAGTTTGAATATAATTCTCCTAAGTGACAGAATTAGAAACACACATCCTTAAGCAGAGGCCTCTTCCTGTTTGTTTCTGTGAGTTGATTGAGTCGTCCTTATTTCATTCACTTCCTTCCAGATATTTCTCCCCATGAGTTCAACCTAAAACTTTCTTTTATGATTTGATTAAATGTTTCCTCATAACATTGATAAGTTCTCTAGCCATCTCTTTTTACCTTCATCTAAAGTTTATCCTCTAAGAACACCCTTCCTGTTCAATAATTATGTATGAGGGATTTCCCTCGTGGTCCAGTGGTTAAGACTCCATACTTCCAATGCAGGTTCAGTCTCTGGTTGGGGAAATAGATCCTATTTGCCACAACTAAAGATCTCACATGCTGCAGTTAAGACCTGGTATAGCCAAAAAATAAAAATATTTTAAAAATTAAAAAACAGCAATATCATTAAAAATAATAATTATGTATTGAGTAACCTTTATATGGCAGCCAGGTACTGAGAAATTTCTGAGGATTTGTATTTGGAAGTCAGAAGATCCAATTCTATTCTAAGGAATTCTGCCTTTCTTTATTCCCTACTCAACAGACCTCAACATTTTTGGAGATACTTAACCAAAAATTGAAAAAAATCAAGTCGATAGGAAGAATTGCTTCTTCCATGGGAGTCTTTGGGGTAAAAGTACAATTAAGATAAGTGGGAAGTCACATACAATTACATTCAGGGAAATATAAGCAGACTTTGTAAAACAGTTGTTGCCTTTCCTTGTATTGAGTAACATAATACATTATTTGAATAGTTCTATTATCTATTCTTAACTGAAACATATAGTGCCTGTCCTATTTCTTCAAAAAGCTTGTTAATATGCAATCACCTAGTACAACTGCTAAGTTTTTAAAGGTCACCCATGTTTTATTCATAAAGAATGGTTTTCTGGAGGGGAAGAAGGTTACAATGTCATGTAATACCATATTCTGATGGAGGCTTTGCTTTCCAAGATACGTTCTAATGGATTGGATGGGGAAAGAGTGAAATTTTAAGGAGAGGGAAGTGAATTGTTTCATAGATATCAATAAAACTTCACATAGAATTGAGACGACTTTCAAATAGGGGAGGCAGATTTACACATTAAAACTCCTATGAGTAAGTTTGGCATTCTGTACTATTTATGTTCACAAGCATTCAGTTCACGTAAAGCCAGAGAAATGAGAACAAACATCTCCAGTCCCCAGGAAGCAAGGTGGCCATGTGGTTAGCTCAATCCAATGAAATGTGAGTAGAAATGGGTGCCACTTGCAAACTACAGCATTTAATTAATGCTGCTTGAACTACCGGCTTCCTCTTCTATCATGGTCACTCGGAAGGACATGTTCTAAATGCATAGATTAGTATCTGGATAGATGGGTTACTATGATCAGGGTTTATCACCTTTTTATAGATGTTAATCAAATTTTTCAAGGTCATAAAATATTTTAGGGACAGAGAATTTAAAAAAAATTCAGATATTCATTTCCTAGGCCAAAGCTCTGTATATAGCTGATAGTCTGTATTTTAAGAGGAAGCAGTAGTGGCTGGATCCACTCCAGTGTTCTTGCCTGGAGAATCCCAGGGACAGGGAAGCCTGGTGGGCTGCCGTCTATTGGGTCGCACAGAGTCAGACACAACTGAAGCGACTTAAAAGCACAAGCAGCAGCAGTAGTTGGTATTCCAGTCCCTGGAAATATACTACTTACCTCTGTACTTCAACGTAAAATGCAACAAAATTAGCATCTTTTCCCTCTAAATTCAACCATACAATCACAGTATCACTCTATTTTTAGGGGCCCTGCCTTAATCCTCATCATACCAGCCACAATGTCAAGTACATTTCTTTGTATTGAGTTCAGTTCAATTGCTCAGTCATCTCTGACTTTTCTGTGATCCCATGGACCATAGCACACCAGGCCTCAATGTCCATCATGAACTCCTGGAGTTTACCCAAACCAAAGTCCACTGAGTCAGTGATGTCATTCAACCATCAAATCCTTTGTCATCCCCTTGTCATCCGGCCTTCAGTCTTTCTCAGCATCAGGGTCTTTTCAAATGAGACAGCTCTTCACATCAAGTGGCCAAAGTATTGGCATTTCAGCTTCAATATCAGTCCTTCTAGTGAACACCCAGGACCGATCTCCTTTAGGATGGACTAGTTGGATCTCCTTGCAGTCCAAGGGACTCTGAAGAGTCTTCTCCAACACCACAGTTCATCTTAAGAGGCAGGTCAGGTGGTCTGGTATTCCCATCTCTTTCAAAATTTTCCACAGTTTATTGTGATCCACACAGTCAAAGGCTTTAGCATAGTTAATAAAGCAGAAATAGATGCTTTTCTGGAACTCTGTTGCTTTTTCAATGATCCGGCAGATGTTGGCAATATGATCTCTGGTTCCTCTGCCTTTTCTAAATTGAGCTTGAATATCTGGAGGTTCTCAGTTCATGTATTGCTGGAGCCCACATTGGAGAACTTTGAGCATCACTTTGCTAGCATGTGAGATGAGTGTAAATGTGTGGTAGTTTGAGCATTCTTTGATATTGCCTTTCTTTGAGATTGGAATGAAAACTGACCTTTTCAAGTCCTGTGGCTACTGCTGAGTTTTCCAAATTTGCTGGTATATTGAGTGCAACACTTTCACAGCATCATCTTTCAGGATCTGAAATACCTCAACTGGAATTCCATCACCTCCACTTGTTTGGTTCGTATACTTCCTAAGGCCCACCTGACTTCACATTCCAGCATGTCTGGCTCTAGGTGAGTGATCACACCATTGTGATTATCTGGGTCATGAAGATCTTTTTTGTATAACTTTTCTGTGTATTCTTGCCACCTCTTCTTAATATCTTCTGCTTCTGTTAGGGCCATACCATTTCTGTCCTTGAGCTCATCTTTGCATGAAATGTTCCCTTGGTATCTCTAATTTTCTTGAAGAGGTCTATAGTCTTTCCTATTCTATTGTTTTCCTATATTTCTTTGCACTGATCACTGAGGAAGGCTTTCTTATCTCTCCTTGCTGTTCTTTGGAACTCTGCATTCAAATGGGTATAGCTTTCCTTTTCCCCTTTGCCTTTCACTTCTCTTCTTTTCACAGCTGTTTGTAAGGCCTCCTTAGACAGCCATTTTGCTTTTTTGCATTTCTTTTTCTTGGAGATGTTCTGATCCCTGTCTCTTGTACAGTGTCATGAACCTCCTTCCACAGTTCATCAGGCACTCTGTCTATCAGATTTAGTCCCTTAAATCTATTTCTCACTTGTGGCTCAGACAGTAAAGCATCTGCCTGCAATGTGGGAGACCTGGGTTTGATTCCTGGGTCGGGAAAATCCTCTGGAGAAGGAAATGGCAATCCACTCCATCACTCTTGCCTGGAAAATCCAATGGACAGAGGAGCCTGATAGGTTACAGTCCATGGGGTCACAAAGAATAGCACACAACTGAGCGACTTCACTTTCACTGTATAGTTGTAAAGGAAATGATTCCCTACTTTCTTCAATATCAGTATGAATTTGGCAATAAGAAGTTCATTTTCTGATCCACAGTCAGCTCCCAGTCTTATTTTGTTGACTGTATGAAGCTTCTCCATCTTTGGCTGCAAAGAATATAATCATTCTGATTTCAGTTTTGGCCGTCTGGTGATGTCCATGTGTAGAGTCTTCTCCTGTGTTTTTGGAAGAGGTTGTTTGCTATGACCAGTGCATTCTCTTGGCAAAACTCTATTAGCCTTTGCCCTGCTTCATTTTGTATGCCAAGGCCTAATTTCCCTGTTACTCCAGGTGTTTCTTGACTTCCTACTTTTGCATTCCAGTCCCCTATAATGAAAAGGACATCTTTTTGAGGTGTTAGTTCTAGAAGATGTAATACATCTTCATAGAACCGTTCAACTTCAACTTCTTCAGAATTACTGTTCAGGACATAGACTTGGATTACTGTGATATGGAATGGTTTGCCTTGGAAATGAATAGAGATCATCTGTCATTTTTGAGATTGCATCCAAATACTACATTTTGGACTCTTTTGTTGACTATGATGGCTACTCCATTTCTTCTAAGGGATTCTTGCACACAGTAATAAATATAATGATCATCTGAGTTAAATTTACCCATTCTAGTCCATTTTAGTTCACTGATTTCTGAAATGTCGACGTTCACTCTTGCCGTCTCCTGTTTGTAATAATGCTCAATATTATTAGTGTATTAGTATTATTATTTTAAAGTATTAGTGTATTAATATTACACTTAGTGTGTTAGTATTATGTATTAGTGCTTTGTATTAGTGTCAATAAATCTTTGACTTTCAGTAAATGAAAATTTAAGTTCTGTTTTTCCACCTTCATTAATTTTCACTGTCTTTCTAACCATAAAAATTAAAAACTGCAAGGTCATCTTTGATTTCTCCTTCTTCCTCAAGACCAGAAGCCAAACGACTACCAAGAACTTTTTTGTGATAATTGGCCATACCATTAAATATATATAAATGGATGATGGCTAATATATATACACATATATACACAGTTCAAACTGAACTGAACAGTTTTAGAATTCATCCATAACTTATATAGAGAAATAGAGATTTACAGATTAAAAAAAAAAGCATTCATTAAGAAACTTGAGCCAATATGAGTCACCGTAGATGCTGAGAAATGTAAGTTTATGGTAACACAGAGAAATGCACACAGTTCAGATTAAAAATAAAAAAACAAACTAGTAAATAAATATTAGTAGTGCTAAATAAGAAAGGTAAAGCTGTATCAAAGTTTAGAAAATATGTCAAATATTCGTAAGAAAATCACTGAAAGCTGAAATGCCTACGTGTGTGTTTGTTTTGTATTCCTTAAATCATCTTAAAAACAAGCCAAGCAGTTTTGGTAATTTTTTTTTAAATCTACCTATATTTCCTTTTGAATTGAAGTCACACATTCTCCCAGTTTGTATTTAAACAGACCAGTTGTATTGTCTTGAAAATGACTCCTTCCACACTGCCTTAAAAAAAAAAGCATTCATTAAGAAACTTGAGCCAATATGAGTCACCGTAGATGCTGAGAAATGTAAGTTTTTGGTAACACAGAGAAATGGACACAGTTCAGATTAAAAATAAAAAAACAAACTAGTAAATAAATATTAGTAGTGCTAAATAAGAAAGGTAAAGCTGTATCAAAGTTTAGAAAATATGTCAAATATTCATAAGAAAATCACTGAAAGCTGAAATGCCTACGTGTGTGTTTGTTTTGTATTCCTTAAATCATCTTAAAAACAAGCCAAGCAGTTTTGGTAATTTTTTTTTAAATCTACCTATATTTCCTTTTGAATTGAAGTCACACATTCTCCCAGTTTGTATTTAAACAGACCAGTTGTATTGTCTTGAAAATGACTCCTTCCACACTGCCTTCCTTCTCACTTCTCTAAAATAGAGCCCCAATATTATATCATAGATTTTGAGGCAAAAGTTAAGCTATGAGGGGAACTTATCTGGTGCTCCAGTAATTAAGAATCAGCCTTCCAATGCAGGCAATGCAGGGGACTGAGTTTGATCCCTGGTCAGGGAACTAAGGTACCACATGCCGTGGAGCAACAAAGCCTGTGAGACGCAACTAAAGAGCTTATATAAAGAGCCTGCACAACAAAGACCTAGTGCAAGCAAAAAAAGAAAGAAAGAAATAAAGAAAGAGATAGAAAGAATATTCCTTCAAAAAAATTTAAGGTGGTAAGGAAATTGTAAAGGTAGAGTCTGCCAGAAAAAGGAGTAATATAAAATACATTGGTTTAGTGACTTGCTTTTATTTGTTAATATTGCTGCTGTTATATTTTAAGAATATATCCTCATGAACAATGATTCAATTACGCTTCTACCTAGAGGCTCCCACAAAAGATGCAATTTTAAAATACAACAAATGGATTAAATGGTGTGTGTGTGTGTGTTTGTGTATAATACACACTCATTATATGTCTGTGTGAAAAGCACCATATGATCAGTGGTTTGATCACTGAAATATTGATGGTGAATACTCAAATTGATCTCACTCTATTTTTTTCTCATTAGAATGAAAAGACATTTCATTAGAATGAAAACCAAAAAAATTAAATTGAAGCTTAGGGGTAGTTTCAAGACAGAGCCAGGAAAATGGCCAATTGCAAGTTTAAGAGTGGAATCCCATCAAAATTACCCATATTTCAATTCTTCACCCAAGCAAATGATAACGAAAAGGTCATTCTTAACCTGTACATTTGATTCTGTTGCAAATACATACTTTCAAACTATTTTTTCATACCCTTTGGTGTGTAAAGTTCTTTTCCTATTTAAGGTGAGACAAGAAAGAAGGTCTTCAACCCTTAAATATTTAAATGACTAGATCTAGAGTTCTTGATCTGATTAGGTCAATCTCCGATTTAAAAAATGCAAATATACCCAGAAGAGAGTTCTGTGTTATACAGTCATGCTTTAAGATGGATATGCTTAATCTAAGATGCATCTCTACACAGTTTAGATGAGATGGGGAAGTCTGGGAAGAATGGAGTTCTGCATAGAGTGGGATCAAAAGGCCATGATACTTGAGAAGTAAGGAGTCCCACAAAATGGGCAAGGCAGTGAGTAGCTTGGAACAGTTTTAAACCACAAAAATAGCAAAGAGCTGAGAATAGACTCACTGCTGAATATGTTTACACTTTGGAATCTGCAATTGCAGCCTTCCTGGGAAAAAGAAACAAAAAAGCTGCTGGTGGTGGTGGTGATGGTGGTGGTGTGTGTCCAAGTTAAACTTCCCTGTATTTTCCAATAAAATTCAAAGTAAAATATGACTATATCTATATAAATGTACTATTAGTTATATATTATTATAATTAGCATAATAATAATCTATTATATTTTGGAAATTATATTTTTCCTTATGATATCCATTTAGTTCAGTCGCTCAGTCGTATCTGACTCTTTGCAAGCCCATGGACTACAGCACACCAGGCTTCTTGTCCATTGCAACTCCTGGAGCTTGCTCAAACTCATGTCCATTGAGTCGGTGATGCCATCCAACCATCTCATCCTCTGTCATCCCCTTCTCCTCCCGCCTTCAATCTTTCTCAGCATCAGGGTCTTTTCCAATGAGTCAGTTCTTCGCATCAGGTGGCCAAAGTATTACAGTTTCAGCTTCAGAATCGGTCCTTACAAAGACTATTCAGGACTGATTTCCTTTAGGAAAGACTGGTTGGATCTTCTTGCAGTCCAAGGGACTCTCAAGAGTCTTCTCCAACACCACAGTTCAAAAGCACTAATTCTTCTGCACTCAGCCTTCTTTATAGTATAACTCTCACATCTGTAAATGAATACTGGAAAAACCATACCTTTGACTAGATGGACCATTTTCGGCAAAGTACTGTCTCTGCTTCTTAATATGCTGTCCATCTTTGCCATAGCTTTTCTTCCAAGGAGCAAGTGTCTTTTAATTTCAAGACTGCAGTCACCATCTGCAGGGATTTTGTAGCCCAAGAAAATAAAGTCTGTCGATGTTTGCATTGTTTCCCCATCTATTTCCCATGAAGGGATGGGACCAGATGCCATGAATTTAGCTTCTTGAATCTTGAGTTTTAAGCCAGCTTTTTCACTTTCCTCTTACACCTTCATCAAGAGGCTCTTTATTTCTTCTTTGCTGTCTGCCATTATGGTGGTGTCATCCACATATCTGAGGTTATTGATATTTCTCCTGACAATATTGATCCCAGCTTGTGCATCATCCAGCCTGACATATCATATGATGTACTCTGCCTATAAGTTAAATAAGCAGGGTTACCATATACAACGTTGATGTACTCCTTTCCCAATATGGAGCCAGTCCTTTGTTCCATACTCAGTTCTAACTGTTGCTTCTAGACCTGCAGACAGGTTTCTCAGGAAGCAGGTAAGGTGGTCTAGTATTCCCATCTTTTAAAAAAATTTTCCACATTTTGCTGTGATCCTCATAGTCAAAGGCTTTAGTTTAGTCAATGAAGCAGAAGTAGATGTTTCTCTGGAAATCTCTTACTTTTTCAATGATCTGACGGAGGTTGGCAATTTGTTCTCTGCTTTTCTAAATCCAGCTTAAACATTTGGAAGTTTTTGATTCATGTACTGTTAGAAGCCTGGCTTGGAGAATTTTGAACATTATTTTGCTAGGAAGTGAAAGAGTGCAATAGTGCAATAGTTTGAAAATTCTTTGGCATTGCCTTTCTTTGGGATTGGAATGAAAACTGACCTTTACCAGTCCTGTGGACACTGCTGAGTTTTCTAGATTCACTAGCATATTGAGTGCAGCACTTTCACAGCATCATCTTTTAGGATTTGAAATAGCTCAACTGGAATTCCATCACCTCCACTAGCTTTATTCGTAGTGATGCTTTTTAAGGCCCACTTGACTTCACATTCCAGGATATCTGGCTCTAGGTGAGTGATCACACCATCATGATTATCTGGGTTGTGAAGATCTTTTTTATGTAGCTCTTCTGTGTATTCTTGCCATCTCTTCTTAATATCTTCTGCTTGGTCCATACCACATCTGACCTTTCTTGAGCCTATCTTTGCATGAAATGTTTCCTAGATATCTTTAATTTTCTTGAAGAGATGTCTAGTCTTTGTTTTTTCCCTCTATTTCTTCACACTGAGCATGGAGGAAGGCTTTCTTATCTCTCCTTGCTATTCTTTGTAACTCTGTATTCAGATGGGTATATCATCCCTTTTCTCCTTTGCCTTTAGCTTCTCTTCTTTTCTCAGCTATTTGTAAGGCCTCCTCAGACAACCATTTTGCCTTTTTGCATTTCTTTTTCTTGGTGATGGTTTGATTATTACCTCCTGTACAATGTTATGAACCTCCATCCATAGTTCTTCAGGCACTTTGTCTATCAGATCTGATTCCTGGAATCTATTTCTCACTTCCACTGTATAATCATAAGAGATTGGATTTAGGTCATACCTGAATTGTCTAGTGGTTTTTCCCACTTTCTTCAATTTAAGTCTGAATTTGGCAATAAGGAGTTCATGATCTGAGCCATAGTCAGCTTCTGGTCTTGCTTTTGCTGACTGTATAGAAATTCCCCATTTTCAGCTGCAACGAATATAATCAATCTGATTTCGGTATTGAACATCTGGTGTTGTCCATGTGTAGAGTCATCTCTTGTGTTGCTGAAAGAAAGTGTTTGCTATGAACACTGCATTCTCTTGGCAATATTCTGTTAGCCTATACCCTGCTTCATTTTGTACTCCAAGGTCAAACTTGCTTATTACTCCAGGTGTTTCTTGATTTTCTACTTTTGCATTCCAGTTCCCTATGATGAAAAGGACTTTTTTTTTTTTGGATACTAATTCTAGAAGGTCTTGTAAGTCTTCATAGAACAGCTCAACTTTGGCTCCTTCAGCACTACTGGTCAGGGAATAGACTTGGATTACTGTGGTATGGAATAATTTGTCTTGGAAATGAACAGAGATCATTCTGTCATTTTTGAGATTGCATCCAAGTACTGCATTTTGGACTCTCTGTTGACTATGATGGCTACTCCATTTGTTCTAAGGGATTCTTGCCTGCAGTAATAGATATAATAGTCATCTGCATTAAATTCACCCATTGCAGTCCATTTTAGTTCACTAATTCCTAAAATGTCAATGTTCACTCTTGCCATCTCCTGTTTGACCATGTTCAATTTGCCTTGATTCATGGACCTAACATTCCAGGTTCCTTTGCAGTATTGTTCTTTGCAGCATCAGAGTTACTTCCACCACCAGGCACAACCACAGCTGGGCGTTGTTTCCACTTTGGCTCAACCTCTTCATTCCTTCTGGAGCTATTTGTCCACTCTTCTCTAGTAGCATTTTGGGCATCTACCGACCTGAGTAGTTCATCTTTCTGGGTCACATCTTTTTGCCTTTATTATAGTAATTAATTATATTACTTAGATTTAGGAGATTATATATAGTATATTGAATAAATAATTTATATATATATTATAATTCATACAATGTCTTAAACTTCAAAATTCTTCTACTTTGATAATTTCTCTGATCACAAAATTCTTGAAAAGTTTTGTAAGGCTGATTTTACTCTCTTTTTGTTTTGCTAGTGCTGGCTAAGCATACGCTTTTGCCAACTTTGTCTACAAATATGTATTTGTTTCCATTCTTCATAAGCAAAACATGAAACAATTTCTTTTTGCCTTTATTATAGTAATTAATTATATTACTTAGATTTAGGAGATTATATATAGTATATTGAATAAATAATTTATATATATATTATAATTCATACAATGTCTTAAACTTCAAAATTCTTCTACTTTGATAATTTCTCTGATCACAAAATTCTTGAAAAGTTTTGTAAGGCTGACTTTACTTACTCTCTTTTTGTTTTGCTAGTGCTGGCTAAGCATACCCTTTTGCCAACTTTGTCTACAAATATGTATTTGTTTCCATTCTTCATAAGCAAAACATGAAACAATTTTTCCTGACAATTTATTATGCCTTCCAACTATAATTTTAGTCATCTTCACCTTGCATATTTTTCAAATGTAGTCTATAAATAGCAACCCCATTTCTTCACCAAACATTCAAGCAAATTCACTATTTTAAAGCAAATTCAATCCTTTACAACACCCACACCATATAGGATTGCCAGATAAAATATAGGCCCTCCAGTTGAATATGAATTTCAGATAAATGACAAATATCTTTTAAGCGTAACTACATGCCAAATATTTGCTAAATCTGGTAACCCTTCCAACTGACACCTGAAAGTATCTGTTACAAGTCCTTCTGATTATCCCATGCAATGACATAACCAGACAAGGACCTTCAGGACTATGAACATGACAGAGAACCTGAACTCGTATTTGCTTCACTGAGTGACTTTGGAGATAACCTATGTTTCTAAGCAAACTGGTAGTGTGTCTTCTATATATGTGCTCAATAAATATTCAGCATTTGGTTGGGGCAGAGCATAGCAAAATAAACAAAGCTGTATTTTGGAATATGAAAAAATTAATCTTTATTCTCAAGCAATGGGTACTTACTTTTCTCAAGGAAATCTTAACAGAGTACATGACGCACAACACAGTAAGTCCCCTGCATGTGAACCTTGACGTATCAAGCTTTCAAAGAATGTGTGTTTGCATGTCCAGTTACATAAGTTAGTCCCCGTGTCTGGGGTACGCTGTCATGTGGGTGCTCCTCTACAAGAGCTCGTGTAATTCCTGTATAGTACTGTATATAGATTACAGTATTACAGTATCCAAATTTTGAGCCGACAATGTTCAGAAGCAAGTGTGATAGCAGTGGTGATATCGCTGGCACAGTACTACATCATTGGATCATTTTTCAAGATGGTAGGTAGAATTGAATCCGGCAAGGAATCAGAACCTGCACCATCCACATCAGGCTTGAATGAAATTTCGGCCTCCCTTCCACCTGCATTGCTGAGGTCCTTCAACTCTACCATCTCCCCGCTCCTCTCTCTCCTCCAGTCAGTAACTCTTCTTACTTGTTCTTCTTGCCAGCCCCTGTACACCAGCGGTCGCCGTATACTACTGTGCTATACAAGGTACTTTCCTGTAAGATTAAAATGTGCTCTTTATTTTTGTGTTTGTTTTATGTATTATTTGTGTGAAAAGTATGACAGATCTATTTTAGTACAGTATTGCATAGTTGATTGTGTTGGTTGAATACCTAGGCTAACTTTGTTGGACTTATGAATGAACTGAACTTACAAGCATGCTCTTGAACGGAACTCGTTTGTATGTAGGGAACTTATACATAAAACCAGAACTGCTGTAATGGAGAGCACAGGACTTCACTTCATTGAAGACTGTTAACAGTCTTCAATGACCTACAGGAATATCTATGTCTCCAACTCATAGCATAAGCCCACTCCTGAAATCCACCATCTCCAGCAGAATGCTGCTAATAATGTGAAAGACTGAAGAGATGAGGAAAGAGTCACGTTCCAGATGTTTGGGCCTCTTTTGCCATTTTATGAGTTAAATAGTGGTTTAGTCACTATGTCCAACTCTTGCAATCCCATGGACTGCAGCCCACCAAGCTCCTCTGTCCATGGGATTTTCCAGGCAGGAATACTGGAGTGGTTTGACATTTCCTTCTCCAGGGAATCTTCTCGACCCAGAGACTGAACCTGAGTCTCCTGCTCTGCAGGCAGATTCTTTACTGACTGAACTACCAGGGAAGCCTGGTTATGAGTTAAAGGCTGACATAATTTACTTCAGGATGAAGGTGAAAGAAGAGTATGAAAAAGCTGGCTTAAAACTCAACATTTAAAAAATTAAGATCCTGGCTTTCAGTACCATCCCTTCAAGACAAAAACATAGGGAAACAGTGGAATCAGTGACAGATTTTATTTTCTTGGGCTCCAAAATCACTACAGGTGGTGATTGCAGCCATGAAATTAAAGGACACTTGCTCCTTGGAAGAAAAGCTATGGAAACATAGACAATGTATTAAAAAAGAGAGACATCACTTTGCTGACAAAGGTCCAAATAGTCAAAACTATGGTTTTTCCAGTATTCATGTATGGATTTGAGAGTTGGACAATAAAGAAGGCTGAGACCAAAGAATTAATGCTTTCAAACTGTGGTACTGCAGAAGATTCTTGAGTCCTTTGGACTTCAAGGAGATCAAATCAGTCAATCCAAAAGGAAATTAACCCTGAATATTCATTGAAAGGACTGATGCTGAAGCCAAAGCTCCAATACTTTGGCCACCTAATGGGAAGAGTCAGCTTATTGGAAAAGACCCTGAAGCTGGGAAAGATTGAGGGCAGGAGGAGAAGGGGGCTACAGAAGATGAGATGGTTGGAAGGCATTGACTCAATGGCCATGAGTTTGAGCAGGCTCCGGGAGATGGTGAAGGACAGGGAAGCCTGGCGTGCTGCAGTCCATGGGGTCACCAAGAGCTGCACATGACGGAGCAGCTGAACAACAGCAACAACAATGAAAGTCATCTAAATACACGTTTCTTTTTCTTTTTTCTCCTTTCCTATTTGGCAATCTATGAAATTCATTTGACTGTTCGATAATATGCTATGCAGAAAATACTCATGGCCTGGATTTGGTAAAAGAGTCCATCTGAGGGCATCCTTGGAAAACAAATAATATCTGTTGGCAGAGAGTGTACCAGTGTAAAATATCTTAACATGGTTGGCCAGGTGTATAAATTCCCTGAAGGTGTATATCCGAAGGGTATGCTATTTTAAGAAAGAAGGCAGCTAATGGGCCACTGGGGGAGAGATTTTGTTTTGGCCAGGCTTCACTGGGGACGAGTTTTCAACCTCACTTGGCTAAAGGCAAAGCTAAGAGCCACTTGCTCAATGATCTGCCTGTGTTTGTGTTGGTATTTTATTATTACCGCTTTACTCAAGCCTGAGAAACGTGACTCTGAATCATAAGTGAGCGAAGCCAGTCTCTACCTTTTAAAAAGTACCAAGGGCTTTGGAGTTATTCAACAATGAAGAAACAGTTTGTTCCAGGGTTTAGACTCCAAGTACGTACTAAATAAATCTCAGTATAAATAAGGTCCTAAATCCACGCATTCATTAGGACTGTTTACCAATGGTGACATTTTTTCAGCTTTTCTTGGAATTTCTATTCTGCTCTTTCAGTTTAGATGTTGACACCAGGAGAAAACACAGAGTCTGGAGTCTCAACTCTCGACAGCAGCCTCTTTTTATACCAGTGGGATTTGACAAGTCTCAGGAATCTGTGAGTCACAACAAGGAGACTGAGGAGGGGGAAATGGAGACGTTTGGGGGAGGAACTGTTTTAGTGTACCTTATGTTTATTTGTCATATGACAGCATCACCACTTTGCCTACAGATAAAGTTCAGCCCCCTAAGCTGGAAAGAGCATCTCTCCTCATCCAGCTCCATTCTCAAGTCTCATTATTTTACACCTGTCCAAAGTACATCTATTTTACTGAAAACTCAGTGAGTCAGTGCCAAAGCATTCCTTTCATTTTTACAAATGGAATCATACATCAACTTTCAATTACCAGGGAAATCTGGTAGAAGAGAAGAATTCACAGATTAATCTTGAATCATAATTGAGCCATAGTTTCAGCCTTCCCTCTTCAGAATGATTACCAGTGAGCAGCGAAGAGTCTAAAACGCAGCCAAACTGTGCAATGATAGTATTAATATTAATAACACCACTTTACAGTTTTCCAAGTGTTCTCACATTCATCATTTCATGTGGTTTTCATAAACTGTGGTGGAGACAGAAAGTGTGTGCTTTCTCCCTCTTTAAAGATGAGGAAACAGAGAATGAAATTTAGATCACTTGTACGTATACTTCTTGGCTAGTTGATTAGTTAGTGGCTCTGATTTTCTCTACTACATGCGATTTGAGAAGCAAAGTTTTAACAATTATAATATTAATATGTTATATGTACCTCTCTATTTGATGAGCTGACAATGAGTTAATGAAGGATATAACTGAGAATAGAAAGAGAGCTAACCTAATTTTTACAGGTGTCTTTAATTTCCCTAGGATTCCTTCCCATGATCTTGGGAATTCAATTTTGTACATTTCCTGCTTATCACCTGAACTTCCAAAGCCCATTTTTCTCTTCCTCTATCACATTGTATGTGATTATCTTGTTCTAATTAGCAGGTTGAACCTTTAGAACCGTAAGCCAAGTTTGATACTGTACATGGGCTAAATACAAGGCATCATTTCCTATACAAAATGGGATCGCAAAGCTATGGCTGGAATGAACGTTTCCTATGGAACTTGTGTATTGTTCTAGCTTGTGCTGTAAATTTTATAATCCAGGGTCAAGCATATGATCTAGGAATTGAAAAGTTTTTCAGAGGATCAAGTATGCTGCCTGAGGTCTTTTCACTTCTTTTTAACAGGTATAAATAAAGGAAGACATTTTTGAGGCATGAAACACTGTCTCTAATGCTCATTTATCCTCTTATCATCTCCTTCATTTTTTCCTGCTCGGCATTCCAAAAAAACAACCTCTATTCCTGGAGTTGGCAGAAGATGAGAAGCAGAGAAAAATGAAATGGAAAGACTGGTCAGACAGTACTTGTCTTTATTATATTATTTTTTCCTAAAACTAATTATGTTGGCTTGAGAAGGAAAAGAAAAGCTAATCAAACCCTCTGTGAATCTTTACTCAGTGTCAAGCTTTGCTTAGAGCCAAAATATAAGGCAGGGCTTAAATGAAAACCCTATTAGTTTTCTTTCTGTTAGTTACAAGTTCAAACCTTATTATGTGGTCATTTTTCTATTAGATTATTTCCATGAAATTCATTCCCCTTTGCAAGTAAACACAAATATTCTGATTTAGAAACAATAAGTTTGATCTTTGCTTTTAAAATAGAACTAAATTTTAATTTGAAGGAACATGGAAATTGACATTGTCAAAAATGCGAGCAGACTCTCCAATTTATACCTTCATCATTTATGCAAATGGCCAATAAATACTTGAAAAGATGCTTAACTTTATTAGTGATTAAGGAAATGAAAATCTAAACCACAATGAGATTCTACTTCACACCTAGACCCGGGTTCAATTCCTGGGTTGGGAAAATCTCCTGGAGAAGGAAATGGCAACCCACTCCAGTATTCTTGCCTGGAAAATCCCATGGACAGAGGAGCCTGGTGGGCTACAGTCCATAGGGTCACAAAGATCACACCTACTGGGATGGTATAATCAAAAAGTCAGAGAGTAACAAGTGTTGTTCAGGATGTGGAAAAATTAGAACATACTCATATTCTTGGCGGGAATATAAAATGGTGCCCTGAATTTGGAAAACAACCTGGCAGTGCCTTAAAAGATTAAAAATGAGCTCCCTTTTACTTGGTAATCTACAGCTAGGTACATACTCAAGAAATATGAAAACAGGAGCACTTGTATGTGAATGGTCATAGGAGAACGATTTCTAATAACCAAAAGGTAGAAACAACAGATAAGTCCCTCAGTTGATGACTAGACAAGTGAATACCATATGTCTAAATATGGAATATTACTTGACCATAAAGAAGAAATGAAGTACTGATACATGCTACAACATGGATCAAATTTGGAAATGTTATGTTAAAGTTTACAATGTCTACTAAAATAATGTTCTGGGCTAAAATACTCATTGAATTGTACTATGACTGCTGTAGAAAGTTATGTCACTAAAGCACTTTGTGAAAAGTGGGGACAATAATTTATTCAGCCTCAGAAAACCTGACTGCTCTTGGCTTTGAGAAATCCTGCAAGGCAACTTGTTGAACTTTGTTTTTGCCATAACTTATCAAACTTATTTGATTTTGAAATTGATATATCATCCTTTAAAACTGATGCTTCCTGGGACTTTCCTGGTGGTGCAGTGGTTAATAATCTGCCTGCCAATGCAGGGGACATGGGTTCAATCCCTGGCCTAGGAGGGTTCCACATGCCCCTGGGAGCCCAAGTGCTGCAACTGCTGAAGCCCACGCACTGAGAGACTGTGCTCTGTGGCAAGAGAAGCCACTGCAGTGAGAATTGTTGAACTTTGTTTTTGCCGTAACTTATCAAACTTATTTGATTTTGAAATTGATATATCATCCTTTAAAACTGATGCTTCCTGGGACTTTCCTGGTGGTGCAGTGGTTAAGAATCTGCCTGCCAATGCAGGGGACATGGGTTCGATCCCTGGCCTAGGAGGGTTCCACATGCCCCTGGGAGCCCAAGTGCTGCAACTGCTGAAGCCCACGCACTGAGAGACTGTGCTCTGTGGCAAGAGAAGCCACTGCAGTGAGAAGCTTGAGCACAGCAACCTGACAGGAGCCTCACCCGCCCCAGCTAGACAAAGCCCGTGCAGCAACCCAGTGCAGCCAAAAATGCATTTTAGGTAAACAAATAAGCAGTAAAATGAATGCTTCCTGGAAACCAGTATATGCAGAGAACTCGGAGGCATTGCACAACAATTTCCCATCTAGAGCAGACTAGGAATAGTTCCTAAGGAAGAATCTGGTTCCTCTGTGTTGAGGTGGGGAAGATATCTGCCATATGACGAAAGGACTTTCATATCTTGTTGCCCATAATCAGTTGTCAAGGCATTGTAAAGCTCTTCATTAGCTCCATGTATATCTGCACCCCAGATTTCTACTGAAGATGGTTACCTTTTAAGCTCTCTGCTCTTTCATCCATACCAGATATCTGAATGTGAGATGCAATACTCCAAAGGCACGTGGGTAGCACAGATCAAAGACCACAGTTCTCTGTGCCAGAAATGGGAGCATGTATGCCCCACCCTTTGGATTTTACTCACCACCACCTCCCCCACCCACCAGACTGATCACCTCTATGTAGTTTGATCTGAATGTCGATTTTCTAAATTCTACTCTATGTAAATGTCTCCATGTATATCTGCACCCCAGATTTCTACTGAAGATGGTTACCTTTTAAGCTCTCTGCTCTTTCATCCATACCAGATATCTGAATGTGAGATGCAATACTCCAAAGGCACGTGGGTAGCACAGATCAAAGACCACAGTTCTCTGTGCCAGAAATGGGAGCATGTATGCCCCACCCTTTGGATTTTACTCACCACCACCTCCCCCACCCACCAGACTGATCACCTCTATGTAGTTTGATTTGAATGTCAATTTTCTAAATTCTACTCTAGGTAAATGAACGATCACAACAGAACTACATCCCCCACCCCTGCAATATTTTACCTCTTCATAGACTTCCTTTTCCTGTATTTTACACGGGTACTAGGTCACTGGTCTACTTTGCAGACTATGAGAAATACTGTCACATCCAACTAAATATTTTGAATTATCGGATGAATGCTGGCAAGTTTCCCATTCATCAACCAATACAGAGTTCTCTAAAATGAGAATCCCTAGGCAAGATTTCCCTCTCATCGCAATGTCTGGAAAATCTGTCTTCTTTGGGTATCACATATGGTCTAACTGAAAGCATTTTTTTTCTTTGCTTTGATCCCTGGGAAGTAAACTTGAAGGCAAAAAGTATGATATATTTCCATCACCTCTATAACACCTTGTAGATGGTATACCTTGTTTCCTAATCTTATCTTACCCAAATTTTTCCATTATCCACTTTTTCTTTTAATAGGAGCCCTGCATCATTTGGTTATCCTTTATTTATACACACACACTCATATGTATACATAAATGTCGATCTGTGGGCTTCCCAGGTGACTCAGTGGTAAAGAATCGCCTGCAATGCAGGAAACAAAAGGTTTGATCCCTGAGTTGGGAAGACCCCCTTGAGAAGGAGATGACAACCCACTCAAGTATTCTTTCTTGGGAAATCCCATGGACAGAGGAGTCTGGTGGGCTATAGTCCATGGGGTTGCAAAAGAATTGGGTAGGACTTAGCAACTAAAACAACAACAAATGTGTGAAATGCCTATGAACAATCCCAAATCCTTTGTGAAATGTGATGGGACAGAAATAAAGACACAGTATGTGTGACATAGTGTCCATCTATCACAGTACTAGATGAATATATCCAGAACAGTACTCAGGGAGATGGGATTGAAAGGAAATATCTTTCATATAAAATTCTTTGGTAGCTTTATTGCTGGCATCCTTTCTGTTGGAGAAGGAAATGATAACCCACTCTGGTATTCTTGCCTGGGAAATCCCAAGGACAGAGGAGCCTGGTGGGCTACAGTCCATGGAGTCACAAAGAGCAGACATGACTTAGAGCTGAAACAGCATACTTTACATTGTATCCACACAGGACAGTGTTCCTAATGCTTGTGCTTTGTCATCTCTGACTTCTCAGTAACTTAGAAAAATTCCTGCTGGTTTGTAACTCTGCTTATCTGCTGATGGGTGCCGGGAACATAGCCCTGAGAAGGAGTCTGAGGTTGCTCCCAGGCTCCTGAGAAAGAACAAATTTGGTTATTGCTGTCTGCATTGCACGTAGGACGTGAGACATATGAACCATTTCTACCTAACAGTGATGGCCTCAGCACAATAATTTACTTTGCTTTGCCTCGTTTAATCAATGGCGTAGAAAAGAAACCAAAAGCTTTCACTTTAGCTGAGACATTTAGCCACCAAAATGATCCTCAAATCTTCATTTGCTTCTGTGGTTGTTCCTCCAATCGGTGTCAGAATCAAAGGAGGAAAGAGTCTCCAGCTTGGCATAGCTTTAATTCTGTTAGCGTGTTAATCTTCTATTGCCCAAAAGGTTTAGAATATCACTAAAACACTTTTCTGTTGATTCCCACAAGGATTTTTCACACAGGAAGATTGAAATATATGTAAGCATGTTTCAGAACACGCTCATATAAAAACAGGGATTAAATTTTACTCACCACACTCCTAACTAAATTTCACAGATGTTTTATGTGAATTAAGGATTGTAAAGCACTTAGAACAAAAGAGCAAGTGCAGTGATTACCTTAAACTCAGTTTTAATGCCAGACAAGTTATTGCATCTGTTACCAAATGGAATTTCAAATTAACAAATCTCTACAACCTGTTCATACCATTAAATGGAACTCTGATATTTAAATGTCTAAATTGTAAAAATTTCAAGTGATAGGCATGAATTAATTTGTTTTGAGATTTAATACTTGTATGGAACTTCACTACTAGGAAGAAAGCCTTTATGGAAGAAAAATTATTTTCCAGAATCCCAGGCTGCTATAGGTTTTTAACAAAAATCAAGTGACTCCTCTAACTGATTTTAATATTTTGGTTCAGTGCCCACAGGCTAATCTACACAATGCTGTTTTACATAAAGTTATTCTATCACCACCAAGAATTCATTTACAAAACTGTCTGAAATTCTAAATCTTAAAATAACAAACATAGCTAGGTAGTAACTGTTTTCCAGGGGATGATTGTATTTCCCCAATTTTAGTGGTGGAGATTTACTCAGTAAGTCCTGTGACCCTCAAGGACTGAAGCCTACCAGGATCCCCTGTCCATGGGATTTCCCAGGCAATAATACTGGAATGGATTGCTACACCCTCCTCTTCCCAACCCAGGATCAAACCTAGGTCTCCCACACTGGCAGGCAGTCTCCTGCATTGCAGGTGGATTCTTTATGACTGAGCCACCGAGGAAGCCCATTAGACTAATTAATGGATTTGAACTGGCCTTTTACCCTAACAGTTGTAGGCCAGTTCAGCCTAAGAACTTAAATCTGTCTCTGCTGTTCTAAGTCCTAGTGGACATGAATTCACATCACAGAATTTAATAGAATTGGCCCAGAAATGAACTTGCAATGGATTTGACCCTCCCAGTCATAGATGGAGCCACAGAGGGAAAAGAAATAGGAAGACACACACACAAACACACACCACACACACACATACCACACGAGCATTGTTGCTATCTGAATTTTGCAAAAAATATGAAAATTACCTCATTAAATCTTTTTGCTTGAATTCATTGGTTACCAGGGAAAATCATATAAAATAGCGTGATTATTCATTATTCTTCTCTTCATGATTTCAATAAAATAATTCCATGTAGGACTCAGAAATAATGTTTATTTGTATCCTCACTTTAGCTCAGATCATGAACTCCTTATTGCAAAATTCAGACTTAAATTGAAGAAAATAAGGAAACCATTAGACTATTCAGGTATTGCTAAGCTAAGTCGCTTCAGTCGTGTCCGAATCTGTGCGACCCCATAGACGGCAGCCCACCAGGCTTCCCCGTCCCTGGGATTCTCCAGGCAAGAACACTGGAGTGGGTTGGCATTTCCTTCTCCAAAGCATGAAAGTGAAAAGTGAAAGTGAATTCACTCAGTTGTGTCCGACTCTTAGCGACCCCATGGACTGCAGCCTACCAGGCTCCTCCATCCATGAGACTTTCCAGGCAAGAGTACTGGAGTGGGGTGCCATCAAATCCCTTAGGATTATACAGTGGAAGTGACAAATAGATTCAAGGGTTAGATCTGATAGAGTGCCTGATGAAATATGGATGGAGGTTCATGACATTGTACAGGAAGCAGGGATTAAGACCATCCCCAAGAAAAAAGAAATGCAAAAAAGCAAAATGGTTGTCTGAGTAGGCCTTACAAACAGCTGTGAATCCAAGAGAAGTGAAAGGCCAAGGAGAAAAGGAAAGATATACCCATTTGAATTCAGAGTTCCAAAGAATAGCAAGGAGAGGTAAGAGAGCCTTTCTCTGTGATCAGTTTAAGACCATCCCCAAGAAAAAAGAAATGCAAAAAAGCAAAATGGTTGTCTGAGTAGGCCTTACAAACAGCTGTGAATCCAAGAGAAGTGAAAGGCCAAGGAGAAAAGGAAAGATATACCCATTTGAATTCAGGTTCCAAAGAATAGCAAGGAGAGGTAAGAGAGCCTTTCTCTGTGATCAGTGCAAAGAAATAGAGGGAAACAATAGAATGGGAAAGACTAGAGATCTTTTCAAGAAAATTAGAGATACCAAGGGAACATTTCATGAAAGATGGGCACAATAAAAGAACAGAAATGGTATGGACCTAACAGAAGCTGAAGATATTAAGAAGAGGTGTCAAGAATACACAGAACTATATAAAAAAGATCTCCATGACTTAGATAACCACAATAGTGTGATCACTCCCCTAGAGCCAGACATCCTGGAATGCTAAGTCAAGTGGGCCTTAGGAAGCATCACTATGAACAAAGCTAGTGGAGGTGATGGAATTCCAGTTGAGCTATTTTAAATCCTAAAAGATGATGCTGTGAAAGTGCTGCACTCAATATACCAGCAAATTTGGAAAACTCAACAGTGTCCACAGGGCTGGAAAAGGTCAGTTTTCATTCCAATTCCAAAGAAAGGTAATGCCAAACAATGCTCAAACTACTGCACGATTACACTCAAATCACATGCTAGCAAAACAATGCTTAAAATTCTCCAAGTCCGGCTTCAGTAGTACATGGACCGTGGACTTCCAGATACTCAAAGTGGATTTAGAAAAGCCAGAGGAACCAGAGACCAAATTGCTAACATCCGTTGGATTATCAAAAAGCAAGAGAACTAAAGAAAAATATCTACTTCTGCTTTATTGATTACACCAAAGCCTTTGACTCTGTGGATCACAAAAAATTGTGGGAAATTCTTAAAGTTATGGGAATACCAGACCACCTTACCTGTCTCCTGAGAAATCTGTATGCAGGTCAAGAAGCAACAGTTACAACCAGACATGGAGCAAAAGACTGGTTCCAAATCGGGAAAGGAGTATGTGAAGGCTGTATATTGTCACCCTGCTTATTTAACTTCTATGCAGAGTACATCATGCAAAATACTGGGCTTCACGAAGCTCAAGCTGGAATCAAGATTGCCAGGACAAATGTCAATAATGTCAGATAACAAATGACATCACCCTTATGGCAGAAAGCGAAGAAGAACTAAAGAGCCTCTTGATGAAAGTGAAAGAAGAGAGTGAAAAAGCTGGCTTAAAACTCAACATTTAAAAAGCTAAGATCATAACATCTGGTCCCATCACTTCATGGCAAATAGATGGGGAAACAGTGACAGACTTTATTTTCTCGGGCTGCAAAAACACTGCAGATGGTGACTGTAGCCACGAAATTAAAAGACACTTGCTGTTTGGAAGAAAAGCTATGACCAACCTAGACAGCATATTAAAAAGCAGAGACATTACTTTGCCAACAAAGGTCCATCTAGTCAGCGCTGTGGTTTTTCCAGTAGTCAGGTATGGATGTGACAGTTGGCCTGTAAAGAAAGCTGAGCTCTGAAGGATTGATGCTTTTGAACTGTGTTGTTGGAGAAGACTCTTGAGAGTCCCTTAGACTGCAAGGAGATCCAACCAGTCCATCCTGAAGGAAAGCAGTCCTGAATATTCATTGGAAAGACTGATGCTGAAGCTGAAACTCCAATATTTTGGCCATCTAATGAGAAGAACTGACTCCTTGGAAAAGACCCTGATGCTTGGAAGGATTGAAAGCAGGAGGAGAAGGGGACAGCAGAGGATAAGATGGTTAGATGGCATCACTGACTTGATGGACATGAATTTGAGCAAGCTCTGGGAGTTGGTGATGGACAGGGAAGCCTGGCATGCTGCATTCCATGGGGTCACAAAGAGTCGGACATGACTGAGTGACTGAACTGATACTGATACTGAATTTAGTCTTATAAAATTAGTCGAATTTTAGGCATGTTGGGATCATCAACATATACATGAGTTCCTCAGCAGCTTCATTAAAAAAAAAAATCCTTAAAAAAATTTTCCCCCAAAATACATCTTTTAAAGAAATATATTTTTTATTTCATGTATAAAAATGTATACATACTAAGAGTTTAGCTATAAACTCTTAGTAAACTATGTAAATATATATTTACATGTAAATATATGCATATTTGTGGACTTTCAAGTGGCACTAGTGGTAAAAAACCTGCTTGCCAGTGCAGGAGAGAAAAGAGAGAAGGGCTTGATCCTTGGGTCGGGAAGATTCCCTGGAGGAGGGCATGGCAACCCACTCTAGTCTTCTTGCAAGGAGAATCCCATGGACAGAGGAATCTGGTGGGCTCTAGACCATAGAGTCGCAAAGAGTCAGGACGGAGTGACTAAACATGCAGACATATGCATATTTCTGTTATTTACACACTATGACACAGGAGTACATTTCTCTGAACCCCTCAATTTTTATCCAAAAATGTCATGGAGACCAGCCCTAGTGGTCAGAGCTGCCAGTTAGCCTTGGTCAGAAGGTGCTTGGAGAAATCCCTAGCCAACTGGGGATGTCAGGCTGCGGGGCAACGGATCAGTCAGCCTATGCGTTCGCCAAGCTGTTTTGAATGAGAAAGCTCTGAATGACAGGGAAGTGGATGGATTTCAGGGAAGTCTTCTGTCAAGGCCGCCATGCTGGAGTGATGAAGTACTGCTCTGGGACTTGGAGACCAAGATTGCTGTTAGTGAATATTTGTACATTTGGCAGTAAGAATACTATTTTACTGGTAATGCAATTTTCTCAATGCTTGATGGCTGAAATATACAGCACAACCTTTTCTTAAAGGTCACATATCCAAAAAAGAAAGAAAACAAGGAAAAGAAAGTAATGCAATTTTCTAAAAACAAAATATTATTTGGTTTAAAAAAAAAAAGCAAAACTATGTAACGTTCATGCCAAGTGTGATGAAATGTTAACTAAAACACTCATTTGTCCATAAGCAAATGAAAAATTTAAGATATATTTTTGTAAGTTCCAAATGCAAAATCCATTTGAAGAGACATTAGGGGCCTCTAATTGGAAAATCTACATTTTTTTGGTAATAAGTCACTGTTTGGGATACATTGCAGTCCTTCCAGTCTGATTTTGTTCAGTTAGGCTCTGCCTAAACTATACATTTTTGCTTTTAGGGCATTTCAAAATACACTCTTTACAGAATAAAAAGTGGATACCAAGATATACTCAGGTATGGTTAGTGAAATATAATTATATGCGGGAAATACCTTAACCTTCAGTTAACCTTCCTGAGTAATAACTCCTGGAATTTTCCTTGGATTTATAGCCGATGATTAAATAATTTAGGAAGGGTGAAATAGAAAATGTTAGGTGATTTTCCACATATCTAATTTTATGAAAAATCAAAGTATACACACACAGCAGTGAAATTTGGGAAATAAAGGACAACCCAACATTACATTGTAATTATCAAGTACCTATGTATTCTGTTTCTCATCTGTGGTAGAGCCGAAATAAGTTGTTTCAGTGTGCAAGCTCTTTTCTGTGATTTCTCTTAGCAACTTCCATCCCATTTTTCTCCCCCTAAGATTCAGGCAGGTATAAACAATCTTTGTGTTGCTATGATTAAGAGAACAAGAAATCATAAAGATTATATAAAGATCAATGATACAGATTCTTTTTCTTTTAATACATTGCTAAGAATACTTTTTGCATCAGAGTATGACAAGTTCATTCTGATGAGAGAATTAGAAAGTTGGATGTATTTATACCAATCACAGGCATGTGCATATCGTTAAATAGGTCATTTCCAATTTTAACAATTCCACCCCCGATTTCATTCAGCATCTTTGACACAGAAACCCAGTTTAACTCCTCCTGGGACAGGTGAAACCCTTGAGCAGAGATTCCTGCATGGGGCGGCACGTCCCTGGGATTTCTCCTTTACTTAAGGAGACTTTCTCCAGTGTGCGTGCTGCTCTCTGCAGACACACTGGTGGGGCACCAGGGAAGGGAAAATTATTTAAAACATATAGGGAAATTCATGAAATGTATTAACTGCTATGGATGAAGGAGACTACAAAGATACTAGGTGTTCAAAAAAGGTGAAATATGGTCCCCAGATTTGGGCTCATGTGTAGTTCATTCATCTCTAAGAACATTTAGCGTACTATCCATAACTTTATTTTCTTTATAGATTTCATATTGCATGTGGAAGCTCTAGGATTTTTCGTAAAACTCTTGGGCAACCAGCATGGATGCCAGTGACTGAGTTTCTTTTTATTGGAGAAAGTCAGATTGTTTGTTTCTTTTTTTAATTTTTAAATTTATTTATTTATTTCAATTGGAGGGTAATTCCTTTGCAATCTTGTGATGGTTTCTGCCATACATCAGTATGAATGGGCCACAGGTATACATGTGTCTCCCCATCCTGGACCCCCTCCCACTTCCCTCCCTCCCCTATCCTTCCAGGTTGTCACAGAGCACCAGTTTTGGGTGCCCTATATCATACATCAAACATCAAACTGGCGGTGGTTATCTATTTTACATATGGTAATATATATGTTTCAAGGCAGATAACTTACCAAAGACTCCAAAACCACTTGGCAAGTTTCTCCAAGTTGCAAACTGAAATCACCTTTAACTTCCCTGCATAATTTGGGAGGGATACACACGCAAAGACTAATATATGTAACGAAAACCTTGAGAGGAATAACCATGGTTACTGATATAGAGGCTGATGGCAGAATAAATTGGGTCATTGACCTCGAACCTCTAAAGGCCTGAGGTTAGATCTGGATTAAATCACGAGTGAAATGATCACAGAGGTTTTGCTTCAAAAATTAGCACTCAGGTTGATTCACTTTGACAGGAGGGGGTGAGGATTCCAGTGAATAAATTAAATAGAATTAGATTGTTATGCCAAAGTAGGGCATCTGTTGAGGATAAAGCTTTATTCTTATCCATCTTAACCTAATGAATGCCCAAGTTGGAGTCCTTTTTTAATAATACATGGTTTAAAAATAATTTTGAGATGGCATTAAGGATATCATAATAGCACAAGAGGCTAAAAATGCACAGTGGCTGCACTAATTCAACAAAAATAGATCTTTAATTAATTACAGTTGAGTTCCAGTACTTGAAACGTAGTAGATATATCCAAGTTTCACTGAAGTATCTTTTTAAGTTTATATTCAGTCTCCTCCTTAATCAACTTCTTCCCAGAATTTGTGAGTGTGTGGGACATAGTACTCATAAGAAAGATCTATTTTAAAAAAGAAACAAATGTACATCTAACACTAAGTACCACTTATTTAATGAATATTTTGAAAGTACTAGAATCTGTGTAAATTATTTTATATTTATCATTTCTGGTGCTTTCCAAAGTATAGCATAATTCCAAGTAGCACAAAGGCGGAACAATTAATATCTTAAGACATGTACTTATAAAGTCATTTATTTTTTCATTATTTCACCTCAAAACTTATATTTTATCTATCACATTCATTTGCTTCAGAACTTAGCTGCTTATACTGTGAGAAATCTGTCTTTCAACCTTGTGTTCCAGCCAATCATTTCTCATAAGTTCCCTGTGTATCTTTCTGGAGACATTTTATTCAGATAAAATAAATATATGTACATATACATAAATAAAGTAAATATATATGTGCATATATAAAATGCATATATAATTACAAGGATACAAACACGCTATACTCATTGTTTCACTTTTAGAATTATCTATTTTAAAAAACTTCACATAAGTAATAAAGAGCTCTCTTATTCTTTTGTTTAGCCACCTAATATTCCACTTAGTTTTCTTTCGGTCTTTACTTACATAGAAGAGGAGATTTGGGAATGAAGCCAGTACTTCTAAAATATTTTAAACTTTAGAGTGTTCTAGCCCTTTTTCCTACAAAAGAAAGAGACTAGAACTTAGCTACAGAGTCTTAACAAAGTTAAGGCAAAGTCCCACCATGTAAAAGTAGGAGCCAAGAAATTCAATAACAAAAATATTGGGTTATATATTGGTGAGAATATTGAAGAGACTCTAGCCAGTTTGCCCAGTGATCCAGCCAGGAAATCTCAGGATCTCACGTAGAATTTAAAACCATCTACAGATGATTTAAACCATCCCAAAGAAAGGCAATGCCAAAGAATGCTCAAACTACTGCACAATTGCACTCATCTCACATGCTAGTAAATCAATGCTCAAAATCCTCCAAACCAGCTTCAGTAATATGTGAACCATGAACTTCCAGATGCTCAAGCTGTTTTAGAAAAGGCAGAGGAACCAGAGATCAAATTGCCAACAGATCATAGAAAAAGCAAGAGAGTTCCAGAAAACATCTATTTCTGCTTTACTGACTATGCCAAAACCTTTGACTGTGTGGATCACAACAAACTGTGGCAAATTGTTTGAGAGATGGGAATACCAGACCACCTGACCATGAAGTAAAAAGATGCTTACTCCTTGGAAGGAAAGTTGTGACCAACCTAGGCAGCATATTAAAAAGCAGAGCCATTACTTTGCCAACAAAGGTCTGTCTAGTCAAGGCTATGGTTTTTCCAATAGTCATGTATGGATGTGAGAGTTGCACTATAAAGAAAGCTAAGCACCAAAGAACTGATGCTTTCAAACTGTGGTGTTGGAGAAGACTCTTCAGAGTTCTTTAGACTACAAGGAGATCCAACCAGTCCATCCTAAAGAAAATCAGTCCTAAATGTTCATCAGAAGAACTGATGTTGAAGCTAAAACTCCAATACTTTGGCTACTTGATGCAAACAGCTGACTCATTTGAAAATACTTGATGCTGTGAAAGACCTGATGCTGGGAAAGATTGAGGGCAGGAGGGAAATGGGGACGACAGAGGATGAGATGGCTGGATGGCATCACCAACTCAATGGGCATGAGTTTGAATAAACTCCTGGAGTTGGTGCTGGACAGGGCAGCCTGGCGTGCTGCAGTCCATGGGGTTGCAGAGTTGGACACCACTGAGCGATTGAACTGAACTGACCTGAACTGATGGCCAGGTGCATCCAATAGCAGTTGTCTACTGTGGCTTCTGTTTCAGTGAGACAGTGGCCGTGATTCTAGAACTCTCCTATTTAGTGTCCGTTTTTGTCCACTCAGGGCTTCCCTGGTGGTTCAGAGGTTAAAGCATCTGCCTGCAATGCAGAAGACCTGGGTTCGATTCCTGGATTGGAAAGATTCCCCTGGAGAAGGTAATGGCAACCCACTCCAGTATTCTTGCCTGGAGAATCTCATGGACGGAAGAACCTGGTGAGCTACAGCCTCGGGGTTGCAGAGAGTCAGACATGACTGAGCAACTTCACTTTCACTTTTCACTTTTGTCCACCCAATCCAGGGACACACTATGTGCATTCTAGCTTCCCAAGGCCAGACGATCTGCTACTTTCTTGTCCAATCTTACCTTGACACTATATTTCACTAACCTCATTTTAAGATAAGAACTCTTTCACCTGCCTAGTGACTTAAGATTCACATTAGCCCTGCACAAAAGTATGTTTTTCACACAATTTAATTGGGCATCCTCTATAAATGTTCCTGGCATGACTACCTGATTGCTGAGCTCTTTAAACCTGTAAAATTATTAAATCGGGTTTCCCTGGTGGCTAAGATGGTAAAGAATCTGCCTGAAATATGTGAGACCCAGGTTTGATCTCTGGATTCAGAGGATCCCCCGGAGAAGGGAATGGCAACCCACTTCAGTATTCTTGCCTGGAGAATTCCATGGACAGATGAGCCCGGTGGACTACAGTCCATAGGATAGCAAAGAGTTGAACATGACTGAGCTACTAACATTTCATTTCCTTTCCTTTCATTTCACTTCATTTCAAAGACATAGGTACAGTAAATTGTTTATAAACACAACACTACATTTAGGATATCTAGACTCCCAGTCCAGTGACATTGCTTTTAATTGCTAAAAAAAATTGTAGGTTTCTTTTCCCAACCAGATGATGAACTCCATGAGGCCAGATGTTCTACTGGAATTATATATTGATGGGTTTGACCTAAATATATTGAAAGAATAAATATTGGTGCCAAATAAATATTTGCCTCCTTCCTTTCTCCCTTCTTCCCAAAGCATGGGTTCTGAAGTTAAAGTTTCCCTCACTAAATAAGCATGCTTCTTATTGGCAAAGATCAGGTAGCTGGTACATGGCAGACACTTCACGGTTATGAACCCCAATACTTTGAGTTTTATATACCACTCATTAGTCTTTACTAAAACTCTAAATCTCAACCACTCATCCTATAAAAGGATATTATTAAAATTCTTCTCTCATGGCTCATTGGAAGGAATAATTAAGAAAGTCTCCCATAGTAGGTGCTCAACTAATTGTGGTTCACGTTTTCACTTTCTTCAGTGTCTCTTTTCTGTGTTAAGCTGTCTCCTTTCTTCCTTTCTGCTCTTTCATTCATAAGTATGAATGGTTACCCTCTCAAATCCCCAGAGGTCTGTAAAGTCCCTCAGTTAGTTAACATTAGCATATATTAAGCTCAGAGACAGACCTTGGGAGCAACATGATAGTGAATCAAAAACCCCAAGCTCAGGTTACCACATTTTAAATGGTACCTATGGACACCTTTCATGGAATTCACTACTGCTCAAGAGAATCTCCCAAAAACCTGGAACACCATTTTGTTACAGATATATTTTGCTGATATACAGAAATACTAATACTTACTAAAACAACAAAATACAGTAATAGCTGCTTGCCTTGTCTGTCTTCTATAAATTAGAATTTTAAAAAAATGTCACACTGACTATAAATTAAGATATAGAAAAATCAGGAGATAAGAAAACTTATTCCCTGGATATGATAGATTAAGAATTTTCTAGTATCCCAAATACACAAAAGAAACACTTTCCAAATTTTTGTTTTAAAAATGTTCAAGTCAAGGAAATGGTGACTGATAAAATGAACACCTACAGAAGCCTACAGTTGGACTGATCAGTTATTTTGCTGAATCCTTGGCGCATAAGCTGCATACAAGATCCTGAGTACCTAACACTTGACCGGCATCTCCAAGCAGGAAGATACGTTTTTCTACATCATCACAAAAGTGATCATCCCACTCAAGAAAGTTACTAATGATTAAAACAGTGTTTGCTCTACGTTTTAAAATCAGATTCCTAAGTGTGCTTGACTTGAGAGATTTTACTCTTGGAGGACTCTACTGTATAAACTCTGATAATAGGTGCTCATAATCTCATCCCTGAATTGACAGAGGACAGAGAGTTAAAAACAAAGAACAGACTTTGGAGATACACAAGCTTGGATCTGAACCTGAGCTCTACTATCTTCCATTCATGAAAGTGACCCAACTGAACTGCCACTAAACCCCCTTTCCACATTATAAATGATAAAAATACCTGCATCATTTGAGATCATATGAGATTAAACGAAGTAAGGTATGGAAAAAGCCTGAACTATGATTGATCCCTGCTAAATATTGGTTTTCATTCTACATAGTCTATAAAAAAGAAAGAAAAAAAAAAAACTTGGGATTTTCATAGAAAAAAAAAATCTTTTAAAAAACATCCCCAAACCAAAGGCAAAACAGGACACAACAAACCAAAAGTAAAAATAAACTCTTCCTGGGGTTTCAAGTGGAACCAGGAGAGTCAGAAAGAGAGAAGATTCTGGACAGCTTCATTATGTTTGCTCAGCTGCCTGAGTCTCCATTAAAGTCATGGGGCAGGGTCTCTAGCTAGAGAACCGTTCAGAATTTTAGGAGTAAATGTGTGGATTACTTTTAGTTTTACTTAAGCGTTTTGTTTATATTTAATAAAGCATTAGTAATAGAAATAGTGATTGTACAAATTAACAGGAAAACCAAAATTGTGCCTGTGTCTGTTTCAGGCTGGATCTTACTGGCCAACAGAATCCATTCTAGCCCAGGTGAGGAGCAGGGTCCAGGGACGCAGTAGTGTCTCTGAAAATCTCATTTTGTTAAGGATTGTCAGGCCCACATTCTGAAAGGAGGGGAGAGAAAAGGAGGATGAGCAGCAAAGGGGGTTGTGTTTTTTTGGTCCATTTTAGGGACCACACATCATCTAAGCACTTGAGCCATAATTTAAATTAATTCTAATAGATATTCTAAGAGAAGTTACATCATTTGGCAGAGAAGTAAAATGAAGCTCAGAGGACTTAGCAAAACCATGTTTAGATACCAAACCTTTAAGCTTTTTGAGAAGATAATATCTGCTCTATTCCTGTATTTAACTTACTTGAATACATTCATTAGAAGAAGTTACATGATGGTAGGTTTTTCATCGGCATGAAAAGTAACTGAGGCTAATGATAATAACTAATATGGCTTCAATTAGCCCTCAGTTAGCAATTTTAAAAGTTTCAACCCCATAACTCCTTCTGACTGACTGACTGATCTTGAGAAATCTCCTATTCCCTTATAACTGTGCTCTTATTCTTTTAAATAAAAATGTATCTTGAGTCAAGAACTGAGGTGGTAGCATACTTTTTAAGTAGGTAATGGATGATATAGGCTTCCTCCCGCCCCCAAATCTTCAGGAATGCCAGAAAATCAAATATTTTTGAAAGTCAAAAAAAGTGCCGCTGTGACTTTCAATTATTTTCCATTTCCATGCTGCCTCCAAACTTCCTGATTCCAGCTGGGATTGTGATCAAAAATGCAAAAACACATGTAGAGAAGTTATTCTTGTGGAACATCTGACCGGAAGCAGGAAATGCAAGCTATCTCATGGGACTGCCTATTATCAGGATATACCCAGTGCAGCACTGCAAAGACAGGAGATGTTTGTCACCCAGATAAAGAGAATTAGAGAGAACGCTGGCATATACACATCACTGAGAAAGAAGAGTGGGTAGAGACGTTCCTCTTATGTTTTAGATGCCCATCCACTACTGTGTCATTGTGTGGCCTTGTAAAATCTCACTTAACGGCTGCCAGTCTCATGAAAAAAAATCTACAAAACAGATTTCAATAAGGGGTAACGTTAAAGCACATATTCTTCAGATGATTATGTAAGAGGGAAAAGTCCCATAATTATCACTGGTGGTGGTTTAGTCGCTAAGTTGTATTTGATTCTTGGGACCCCATGGACTGTATGAAGGCTGTTAGGCTCCTCTGTCCATGGGATTCTCCAGGTAAGAATACTGGAGTGGGTTGCCATGCCCTCCTCCAAGGGGTCTTCTCGACCCAGGGATCAACCAGCATCTCCTGAGTCTCCTGCATTGGCAGGCAGGTTCTTTACCACTAGTGCCACCTAGAAAGTCCCCTGCAATTAGTTGCCACTGATAAATAAGAGATAATTTATACCCATAGTAGTAACTGCTACAGATTACTGCAGTAACTTACACTGTCCCAAGCATAAAAGAAAACCAACTTTGCCATTTGATTTTAAAATTAAATGTTTAATTTTTCCTGTAAGTCCTGAAAATATTTATTTGAGCTCTCCCAACAAAATGAAATTTCATGAAAACATGTATCTTAATTACATGGTGATTAAGTTTTATCCTTTTTTTTTTTTTTTTGTAAATTAGAATAAATAGAAGAGAAACACTCTTGCAGAATTCTAGCCAGGTATCCTGAACCCATCCATCATAAAATCATTGGCACACAGCAGGCAACTGGAAAAAGGATACCTTTTAACCTCAACTGGCATAAACGTGTGTATTTACTTTTAAGAAGTGGAATATAAACAGACATGCTGAGAGCCAAGTGTTTTATGAATTAAAAAAAGATTCCATACACACACACACACACACACACACACACACATAAAACTTTCCCCATGGGCCACCAAGGATTTATGTGAATGTGAACTCTATTTACTGTTAGTATTAAGGAAATAGTGCCTTTTTAACAAGTTACTCATGCCTGGAAAAAATCCCAGTTTTGCAAGTTATCCAAGATTCTTTGCCAACTGTCCGTGGGAATCACTGGGATGGGAAAAGTTCAAATTTGTTTTAAAAGAACTTGCTTAATGGGAAAAAAAAAAAAAAAAGTAGAAGAAAACCAGCAACCCACTGTTCTAATCTTTTGGTTAAATAAGAATAAAGTATGGCCTGGTTGCTTTATTTTTCCTTAGTATTATTTTAAGAAAAGGAAAAAATAATAAAAATTTTCCATTTTTATGTTACCCATAAAGTCACATTCAAGTCTTGATTTCAGTTATCCAGGGGCGCGATGACTTGCTAGCTTGGGTTGGCTCCTTATCTTCTGCTGTTTTCTTTAAGCTTTTTCATTTTCTGTTCCACTCAAACAGCAAAGTCTGGTTACATCGTTGCTGTCAAATTCAAAACAACAAAGGGATTAAAAAGCCTACCTTATAGCCACGGAGTGTACAGTTTTAAAATATGAGGATTCTCCCTCTCCTGGCACCTAGGGGTGCCAGGCTTTTATATCTTCCTTTCGCATCTCACAGCAACCTTATCAATAGGCATAATTTACCTATTTATATTTTTTTATTATCCTTTTACGGACATGGAAACTGAGGCCCAAGGACATCAAATAACTTCTCTGCGTCACGCAAATTCTAAGGGGCAAAGCTGGGGTGGGAGTGCAGGTGGGTGGGTCCAGTTTTTGCTTTTTATCTCTTCAGTTCAGTTCAATCGCTCAGTTGTGTTATATCTCTTAGGCTGCTTCTAAGAAAGTAGATCCCATAAATTCTTTTATCAAGAGATTTTATTAGACTATAGAACCAATTAATGTGGTTCTAATTTGACATGACAGAATCCACTTTGCATTCAATAGGGAGTGAGAAAATGAAAGCTTTGCCTTTGCATTGGTGATAAAACAGATGTGAAAGTTGTCTTGGAATCAACCACCCAGAGTATGTGCCTGTTCTCGTTCTCCTCTTCAAAAGACACTTGGGCAAAAGCATCAGATATAACCAGGCTTCTCTCTAAAGACAGTGCTTATCTAAGAAAACAAACAAACAAAAACCAACCCCCATTCTCCCCCTTAAAATAAACCTAGATGGTTTACCGTCTAGAAAAGAAAGGTGGTAATAGGAAAATTCTAAATATTTTCTTCTTCAACCAAATTGTAAATAATTTTTATGAAAACCAGTTCTCCTGGGTAGATATTTAATTTAAAAGAGTTTTTCACTGTCTTAATATTCATATGTTTAAATAAAGCATAATTGATCGTGTTCTAGAGATTCTGCCCATTCTTATTTTTTTAGCACTCATATACTTGTGGAAAAATAGTAAGTCAGTTTCTTTTTTCCCCCTTACATTTATATTCCTCAATTTTTTTTTCAGAGTTTAATATCTAGGTGATTGCTTTTACTTGGCACTATTGGGAAACACTGCCAGTCCAGATCTAAATATTTTTACATGCAACTGCAACAACAAAATTGTGCTCTGCTAAGCTCCTTTGATTTATAGAGCTTCAAAAAAATGGATTCAGATGCGATTTTGCCAAGTTGTAAACCAAGTAGTCTTAATTTAAATTTTTCCTGACAAGAACGCTAATTCTTCATCTGCGATAAAGTATTTCAGTATTTTCACACACATAAAATAAGGTCTGTAAATTGCATTCAAGCTGGTATTATTCGTACTATGGCTTTTTTAGTACCTTGATATGCAACATAAACGTACAATATTTTCACTGGTAGAGTCCCCCTGGAATGACTAGGAGAAAGTTTACGCCACTGAGTCTAGTTATAATTTTTATACTAAAAATACTAGTCAGCATTATTTTATATGAATGCTGTGAATGCCACTTTAAGTTTATAAAAGAAAGCTGAATTTTCAAGTTAATTCATGGAATTCCTCTAAGGACCATACAATTCACAGAAATAATAAGCATGTACTTACATTTTTAAAAGGTGAAATTAACAATAATATCTTCTATAGTCACGGAAGAATTTGATGTATGACACTCGATTACTTAGCATGTGGTTGTTAAAACACACTTTAAAAAGATGGCATTTCAAATCAAATGAGAAAGATTAAATTATTCAGTAAATCATGTTGGACTGAATAGCTATCATTGGGCTAAAGATAAACTCTGCTTGACTATTATTTGCCAGAATAAATCCCAGATATATTAAAATTTAAATAAAATGAAGGAAAAGTAAAGAAGAAACAAATGAATAATTATATTCATTTGATCAATATGTAAGACTTCAATAAATTGTTCAGTTATGATTATTCCAGTGGGAAGGGCTTTCTGAGCAGGTCACCAAAAGAATGATGGTTGACATATCATTACATCAGAAAAAGTTTGTTGCATTAAAAAGCACCATAAGCAAACATAAAACAAATAAAAATTTGAGTATAACCTTCAAAACATTTGACTCAACAAAAGATAACATCTTTTATAAATGAAATGCTGTCGCAATCAATAAGATGACTACACCTTGATAAAAAATTGCTGAGTACATTTTCTAATATAGATAACAACTTTGCAGATTAAAAATTGTAATTAAAATAATCTGTTACAATTTCCCCACTTTTGAGATTGTCATGAATTATTGTAGTGAGTGATAGCTTGTGTGTTATGGTAGAAAGAAATACAAACCCTCTGGAGAACAACATTCTTGAACCTAGAAATTCCACTTGGGGAAGTTACACTATAGGGAAAAATTAGGGATGTTCCTTAAAACATAAGTTCAAGTAATTGCAATAATATATATAACTGAAGTTTGAAAAAAATATGATTTATAGAAACATTAGATTATTTGAAGACACTATAGAATATATAATGAATATTTCCAAACATAAAAAATGTTATGGAAAAAGTATCTCATGTTATAATGTGAATTTATAGACCTAGTTGCAAAATAACATGAACAACATGGTTACATATTTTTGAGTATGTGTGTATATAAAGAGATAATCTCCCCCACACGATATGAGAAACAAAGTTATATGTTGAATGGTTTCTCTCCTCTTCTTCCTTTTCCTTTTATATTCTCATATGGTTGTATATTGCCTTTGTAACTAAAAAAAATGATTTTAACCATATTTTAATATAATTGTTTACTCTTTTATGAAAGTACATACATACTGTGAACATCCAATAGGTGTGAAAATTTTTGACCACATATTTTGATCAAAATTCAAAAAAATGGGTGCTACACACTGATATTTTAATGTCTTTGCTGTAAACGTCTTATAACAATTTTATATCCTATGTATAACAATTTGAGACACATGCATGCTAATGGCCAAGAGTCAACTCTTACTTGTTTCCAAGCTCTGGGAAAATAGAAGCAAATGATACTCTTAATGGCGGATGTGACATTTTTATGAAAACCCAGGGCAACCATTAAATTACCAGCTATCCTTCTTTTGTGTTTTTCTTTAGAGGGTCACAGTATTATTTTGACCAAGGTTAGCCGGGGGCTTTTGCTGTTGTTGTTGTTGTTGTTTCCTGGCCTCACGTTGCTGGGATGGAAAGTAATTTAAACTTTATGGTCCATTTGAAGCAAGATTATTTACACTGTGTGGCAATGTCTGTGTGCTTGCATGTAATTTATACTCTACTTCTATTACTTCTCAAATTCCCCCACTTGGTTGAATTTATTACCATTGTAAACTTGCTTGCTTCACTTTGGTTAGTTAGAAATTTGAAAAAAAATTTTTAAGTTTTCTAACTAAGGACTAACAACATTTTTGTGTGTGTGCATGCTTGTTTCGTGGTATATTTTGTTTGGTTTGGTTTTTAACAGTTTAGTGTTTGGAACTTAGCTTTTCACTGTGGATGAACAATCCACAATGAGTATTCTGATGTTATATATGGTTTTAATGAATCTATTTAAATATTACTTTACAAATTTACACTAAAAGTATGACTATGATGGATATCACAGGTAAAATGTTCCTTTGAAAAAGTACAGCTTTAATCAATAAGGCAACAATGCATTTATAATTCAGATTAGCATTCCATAGCTTTAGTACAAATTAGAAGCCCTTCATATTAATTTTAATTCCAGAACCTTGAGTTTTAGAATTTTGGTTTAGCATACTATAAAACAAGGTCACATTTTCTCACAGTAGTTAGAGCCATATGCTTAAATAGTCATGTCTCCAAACATAAGCTCATTAAAGGTCCCTGGATGATGTATTTGAGAAAAGCAATGAATGGGGTCCAATCCCTGGGTCAGGGACATTCCTTGGAGAAGGGAATGGCAACCCACTCCACTATTCTTGCCTGCAAAAATCCATGGACAGAGGAGCCTGGTGAGACCAAGTTCATGTAGTCACAGAGTCAGACATGACTGAGCAGCTAATGCTTTTCACTTTTGTGAAATCGTTGCATTCTATCTAAAGGAGTCCTGACAAAATTGCGTGTCATTTCTGGGGTATGTAGCCATGAAAAATGTTTTTAAGTGCTATCCATCTTCAGTGTCTGTGATCGTACAAGATGCTTGTTTGAGGAAAAAAATTTAAAGACCCTTCCAGTCTTGGGGATGTACAGTACTACCTGAAAACCCCTCCCTGCGTCTGTCCTCCCCACGTCATAATTTCTGTCTCCACATGGTGACCTGGTAGAGAAGGTGTGACCATTGATCCAGATAGACCTTTATTTATTTTTCACATTCCTAATGTTTCCATAATTTAAAATCCCATGGCCCTCTCTCCCTCCAGGCTTTACTCTCTGCCTGTGCCTAAGATTCCTGTTTCATCCAATGATGAAGTTTCCACCAGTACCATTTTTCTTTTATTGAAATTAAACAAAGAAAAAAAGTTAACTGTTCAAAAGGGGAAGTTGAGGCAAATCATAATATTCAAAGAAATTTGGGGAGAACAACCAAAAAGATGAAAGATATTCACTTCCTCCCATCCTAAGTCACTAAGAAAACAGGATTACTCAAAGCCCTAGGGATTCTATCTGGGGTCATCTTTCTTTCCATTAGGAAGGAGAGAGTGAGGTTATACGGTTTATACAGGAAAGTGACTGAGACTGAGATAGAGGGTTGGGGGAGCTGTGAAACCACACCTTCTGCCGAAATAAAAAATGGCCCTGCTGTATGGTTTTAAAAAAAAAATCATTCTGGAAGAAATTTCTCTTTTGTTCTTCTCAGTGGCATTTGATCCAGGTAAGAGAACAAGGTTACTGAGCACGGCTCTAATTGTTGGCCTTCATGTTTTCATCAAGGCTTTCAAGGTAGCGCTTCCCTGGAGGCTCAGATTAAAGAACCTGCCTGCAGTTCAGTAGATCAGGGTTCTCTCTCTGCATTGGGAAGATCCTTTGGAAAGGGAATGGCTACTCCAGTACTCTTGCCTGGAGAATTCCATGGACAGAGGATACTGGCAGGCTACAGTCCATGGGCTTGGGAAGAGTCAGATACAACTGAGTATGCAAGCATTTTTTTTTTTTTTTTGGTTATGTTTTCATCAGCTTCTGTGAAACTTGTGGCTTTATGTATTTGGTTTCTATTGACACCTGAATCCAATTCAATTTCTACCAAAATAGATGAAGAACAAATAGAATGCAGTCTGTAAAACAGTGTTTTTACTGTAGAGAGTGGTTTCTTTTAAGATTCATTGTGTGTTTTATATACACGCTCCTGCTGCTAAGTCGCTTCAGTCATGTCCGACTCTGTGAGACCCCATAGACGGCAGCCCACCAGGCTCCCCCGTCCCTGGGATTCTCCAGGCAAGAACACTGGAGTGGGATGCAATTTCCTTCTCCAATGCATGAAAGTGAAAAGTCAAAGTGAAATCGCTCAGTCGTGTCCAACTCTTAGTGACCCCATGGACTGCAGCTTACCAGGCTCCTCCGTCCATGGGATTTTCCAGGAAGAGTACTGGAGTGGGGTGCCACTGCCTTCTCCAAAATGCTCCTGGCGCAGCATTAAAATCTTGGCTTCTGGGTCAAGGAGTTTCTCCCTAAGCCTGATTCATATCCTCAACTGCATTGGTCACTACTAATTTTCTCTTTTTTAAATGTTGAACAATTGTCCTCACCTACTTCCTGTTACTTAAACTGTGCAAAAGCATTTCCATAGGAGGAATTCATAAGTAAGATCCTATAGCATTCTGTTCTCTAGAATGATATAGAAGCCGTTTTATTATTTGGAGTGAGATAAGGTTCTCAAAATAAATTAACCGGGAGTGGGGAGAGGTAGTGAGAAGCAGAACTATCAGTCTACAAATGCATCTGTAGGACATTAAGATGAAAATTGATATAATGCCTCCATAGATCTCCTTGGCACCTGTTGAATTGTTGTACTTACCCATTAGTACTCCATTTAATACTAGAAGGCAGTTAATAAATTCTTCCTTCCTGTTCAGGAAATTGACTAAAAGACACAAAATTAGCTTTTAAATTTTAAAGAATTAAGATCTAGATGGTTGATTTCTTTTCCTTTATTCATCTACCTTGAGAATGCGGTCTGAACCCTGCTCTTTGTACAGCTGGAACCGATAGATCCTCAGACCTCAGACTTTGCTTCCAAAAGGTGTAAATTTGTCCTGTCTCAGATTTGCCTTGCAGCAATTCTCAGGAAAAACCAGGCTTGGGTGATTGTCTAGGCCTCAGGCCCCAGAGGCCAGCGAGGTCGGTTTTTGTGTTGGGATAATTCATGGACTTTTTAAAAAATTCTTTGTCTGATAAAAGAGAGTACACAGTTCACACTCCACCCTGAAATGTAGGCACAAAGGTGTAACTTTCCAAAAGGGACATCTTTATGGCTTCCATGGATATTTTATATGGCTATTCTGAATTTAAGAAACCAAAAGACAAATTGTGCAAAAAATGTAACACAAGGGGCTCATTGTACACAGTCCCAGTGTGAGAATCACACACTGTTGTTGCTTAGTCACTCAGTCGTGTCCAACTCTTTGTTACTCCGTGGACTCTAGCCCGCCAGGCTCCTCTGTCCATGGGATTTCCCAGGCAAAAATACTGGAGTGGGTTGCTATTCCCTTCTCCAGGGGATCTTCCTGACCCAGGAATCAAACTCATGTTTCCTGCTTGGCAGATGGATTCTTTACCACTGAGCCACCTGGGAAGCCTGAAAACCAGGCATATATTGATGTATAAAAATCGAAACTCTCAGTTGGTAAGACTTATGTATTACAACTTACGAACCTTTTTAATAATAAGATCCATATGAATCTCTTTAATTGATATGAGAGACACTAAGAGGAAAAACTCCTAGTATAGAGAAGGACAAGGTTAGTATTGCAGTGAGTTTTCATTGCTTGTTGTTGTTTAACAGTGTATTCATTTGTTTATGATGTCTATTGCATTCACAAAAAAATGTTATTCTTTTTTCTAAATTGAAGCATAGTTGATTTACAATGTTGTGTTTGTTTCATGTATACAGCCAAGTGACCAGTCATATATTACAGATTCTTTTTCAGATTCTTCTCTACTATGGTTATTACAAGATATTGAGTAGAGTTCCCTATGCTATATATTATGTCTTTGTTGGTTATCTATTTTATGTACAGTTTAGTAGTGTCTATATCCATTAATCCCAAACTCCTAATTCATCCCTCCTCTCCCTTTTCACTTTGGTAACTATAAGTTTATTTTCTATGTCTGTGGGTTTATTTCTGTTTTGTAAAAATTTTCATTGTGTCTTTTTTCTTAATTTCATGTACAAGCAATATCATTTGCTATTTGTCTAAGAAATATTTATTATTCTTTTTTAAATTGCTTTAATTTATTTTTGATTGGAGGATAATTGCTTTACAATATTATGTTCGTTTCCGCCATACAACAACGTGAATCAGCCTTGAATGTACACATGTCCCCTCCTTCCTGAACATCCCTCCCACCCCCCACCCACCTAGGTTGTCACAGAGCACCAGTTATTATTCTTACATCTGTTCATAGGAAGATTTGGATCTTCATCTCCACCACTCCATTCTCCCATAAAACTTTTGTAAAGAATGCCTCCGATTAGGCAAATCCAACAGAATAAATTATTGTTTTTTGTTTTTTTTTCTCGAACATCAGGGTGTCTCAGCATCCTCCCTAGGTTCTGCAATGGTAGTAGAGTCTACAAAAACTCCCGCATCTACTTTAGGACAGGAGAGTTTATATCTCCCAAATAAGAGTGCCCCATTATCATCTGAGGCACCCAGAAATTGTGGAAAAACCACATAAAAGGAAGGCATGTGTTTTCTTTAAGTCCTCCTCAAGGCATCCTGCACCCATCTGTTGAGTATTTGTATATTCAGTTTTTGAAAAAAATACTGTATATAGAGAGTAGGCTGGGGGTAAACAAAATGAATACAATTTTAACTGTCTTTTCATTTTAGTTCCAGCCATTTCTACTGTATACTATTTTAAATGTCTTTTAGTGAAATTGCCTGTGCTTTCTTTTGGGATTCTTTTCCTAGAATTACTGCTACTGCTGCTGCTGCTGCTAAGTCGCTTCAGTCGTGTCTGACTCTGTGTGACCCCATAGACAGCAGCCCAACAGGCTCTCCCGTCTCTGGGATTCTCCAGGCAAGAACACTGGAGTGGGTTGCCATTTCCTTCTCCAAAGCATAAACATGAAAAGTGAAAGTGAAGATGTTCAGTCGTATCAGACTCTTAGCAACCCCATGGACTGCAGCCTACCAGGCTCCTCCATCCATGGGATTTTTCAGCAAGAGTACTGGAGTTGGTTGCCATTGCCTTCTCCCCTAGAAATTACTACCTTCTACTTATTCCATCCTTAAGATATTTCTTTTGACATCATGGGGGTGCATATATAAGAAAATTAAATTTCTCTTTAGTAGTGATGACACATTTTTCTAACATTTAAGAATACTCCATTACTGTTAATTGTTCTAAAATTCTCTCCTTGTCGCATTAAACAGTACACCAACACCAAGTCTTTGTTTGTATTTATCCTTTGGTTTGGTGTTTGAATTCCATTTCTCTAAATTGACTTCTTTTATAAGGTAATGGGAAATGCTGTTTTCTAAGGCCAAAGCCACTTATTTACCTTCCAGTAAAAGACTCTGATGCTGAGAGGGATTGGGGGCAGGAGGAAAAGGGGACGACAGAGGATGAGATGGCTGGATGGCATCACCGACTCGATGGACGTGAGTCCAAGTGAACTCCGGGAGATGGTGATGGACAGGGAGGCCTGGTGTGCTGAGATTCATGGGGTCGCAAAGAGTCGGACATGACTGAGTGACTGAACTGAACTGACTGAAGGATAAACTTAGAATGCCTTTGAACTTTTGCAGAAGTGTTACCAAGGTGCCTGGGCTTCCCAGTTGGCTCAGCGGTAAAGAACCTGCCTGCCAGTGCAGGAGAGACAGACGGTGGAGGTTCAGTCCCTGGGCCGGGAAGACTCCTTGGAGAAGGAAGCGGCAGCCCATTCCTCCGTTCTTGCCTGGGAAGTCCCGTGGACAGGGGAGCCGGGCAGGGTGCAGTTCATGGCGTTCCATAGAATCAGACATGACTGAGTGGCTAAGCACATCACGCACCAAGGTGCCCATGCTACTGGGTAGCGGTTTACAGATAATTGTTACCTGAGCAAGAGAGCCACTAGTAGGGTAAATCTGGATCTTCAAGAATGAGTTCCCAGAGGATGATGCAAAGCTTTCTGCAGCTCCCATAAATACTTTCTATTTGTCACTAACATTGAGCACTCAGCAGACTTTCTATCTGATTACTAAGGCAAACTGTGTGTCAGGGACTGGACCACTCTTGAAACGGGCCCAGTGAAAGCCGGGGATTCATCAGGTGCTACCTATTTTGCCACCTAAAGAAAATTCTGGTCTTAGTAATAAAATGCCTTTGACCGAGAGCCTAGATGTTTCTGGGGGCTTGCTCATAAGGGCTCATGTATATCCATTACCAAGGTTTCTGATATGTCATGACTCTTTTCCTTGGACTCAGCTCAGCTATTCAGTCTTTCAAAAATTGCACTGCATTTGACATTGTTCTAGGTACTGTATTAAATAATGCACCTATAATGCTTAACAAAATTGATATACTCATTCCACTAAAAGATTATTAAAGAGCATCAATTGTATGCCTAGCACTATTATGAAAAGATATAAGAAAATCAAAAGGATTCCTTTGCCTTTGTGGTTTTTCATCTGGTTGAAGAAAAAGATATTCATATTGAAACCTATTATGAAATACAGAACAACATCCTTTTCTCCGTTCTATAAAATTTTACTTCCTTTCCATAAATTAAAAAAAAATTGTATTCAATTTCTATGAAATTAAATGTTTCTGGGACAATGCCGATAATGAAAATAACCAAGTTCCAAAGCAATTTTCAGAATGTTCTCTTTTCCATGAACCCTGACCTTTCTTGAGTGGCTGAGAGAGCAGAAAGCCTCTTACTCTGGCTATTTTGAGTTTTCCTAATTTTAAGCCTAAACTATAAATCAATATCTTTATAGCCAATTATGTTATTTTAATTCTTTTCAAAAGCATCACTTTTGTGGATTGAACGTGTTTCAGAGAAGCCAGTGAAACTCAGAGGAAGTGGAGTTCCTGGCTCAGAAAGAGGTATCTCAAACAGTTTGAATTCTGTTCCACCTGGATGAGCATTGGTTTGACATTGAAAGAGGATTAAGGTTTGTGTGTTTCTGAAATGCTCTTCTTGTCTGAGATTTATCTTGTCCTTCAATTTGTTCCTGTTTCTGAGCTTGTTTTTAACCATTGTTCTTGTCTCCTCAGGACGATCTTTTGTGCATCTCACAAGAAGAAATTGAATATTCTGTTCAATTCTGTTGCATTTGGAAGCTGCATTTTGTCTCAATCTACAAGAAAAATCTAGGATATCCAATTCGCCAGGGCCTCTTTTAATCTGAGCTTATTGGACAAAGCTATTTAACTTGGTCTCCGTTTTCCAGAACACAGAAGACAAGAACATTAGCGTGTTTGTATGGCCTTCATGTTCATAGACGGGATTTCTTGTTTTCCTGTGTCTAACCTCTGAAACAGTGTTCACACTCTACCGTAAGACTTGAGACACATTTGAATCCAGAAAATATTGATTTCATCACTGCCATGTTGTTGAAATCATAAAACGACATAATCAGAGTGCAGAAAGCCAAATTTTATAAACACTCTAACGTATGGCACATGACTAAGTGATAAATCTTGACACGTTTACCAAACAAAGTGAAAATCTTCATTTGTCTTCGAAAAGAGAAGTGCTCCCATGTGTTCGGACATCTGTACAGTCAACATGTGGCAATTACTGTGCGAAAAATAGGATCACTGTAACTGCTGTTGTAAATTACGGCCTCATTGATTAGTATCTTCCCTCTCCGACTCTCCACTTCATCACAAATAAGGAGACACACACACTCATGGCCTCTGAAGAGATTTTCCCCAAACTGATTTAAATTTAAATTTAGATTTGTTCCCAGCAGGCTCTCCTACAGCATTACACAGTCTCCGCTTTTTGCTTAAGGATATCTGGAGTATTTCTCACACACCGTTAGTGTATGTTTACTGAAGCACTAAAATTAAATACACATAATGAAGACATCTGTGGCAAACAGAATTAATAAGTGGAATACCATATTGCTGTGAAGATGTATAGTCAACAAGCACGGGACGCACACCGTTCTCTCTGGAACTTGGCATTCCTCATGTGTTGCCGAGAAGTTTTGAACGGGTCCCAAGTGATTTTGGTGTCTAGGGATTGCTTACTGAGGCTGGAAACCTCCCCAAGAAGCTCATCTCGTTAAAGGTTTCCAGTTCCTCGTACAAGACTTTCGATTGTGAAACTGTAATGTGATACACACATGTTATGACGTTTGGGAAACTGATCAAATGAGGATAAGAAAATGCCAATTGTTACTTACTCTGGAAAAGATTCTTCTTAGAGTTCCATTCTGTTTTCCCTCCACATTAACTAGACCTAATGTAGGGCTGATTATTTTTCAGCATATCTCTGAGGGCATATTCCCAAATTGCCCCACTACATCTATCAGAGTTGCTTGGAAAAGTAAAGAAATAAAGTACAAAGCAATCATCCATGAGCTGTACCTAGATTCTATATAAATATATGAAGGGTTGATTATTTATGCCATTTCTGTCAAGCCTGTGTTTGTCTTTATTTCACAAGCAAATTTCATATAATGCTAGAGATGCTACAAAGCCTGACTGAGGTAGAGAAATGGCATTTAGCCTTTGAACCTGTTGTAGGGGGAAATTGAACTGAAGCTCAGATTCATTTCCTTCATGCTGCCCCTAGAAAAAAGAGGGCACCAGCTGATATGTGTATAGTAGTGCATCTGGCCTTAGGAAGTGAGGATGGTTCTGCTGAAGGGAACACATCATACAGACAGACTCTGGATAAACAAACTTGGTCTTAACCAGAGTTTTCTTCATGATGTCCTAACAGTGTGGCTCCACCAGAAGGTCTGGCTGAAAGGTTGCTAGGATGACTTGACATTTGCATGCCAATTTCATCACCCGTCCATCCTCTGATTGGTGCATGTATGACACCTGCAAAGTCACCTCAGTCGTGTCTGACTCTGCTACCCTATGAACTGTAGTTTGCCAGGCTCCTCTGTCAATGGAATTCGACAGGCAAGAATACTGGAATGTGTTGCCACGCTCTCTTCCAGGGGATCTTCCCCATCGAGGGATAGAATTCTACATTGGCAGGCAGATTCTCTATCACTAGTGCCACCTGGGACAGCAATGCATAAGGTAAATAACACGCAAAGGGGAAATCTTTGGCCAGAATTTAGCACACCTATTTTCCTAATCTCGTAAGGGTGTAGCCTGAATTTAAGCATTTCCTCAGGACATGCCCTCAAGTTGCTTTTTTTTTTTTTTTTTTTAATCTACCTTCCTTCAGACGCTGGATAAAAACCCTATTTTCCAGCTCCCTTGCTTTCTCCACTCCAGAGAACTCCATGAACATCACAGATCACACCCATGAAAGGTGAGCCTGCTCTGGGAATTGCCCTCCTCTCCTCCCACTGTTGAAGTCTCTGCCCAGTTAGGATGAAAATGTTAGTAGCTCAGTTGTGCCTGACTCTTTGTGACCCCAAGGACTGTAACCCACCAGTCTACTCTGTCCATGGATTCTCCAGGCAAGAATACTGGATTGAGTTGCCATTCACTTCTTCGGGGAATCTTCCCAACCCAGGGATTGAACCCCAGGTCTTCTGTATTGAAGGCAGTTTCTGACAAAATTTCCCAAGTTCTGGTCATCATTAGGCCCTCGATATAGGAGACAATGTAGGTAAATTTTTTTTTTTCTGGAGGTATTGACTTATATGAAGAATTTAACATCTTCACACTTACGGCCAATCATTAAAAAGTGGAAAGGGAAAGAGCAGAGAACAGACCCCTGATGGGCACTCATCCGGGGCTGCACTGAAAAGGCAGAGTTAGGGGATGGTGGTACTGCACTAAAGACATCTCTCTTCAATCCTCAGCACCCCCTGAGAGGGATGGAAGATTTACAGATGATGAAACTGAAGCTCATAGGCAGTCAGTGGGAGATTCTGAGCTTGAATATTATGTTTGTCTAAATTCAAAGCTCTTCTCTAGCCTTCAGACTGCTTCTTGTTTTTAGTGATTTACAAAAAAAAAAAAAAAAAACACCAAAAAACAAAAACAAAACGAAAATAGCCCTGCCTGTAGCTCATCATCGAACAATCTTACCATCACACCAGAAGGCTAATTTTGTGAAACATGGGCTGTGAGGTAACAAAATTCTCCAATGCCAGAAGTAATGTTGGCAGTCAAAATACTGGGTGAAAGATCAAACTAGCGGCAAAGAGGTATATAAATTGATCCAAACTGTCCTTTTTCATGACTTGCCTCATGTCCATTGAAGTCAGTGTTTTTAACTGCATAAAGGGCTGAGATTAGTGCCTGGAAGCCAGAAGATTCTTAGTTCCCTAGAGTTAGGGTCCCAGATGTAACACAGGACACCCAGTTAAATTTGAATTTCAGATAAACAAATGAATGACTTTTTAGTATAAGTATATCCCACACAGTATTAGGGAAATACTTGAATTAAAATATCTTTTTTTTTTAAAACACCAAAGTCAAATTTAGTTGGGTATCCAGTATTTTACTGGTAATCCTATCTGGATGAGATGAATATTAAAGTCATTAGGTGTTGGATCGTAATCATGCTCCATCTAGAGAAGGACAGCTTCCTCTTTCTTATGTGTGGAACAGTACCTACTTCACAGGCAGCCAGAAAGCCTATAGGCAATGGCGTATGTAAAGCACTTGGTATATGGTAGGAGGTTAGCACAGCAAATGGAAATGTTTATTTCCCAATTGTTTAATGATTTTGAAGGTCAAAGGCCCCCTGGAACTGTCTCTAAGTTGACATACATATAGGGAAGGAAAAGGAAAGCCAGCTGCTGCTCAAAATAATTCCAGCAAACTCTACAAAACTGCATGTGTGCGTGTCAGTTGCTGAGTTAGTGTCCAACTCTATGGGACCCCATGGACTGTGGCCCACAAGACTCCTCTGTCCATGGGATTCTCTAGGCAAGAATACTGGAGTGGGTAGACATTTTCTTCTCCGGGGGATCTTCCTAACCCAGGGATCAAACCTTGGTCTCCTGTGTTGCAGAGAGATTTTTTTATCATCTGAGATACCAGGGAAGCACCTTTGTGGTGTCTCAAACCACAGCTCTTAAGGACAGAAAGCATGTGTACATTGTGGTAGGTGCTATTTTAAACACTGAAATGTATGGAATCATGGAATCTTCTCAGTAACCTTATGAAGTTACCACCCTCAGTTTGACAAACTGGGAAGCCAAGACACAGAAAACAAAGTCACTGGCTCTGGGAGTCCCTCATAAACAGAACCCACAAGCTCTGGGTTCTTCCTCAGGGCCAGACTCTATGGGGTTGCGTCGTGGGCTGGCGTCTGCTGCTTCCCGTAGCATCTGAATGTTAATAGTTATAAGAAGAATGGCCAAGAGAGTGTGATTTCAAAGCTGCCCAAAGATGACAAATATTAACCTTCCCTGGAAAGCCCTCAGGAGTGGTTGCCAGGGGACCCAGTTTCTGGCTGTGAAACTGAATACTGGTTGTGCCCAGAAAACTATTTGAAGCTTATGTGTGATGATGGAGACGGTGACACCAGGAGTACTTTGCAGTGCCTCCCACCCAAACATCTGTCCTTAAATTTGTTCTTCCTGCTTCTGAGAACATCCTTTGGCATCCAGGGCCTTGCCAGGCAGAAAAAGGCTCAATAAGCCAGAGCCGCCTCAGAATCTGTACTGCAAAGGAGCAGCCGCCCTCCACTGTGCCAATGATCAGCTGATTAACTGAACATTAGAGGTCTAAAGACCCTCCTTGGACCCAAATGGATTTCAATTAGGACTCTTCTTTATACTGTTAGGAAATAATGTTTATTTAAAAACACCATTAAACTACCAAATTTGCAAGAACATCAAATCAATATGCAGAGAGTAATTGATGGAGTTCAGAAGGAACCATACTGTGTAAAATATCCTGGATTTGTTTCCTAGGCAAAGCTTTGGCTTTGCTGCACGGGAAGACAGTGATGCTTTTCCTGTAGCAAGACTCAAGGCCAAGGAGGAAGAATGGAACTAAAGATACAGAAAGGATGTCCTCATAATCCTTCAAGTCCTTCCCAGTTGGTGAAATGGTAAAAAAAAAAAAAAAAATTGCTGGAGATGCAGGAAAAGAGAGCTCAATCCCTGGGTCAGGTAGTTCTTTTCCTTAAGTAGGAAAGAACTACCCATTCCAGTGTTCTTTCTAAGAGAATCCCATGGACAGAGGAGCCTAATAGGCTACTGTCCATGGGGTCACAAAGAGTCAGATTGACTGAGTGACAATACACAGGCGCGGGATCCTTCAACATAATTTGTGCTTCATTATGGAAAGATTCCAAGGTTTTTAGTTGGAGAAACTAAAGTTGAGAAACAAATTTGCATGAACTACCATGCAGGGGAATCTTAAGCTCATTGCTCTTTGACGTTTATGGAGATCCATGCTTCCAGAAAGCATGGCTTATCCATCTCTCCCCAAACTCTAAATTGTATCTGCCCCTGTGTGCATGCTAAGTTGCTTCATGCGTGTCCGACTCTTTGAGGCCCCATGGACTGTAGCCCTCTCCTAAAAGAGAAGAGTAAAAAAGTTGGCTTAAAACTCAACATTCAAAAAACTAAAATCATGGAATCAGGCCCCATCACTTCATGGCAAATAAATGGGGAAACAATGGAAAATAGTGAGAGACTTTATTTTGGGGGGCTCCAAAATCACTGCAGATGGTGACTGCAGCCATGAAATTAAAAGACCCTTGCTCCTTGGAAGAAATGTTATGGCCAACCTAGATAGCATATTAAAAAGCAGAGACAGTACTTTGCCAACAAAGGTCCATCTAGTCAAAGCTATGGTTATTCCAGTGGTCATGTATGGGTGTGAGAGTTGGACTATAAAGAAAGCTGGATATCAGAGAATTGATGCTTTTGAACTGTGGTGTTGGAGAAGACTCTTGAGAGTCCCTTGGACTGCAAGAAGATCAAACCAATCCATCCTCAAGGAAATCAGTCCTAGATGTTCATTGGAAAGACTGATGCTGAAGCTGAAGCTCCACTATTTTGGCCACCTGATGCAAAGAGCTGACTCATTTGAAAAGACCCTGATTCTGGGAAAGATTGAAGGCAGGAGGGGAAGGGGAAGGCAGAGGATGAGATGGCTGGATGGCATCACTGACTCGATGGACATGAGTTTGAGCAAGCTCCAGGAGTTGGTGATGGACAGGGAAGCCTGGTGTGCTGCACTCCATGGGGTCACGAAAAGTTGAACACGACTGAGCGACTGAACTGAACTGAACTGGACTGAGCCCACAAAGTTCCTCTTCCCATGGGATTCTCCCGGCAAGAATACTGGAGTGGGTTGTCATGCCTTCCTCCAGAGGATCTTCCGGATCCAGGGACTGCACCCCAGTCTCCTGTGTCTCCTGCACTGCAGGCAGATTCTTTACCACTGAGCCACCAGGGAAGCACTATCTGCCCACGGGCTCAGCTCAGATCAAAGAAGGCTCGGTATTCATGTTCCACCGTCTTCCTCTCCTCTCCAGGATAATTTGTTAACCATAGCCCACACTAGGAATCTTGGAGAAAATATCGCAGCAAAGCTCTTGCAAGGAGAGATTGGTGGGAAGTTGCCTTGAACATTCTTTACTCCAGAACATAGTGTCCATTTATGAGACACCCCCAGGAGGAAGTGCAGGTCCAAAATCAGTTGTAAATCCAAAGCACTGGTAATTACTCCTTTCGTGGATGATATGCACTATAAATCTAAAAATATTTATCCTTTTTCCTTGGCTTCTAGAAAAGTGAAATCCAACTCTTGAATCTGCCCAGGGTATAAGTAAGGGCATTGGGGCCAATCTTGTTATTAGGCTCACTTTGTCACTGTATTTTTTGTCACTTTGATTTTAATTCATTTACTCTATTACTATAAGTACTCTTTATGCCAGTCAAAACACTGTGTTTGTGGGAGAAGACATTAAGGGAAGGTAGAAAGGACAGAAGAAGCAAGCAAAAAGAGAAGGAAGGAAGAGAGGAAAAAGCAGTAGCAACTTCAGATGAAAATGGATATAAGAGTATTGTGTAAACTGTGGACTGCTATATAATATGATGTATTAACACTATTAGTGGTGCTCTATATTGACAGCATTTTTACTATTTCTATCAATGTTAGTATTCCTTTTTATTTTGAAGGTAGAGAGCGGTGGGAGGAGGAAGGAAGAGGTGGTCATTAAGCCAGACTCCAGCTGCTCTACGATAACAGGTGTTATAAAGGCTGATTGTATAACTGAGGAAGGGGGACAGGGAGGGTCCCCAGCTCAGGTCCCACACTCATGCTGGGGCTGGTGTGGCCTCCAGGTCTGTCTTCCTCCATGCACGTGTTCTTTTCAGCATCCTATAGACAACAAGGCCCAAGTCCAACTTTGTTTGTTTTGCACTCCTCACCCATCACCGAAAGGATTCAAAAGTGTGGCCTCTGATACTTATTTCACATTTCAAGCTCTGGGGAGAATTTTATTTTTCCCGGGAGGCTTCCCTTGATCCACACAGGCTCCTTTCCTGTTCTTCTGAAATCACTGCACACATGATGCTGTGTTCTCACCTCTACTTCCATCAGCCGTGAGTATCCTGAGAACAGTGGCCGTGGCTGCCTTTTCCAACACTTTGTCTGTGGTGCCTCCCAGAATCCCAGGCTGGTGAGCAGAGCTAGTGATAAATGTTGACTAAGTAAATGCAGAGTAAGTGGAAAATCTGAAGCTGCCAGGGCTGTGAATTTCAGTCTCTTCTCTCTACCACCGCCTCTTCTACTCCAGGTGAAGGGATATCGTCCTTCTTCTCATGGTTAGGCCTGCCCACTGACAAAGTGTTACATCCTCTGCCTCCTTAAACATCTTATTTTCCTGCCAGCATTTTCAAACTCTCACCTCTTATCCCAGGTCTCCTACTGGTAAATCCACACATTCCTGGGTGACTTGTGTCCAGTGGTCCTTCACCCAGACTGGCCATCCAAACTATCTAGCAAAATGTTGAAATTTGAACCTCAACTAAGATTGATAGATTGGAATTCCCAGAATTGGCCCCATATGGATATTAGTATTAAAAAGGAAAGACAAAACGAATAAATGAATGAACCCATATGGAATCCCTCTCCCTTCTGAAACAACCTCCCTTGAGGACATAGACTCGGTATTCAAGAACTGTAACCTATTCCAGTTAAATGCATTGATATTATCCTTAGAAAATCTCTCCCCTGCAGCTCTTCCCTGACAGATCAGAACTATGAAGATAACTTATTCCCTTTTTCATAAATCATGAGATTTTTATATCTGATGCTTCCCTGTTCTTAAGACAAGATATATGGGACTTCCTCAGTGGTCCAGTGGTTAAGAATCAACCTGCCAATGCAGGGGTCAAGGGTTCCATCCCTGGTCTGGGAAGATCCCACATGCCATGGGACAGCTAAGCCCATGCAACTATTGAAGCTTGCACACCTAGAGCCTGAGTTCTGCAACAAAAGAAGCTACCACAGTGAGAAGCCTAGAATCACAACATACAGTACCCCTGCTTGCCACAAATACATGCACAACAAGGAAGACCCAGTGGAGCCAAAATAAATAGATAGATAGATAGAGTGTAAAAAGAGTACCCTCTCAACTCCAAATCGTGGAGAAAGAGAAATAGGTAGAAGAGATGGGACAAAACAGAGTGCTCAAACAGATGTGGCATTTGCTCCCTACGTTTCCCCAGAATCAATTCATGTCAGGTGGGACCACTAGAATGTGGCCAATATGCTATGAATAAAAGTAACCAGTGTCATTTCTGGTTAAAAGTTTTCAGTGAGAGTGTGGGTTCCTTATGCACTTCCCTCCCCTTCTAAAGAGACTTAGAAAGATGTGTGTTCTAGAAGCCAGTGACCTACCAGATGCAAGTAGCATGAGTCCCTGAATCAAGGACTCTGAGAAAGCAAGAAATAATCTTGTTTCCATGATAAGCTATGGAACATTGGGGTTTATTACCATGGATAGCCTTTCCTATTCTGGTCAATATAGAAATCAATACCAGAAGTGAGTTTCCACCATAAGATAAGCTAAGCATAGATGACATTAGTTTAGCAGTAGGGCAGTGAAGGTGAGGAAATTAGTATCATAAGTTGGAAATATGAAGATCTTTATCATGCAAAGGGAAAACATATAGGAAAACTGCCACTTTGGTTCATTTGGAAGATGGACTTCATGTACTGAACTGAGAGAAGAAGCTGGAAAGCAGAATGTTTAGCTGGTGTTAACTGAATTTGCAAGATATTAAAAAAAATGAGATGAGCTCTAGAAAGAATGGGCTTCCCAGGTACCACTAGTGGTAAAGAACATACCTGTCAAGCAGGAGATGTAAGATATGTGGGTTTGATCCTTATGTCAGGAAGATCTCCTAGAGAAGGGCATGGCAACCCACCCCAGTGTTCTTGCCTGGAGAATCCCATGCACAGACCATGGCAGGCTGTGGTCTGCAGGATCACAAAGAGGGAGACATGACTGAAGTGACTTAGCATGCACATTAGAAAGAATTTGCCAGTTTGAAGGCAGGAATGAAAAGAAATAGGTTATTTGCAGATAGTCAAAGACTTGTGAGGTTGGAAGGAGAGCTTCTAGAGATAGGATTAACAAGACTTCAAATGCCAAGTAAACCACTCAGCTGATTAAAGACTGCCAAGCCAAAGGTCTGATTAAAGGTGTGACATTTTTATTGGAACCTTCTCAATGCATTAAAGCACTTCAGGGCAAAGATTGTATCAGAGCTATGGCTTCTCCAGTGAAATTCAAAAGTCACCAAGTAGCAACTGTTAGCGTTCAAAGGGAAAGGTTTAGGAGAGGAATAGATTAGCAAGAAAAGTAATAAAGGAGTGAGGACATTTTGGAGAAACTTCTGGATTTGGTTTAGACACATACAATTTACAGAAAGTCATGAAGATGCTCTGGATGCCTTGGCAGACCACAAGATCAGCAATGAAGAGACAAGCTAGGTGAAGACACAGCCTTGACCTTCAGACTTGGGAGATTCTGACATTGGAATAGAGTGGTGATAATGGTAGCATTTATTATGGGCTTACTAAGTGCTAAGGCCTGTTCTAAACACATTTCTCCTTGTAAGATAAGCATGATTATTCTCATTTTATAGGTGGACAAAATGAAGGCTTAGAGAAGTTGATTTGGTAAGGACCATTTTACTACTAAGCAGCAGACCTGGGAATCTAACCATAAAAAAAAAAAAAGAAAAGAAAGAAAGAAAAAGAAACTGTCTTGGACATTTGTTAAAAAGTGGCAAGACAGATTTTATTCAGACTACTGCAGTAGGGGAGAGAGAATCCAGTATAAACTGAGATCAAGTTCAACTGACACAAAAAGACAGACATTTTTAAAGGGAGAATGGAGACAAGAAAAAAAAAAAAGGTTATAGGTAGGTGAAAAGGAGGGAATTAGTGGAAAGTTACAGAAGTGGGGAAAGTGGAGAATTACTAAAGAGAGGTTGGCAAAGTGGGTTGAGACAATATACATTTTCCAGTTTGATAGCATAGCATTTTTTTGAGCAAAGATTTATCATGGGGTTTGGGGTCACCTTTATGGACATGACTTAGTATAGGTAGAAATGAGGCTGAAATCTGACCAAGTCTTAGCTCTGTGTTCAAACAAATCCTTTGGGTTGTCTGGGAATTCATAGCTAATACTCTAGTCTGGCTGACTTCAAAGACTGATTTTCATCCTGACTCTATGTTATGGACAAAAGGAAAATTGTCCAACTATTAGAAATTGACCAACTGCAGTATAATGGTAATACTGAAATGTGAGAGTCAGATGGGTAAGCAAGGACATAGAATCTAAAAAGATGTACAGGAAATGCTAACTGGTTTAAAATGTGGGATAAGATCAGTTTGGGATGATAGGCAGAAACTAGGGCACAAAGCTATTTGAAAGTCAAGCCAGGGCATTGGGATTTTCTCCTGAGGTTCATGGGAGCTGATGGTGAAGGTGGGAATAATGTAAGCATATTTGCATTTTGAAAGATTTCTTTGTTATGTAGAGATCTTTGGCATTACTCAACACTCAGTTCAGTTCAGTCACTCAGTCATGTCCTACTCTTTGCGACCCCATGAATCGCAGCACGCCAGGCCTCCTTGTCCATCACTAACTCCCGGAGTTCACTTAAACTCATGTTCATCGAGTCAGTGATGATATCCAACCATCTCATCCTCTGTTGTCCCCTCTCCTCCTGCCCCCAATCCCTCCCAGCATCAAAGTCTTTTCCAATGAGTCAACTCTTCACATGAGGTGCCCAAAGTACTGGAGTTTCAGCTTTAACATCAATCCTTCCAAAGAACACCCAGGGCTGATCTCCTTTAGAATGGACTGGTTGGATCTCCTTGCAGCCAAAGGACTCTCAAGAATCTTCTCCAACACCACAGTTCAAAAGAATCAATTCTTCGGCACTCAGCTTTCTTCACAGCCTAACTCTCACATCCATACATGACCACAGAAAAAACCATAGCCTTGACTAGAGGACCTTTGTTGGTAAATTAATGTCTCTGCTTTTCAATAAGCTATCTAGGTTGGTCATATTCAACACTAGGCATTGATTAAGACCTTGGCTTCAGCACAGATTGACTGAGAGATCTTGAATAAGTCAGTTAACTACATACACAATCTATTTACCTTGAGAAGAGGGTGATCCTTCCTCTGGTAAAGGACGTTGCTGGTTCCCCCAGCATTCATTGTATCTCTTCCCTATCTGGTAGCAGTCATCAGTTGATTGGGATTGACCCAAGTTTCAACCCCATTCAAGTCTCAGTTAGCCCAAGATGATCAGCTTAATCTCATTTACTTGCCACCATGCTGGGTTCAGGGATGAGATATTGATCCAATCAGAATTAAGCCAGGGCATGGAATGAAAATGGATCACGGATTCCTCTTTTTTAGAGGACAGTACATGTTTAGATGTGAATTCTGAAACTCCACAGTCATTTTCCCCACCATTAGGGAAGATGACCTCTGGGCAAAGTTAATAGGCAGAGGAGACAGAGTACAGAGATTCACCAAGAAATGGAGATGAGCCTGTGATCAAACCTCTCTTTCCTATACCTTGGGACTTTGTAGGTGAACGTTCCACTTCCAGTTTAAACTAAGTCAATTTGGATTTTTCTCACTTGCAGCCTAGATCATCAAACATTATATACTTACCCACAGAATCAATGTAGGCAAAGGAGGTTGCATATTGAAGTAGAAGAACTCACTAAGTGTCTGTTGCTCTTAGATTATATCTCCATGGTGTCTCTCTGAAGTAGGTCTCTCTTGTGATTTATTTCCATCAAAAGTACCATTGTCTTCTCTGCCAAAACTAGCCTGATAAATGCACTGTGTCCATCAGCCAATATTAGGTTAGGTCACCATGGTGGCTGTCTAAAAATACCTCCCAAAGTGCAACTGATCAGAGGCCAGGAAGAACTTCCACTGCTCTTGAATCTTAGATAATTGCACAGGCAGATGAGGTGGCCATGATTCTGCCAGGAGAATCAGAGTGACTCAGATGACTTTACTGTGAATTCCATATATCTTCTTCAAGCTGGAAAGTAATTACATGTATAGCCCCATTCATCAGCCTGATAAATCAATTTAAAAAAACCTGAAATTGATTTTTATTTGTCTCTTTGTCTCAAGTCTAGAGATTAGTGCTCATTTCATTCCTCAGGCCACCCATCAAGTGAGAAAGGAAGCTGGAATCAAAACACCCAGAACCTCCTGATTCTAACCTCGATCCTGGGACCACCAGGAGAGGCTGCCTCTCCCAGAAAGAGCTATTTTAGTCAGGGAAGGCCAAGCCTCAAAAAGTTGCTAATTCTGTTTTTTTTTTTTTAATGAAGTTCCCAAAATTGTGGATGCTTATCTGAATGCTATCTGAACTATTTGTGTCTCTTGGGAGAGTATAATTGGACTGGAAATTTCCTAAAAACAAACTTTCTTGTAAATGTTTCAAGCTGGGCTGTTTTGGGTCAGGAGAGAAATATCCCTTCTCTACGCCTCTGTCCTGATTTCTGTGCCTCTGCTGAGGGTGTGAATTAAGAAGGAGTTAAGTCCCTGGTAAGGAATGATGGGGTAGTAGCAAGTTCCCCAGTACAGCTCAAAAATTTGTTGCCACACCCCATCAAGATCTAAATGTTTTCCCATCATCTTAAACAGGTCTTCTGGGCACCTCTCCAGGTGGCCTCATTAGTGGAAAATTAAATAAAAGCATCCTCTTACTTTTCCCCATAGAAAGTAGCAATATTTTAATAATACTTTGCCATTACTTTCTTAGGACAACAACCAGGAAAAAGAATAACAAGGGACATCAGACCTGGAAAACCACCCAGAATATAGAAGTAGGTGGCTGGCGAGAGAGAGCCATAGGAAGAGAAAGCAAAAAAAAAAAAAAAAAACCAAGCTTAAAAAAAGGAAAAAATGAACAGCTCTGTGTATTTCACACAGTGAAGTCATTATTTCTTAATGTTCAAAGCTTGATGAATGATCAGTGTTTGACTATTAAGAACTCAGCCCTAAGATACATTCACCTGTATTTTTCTTGTTTTCTTGGGATTTAACCACAGAGAGAGAGAGAGAGAGAAGTGGCTCCTTAGGCTGCCATTCTTCTTGTAAAAGGCAGATGTCAATTTTCCTTTTATGCAAGGCTTATTGATCAGTTTCCAAACAAATATGATTCAGGGAAAATTGAGTCAGGCTCGTTTCGCTAATAGTTGGTATTTTCTTTGAGGCTGTGGCATACAGCTGCAAATATGTGGAGGTAGGAATTTTCACATTATTGTATCTGACTGTTGAGTGAAGTCTGGTGGGATTGTGGGGATTTGTGACAAGCTAGGGAATTCCTTTCGCAGCCTGCAGTAAGCGTGAAGCACGTTATTTAAAACCTACCTAGATCATTGATATATTGTCATCTTATGCTTTTAAGGGAGCCCCTTTCCCACATAACATATAATTTTCTATATGGCCTTTAGCTTTTCTGTTTCAGATCTTACTCTTTGATATTATGCTGTTTTTATCAAGGTAAAGGGCCATTGTAAATAGTTATTCATTTTTAAAATTTTCATTAGAAATGACTTTTTGTTTTTCGTTATTTTCTAATTGATTTCAGTAAACATTTAACTTTAATAATGAAGGAATTAATAAATATATAACTATCGTACATGACTCTTTTTTTCCCTCCATAGCTTATAGATGAAGACTTCTCCTAAAAATGTATCTCACATTGATTTAATTCTCTGAAACTGTATGGCCCTTAATTTTCTGTTCTTCATTTTGTCATTTACATTGGGGCTGCCAGTCAGTCTCCAAATAGGGTCTTGTGGTCCCTGCTTCCCATCATCCCTGGCTTTGTGCAGACTCGTCCCTCACCAGATCAAGGCCGGGCCTGTGACTGTGTCAGCCAGTAAGCTGCCTGTTCCGAGTCTAAAGCAGATAAGGCTAAGCAGAGTCTGCCTTGGCACACTGGGGAAACTTCAGCCACCATCTAAAGACCACTGCCATTTGCAGAATTGTGGCTTGCGTGGCAGTTGCTACATCTGAAGATATTGAACTTCTATTTCTTTACTTTCTGCCTGGAGTCCAGAGATCTTTCCAGTATGTTTTTTCTATCTCAGCACATTTCCTGAATGCTCCCCATGTGATACATTGTCAATTAATAAAGAATAATGTCAAATGAATGAATGAATAAATGAGTAGATAGATAAGCTGGTACTACCGGAAAGAAAAAAATTAACCACAGATTGGCAAGATGCTCTATCTGAAATATCTGAGCATGTCATTCAAGTTTTAATTCTATCTGCTCCTTGTGGACCCAATCCAATAAGAATGATGGATACTTTACTATTGACTTAATTACTTATCAGTTTATTACCTATCAATCTGAACGTTTGGGATGAACTGTAGTGAAGGTTATGAAGCCTCAGTATCATCAGGGAGCTTATGAAAAGTTCAGCCAATCAGGTCTCATCCTGGGTCTCCTGAATTGGAATCTCATTTTAATAAGAGTCCAGGTGGTTATAGTCTGAAAGAAGTGTGGCTCTTAGCCACATGCCTTTCTTTGTTCTCTATGAGCATGCCAAATGAACATGCTGAAAAAATTGCTAAAAAATACATGATAATAAGTAGGATTCTTTTGCAGAAGATCTTATTTGTGATTGACCGTGTTTCACAAACAAGGGCATTCTGATGTCAATGATGCCCTGTTCTCCAAAGATGCCCTGATTTGGCCTGATGTCACCCAGCTGTGACAGCCTGAGTGATTTCAAACACCACTGATTGACATCTTAAACGCTGCCTGGAAATGCCGCGCTCTGCAGAATCCTTCATCACAAGAATATGTCTGTCTGAAAGTTGGCTGTCCAAATGGAGGAGCATTTCCTCCAGAAAGCAAAGCATCACACTTTCATCTCTTCAAAGTAAACTCACAATTTTTGGTACAAAGAGGAATTTTCCCTCCTCTTCCCAGTGACTTTCTGGGGAAAGCTCCTTCTATTCTTAGCTTTGGGCTCTGTGCTACCCGGACAGCCCCATGGAAGGGTTATGCAGATGATAAACCTCAGCGCTACCAAGCAGTTGCCATCTATCCGGGATCATGTTGTGTGAGTGGCTGACAGGAAAAACCCAGGGGGATCTGGTTACAGGAAAGGGCTGCCATTTATTTATTTATTTTCCTCCCTGTGTAACTAATTCCAAAAACAGACCGCGGTTTGGGAACAGGAGTACCAGAGAACAAGAGGAATTCTGCTAAATTCTAATTGGAGAACAGTTGACTTAATTGGTGTCCATTTGGCAGACAATGGGAAAAGCTCCCCAGCTGGGCTGGGAAAGGCCCCAAGGGGAATATAGCCTTGCAAGAAGCCCCAGACTCTGGGGACCGATTGTTTCCTGAACTGAGACCTGGAAACCAGAGCTTAGATTAACTCTACAACTGTCAAGCTCCATTAGGGGCAATCAGAGGAGACGGAGCATGGGTTAAATACAGGAAACGGAGCTGACAATAGCCGCATATGTCTCCAAGAGCTGGGAAGGGAGACAGGCAAAGAGATGTCTAATAACCAACATAAACATTTTTCTTTCAGGTTCAGATGTAGCCCTGATGGGTCAAAGATATTCCTCAGTATGGGGTGTTAAATGTCAAATATTAGGAACCTAAGTGGTTCAGTTGCACGTGCTTATTTGGTACAATCTGATGGTGTTAAAGACATTTGCTGAGCATCTCCAGTCTACAGAGAATCTGAGTGGTTGTTGAAAACCAGGAGCTGAGGGCTGGCAGGGCCAGGGCCCAGGAGGACCGGGTTCCATCCTCTTCCCCGTCACTAACCAGCTGTCTGCCGCTGGACCACCTTTCTGAATGCGCTAGGTCCCTGTTAAGTCATTTTCAAAGTAGAGGGTCACTATTGATCACTTCTGAGGATACTATTAACATTAATATCTCATTAGCTTATATGTTACATGAATGTGGGTGTCTGAGTGTGTACTAAGAGTGTCCAAGGTAGAATATAGTGTGCTGAGCATTTGTAATGTAACACGGAAGCCTGTGTATTGGAATCCTGTAACATTTTAAAATACGAATGATGAAGACCAGGACATGCCACTTCAAAATGAGGCACTTCAGCATATTGAATGTTTTAAGCCGAAGGAGTTTGAGAAAACAGCAGAGGTACCAAGTCACTTTGACATTTCTCTGGCCCTTTGCCCCTGAAACAGATGATAAAATCCTTAGGTATATCAAGTTAAAGGTTCCCTCCTTATATGGAGGAAAAGTGAAAAGTGAAAGTGAAGTCACTCAGTCGTGTCCGAGTCTTTGTGACCCCATGGACTGGAGTCTATCAGGCTCCTCCCTCCATGGGATTTTCCAGGCAAGAGTGCTGGAGTGGGGTGTCATTCCTTCTCCTGGGGATCCTCCCTCCCGACCAAGGGATTGAACCCAGGTCTCCCGCATCGCAGACAGACGCTTTACCTCTGAGCCACCAGGGAAGCCCATTATATAGAGGAAAGGAGCATCTTTATTAGAGGGATGAATGGAGAGATCTTGCTAAGTTTCTGCCAGCTTCTTGCACTTATACTCCAACCTACTGGAATTTTCCACATCAGTCCACTCTCCATGAATCCTAGCCTACAAATACTCAAGTTTAACCTTTTCTTCAAGTCTTCATCACGTTATGAAGGCTCTTGTGTCCCATAAAACTCATATTAAATAAATTTGTATCTTCTTCACTTGTTAATTTGTCTTCATAGGTTTAATTTTCAGACCTAGCCAGGGACACTAAGAAAAATTTCTTCCTCTCCTGCATTACAAATAATTGTAATAGGTCACAAAATATCACAAAATATATATCTCAACAATGTATGATATTTTCCAATAATATTTAAAACATCATGAGTGTTAAGCCCACATATTATGCCAGTGTAAAGATAGCATCTCTAGAACAGTTAGGCCAAACTTTAAAACCACCCTCAAGTGAATGACTCTTCTTATGAAGGTGGCACTTTTAGGAACTTTTTATACAAATGTTTCATCTTCTTGAAACTTACAAATTCCTAACTTTCTCTTTTTACTGCTGTTCCCTCATGGGCTGTGGACAGGAGCTGTGTAGAATTCTTGCTGTGTGTCCAGAATTCCTTGTGAACAGAAAGCCAGGGCAGCTAAATGGACATTTGTTTAAGTTGGGTATCTTGGTTCACAGGAGAATGAGTGTACTTTTGGACAGATCCTTATAGTTCTCCAAGAACAAACTCTAGAGTAAGTGGTCTGACGGGTGAACAGGTCCCAAACACTGACCACAATGGACCACTGCAGCCTGGGACAGCGGAGACTACAAGGGAAGGTTAGCTAACGTGCCATTCTTCCAGAATTGTCCAGAATTCATAAATAAACAAATTAAACATCCTCCCTCCTCTTTAGAAGATAGCACATGTGACAGGAAGTCCTTCTGCTCTTTTAATGCAGCTGTCTTCTGCAGCTATTTTGAAGTCCCAACCAGAGCAAAGGACGAATTCTCTTCCTTTTGTTCATGGACATTTCCTGAATGCTGGCAATGAAGGTGAGAGCTTTAGACTGAAAACACAACACGAGTCTGCAACAACTTTGACCTTTAAAATCGAAGGTTGGCAAAATCCATTTTGATCTGGGTTCACCTGTCTGCCTTCCTTCCTCTTCTGAAATGTCAATCTTACAGAAGAATTTGGTTTTGTGAAATATGAAAAATCTTTATAGGCAAAATGAGCATTTAAATACAACCCCTTTCCCTCTCCTGTCAGATTGTTTGACCAGAAAGGGAAAACAGTGAATTTGGGGTTTGTGTGTGTGGCTTTTTCTTTTACTCTGCTAGTTTAAATTTGAATTAAGAAAAGTACCTTCACTTTCCCCGAGAGGAGTAATTAATTCAAAAGAGGTTTTTCTTATTCGGGTCAAGATATTTTTAAAACAGGTGAGCTGTTACTGATGATGATAGGATATTAAGAAAAATTAAAAAAAAAACTTTAGTGATTGAAAATGGATTAAACTGAAAAATAAATGTAGTATTAGTAAAAGCACAGCCTAATTTGGCCTAATTAAACCTTAATTATGCAAGGAAATCATGTTTTGTTTTGTTTTGTTTTTTCCTCCTGAAATTTGTAGTAAAAACCATCCTCTTATTCTCTCCAGGTCAAGTACTTTTTAAGTTCATCTTGTGTTTTTTGTTTTTGCATTCTAAGGATACTATTCTGCCTTACCCATCTCATCCAATGTCTACTTCTTTCGTTTATCCCCTATTTCTGCATACGTGTAGTGCACCTTTATCTTTGTTCTTTGTATCTCTTATATCAGGCCCACTCAGCCCCAGGGCTTGCTATTTTTATGATTCATGGGCATATTTTTCCTAACCTCCTACAAAGAAGGTCTTGGAATAATTTTAAAATAGGTATTTCCATTGGCAAGCTGGGTTGAAAATAACTCCCTTATTGACTCATCTTGTATGATATAATCTAATAATAAGACCTGTTCTCAGAGGAAATATCCAATAGATATTTAGTGCTAAAGCAGACTTTACACAGAGTGCTCAGACACATTAAATAGAACTGTCCGGTTAGTTTCTATTTACCACTAGAAAAGGAAAGATGTGATAATATTTTTCTCCCTATGCTAACATTCCACAAGTCTGTGAACCTATGATTTGCACTCTCTTTAGACATACTTTTAGACAATAATTAAATAGGCACTTGTTTACAGAGCTCTTTGCCATTTTTCAGGTAGTTAAATGCAGAGTAACAACCTTGCTTACTTAGAGTAAATAAATAAGAGCAGTTTCTTTCAAAGACTAATGAACTCTTTCATCAACTATCATTTTTGGAAAGCTTACAGTATAAAAAGAACACTGCTTCATGCAACTGTATGAACAGGTACCTTAGTTATTTTTATGCAACTGGGCTGGAGGCAGGGTGGGTAATAGAAATGAAAGCATGAGCTTATGCTTGCATGTTTGATAAGCAGCAAGGCTTGATAGGATCTATGCAGTTTGGTTCTATGACTATATGCTCTTAACCTCCCTATGCCATCCAAAATATTAGGTCTTCATCTTCCATTAACTTCCAGTTGTGATTATTTTATCCTAGAAAAAGCGTGTGAACTACAGGAGAGGAAAGAAACAATAAGTTGCATTTGCTGAATATACACCACAAACCTGGACACTGTGCTCAGTACGTCATGTACTTGTCTCATCTGTCCACAAAATAAGTAATTTTGTTGCTGTTGTTCCGTCGCTGACTCTTTGCAACCCCATGGACTGCTGCATGCCAGGCTTCCCTGCTGTTCACCTTCTCCTGAAGCTTGCTCAAACTCATGTCCATTGAGTTGATAATGACATCCAAACATCTCATCTTCTGTCATCCTCTTCTCCTACTGCCTTCAATCTTTCCCAGCATCAGGGTCTCTTCCAATGAGTCAGTTCTTTGCTTCAGGTGGCCAAAGTCTAGAGCTTCAGCTTCAGCATCAGTCGTTTCAAGGAATATTCAGGACTGATCTCCTTTAGGATTGACTGGTTTGATCTCTTTGCAGTCCAAGAGACTCTCAAGCATCTTCGCCAGCACCACAGTTTGAAAGCATAAATTCTTCAGGGCTCAGACTTCTTTATGGTCCCACTCTCACATGTGTACATGGCTACTGGAAACACCACAGTGTATCGCTCTTCATCCTATTCACAGCACCAGTTGTCTTGCTGTTCACACTGTCCGCACTGTCTACTGAACTCAGAGTAGGTGAGGTGCGAGCTAGGAGGCTAGAAGGACTCGAGGATCCTTAGGAACTGCAGACACATTTATTCTCTTCTGGCACAGGAGCTGTAGCAGCAGACATAACACAAAATAACCGCACACAACCTCTCTCCTGGCTGACACAGCAGCCATAAGTTTTCTCTCCTAGCTGAAGCAGCAGCCATAGCAGTAGACACACTCTATTCTTTCCCTTTGTGGCTGACCCAATGGACACAGCCTTGATGGAGCAGTAAAATGTCACAACTTTCTCAGGTGGCGCTCATATATCCCTACAAGCACAAAGTAGCTCATGATCAGTGAGAATCTCATGATGTATGCAGGGCTATCAGTGATCTCAATTGTTACATGGTCCTTATTTACAAAATGTGGATGAGAGAGCCTGAACATGCCACCTGGCTAATCTGCTCTCTCTCCACATATCTGTTCAGTTCAGTTCAGTCACTCAGTCGTGTCTGACTCTTTGTGACCCCATGAATTGCAGCGCACCAGGCCTCCCTGTCCATCACCATCTCCCGGAGTTCATGCAAACACACATCCATCGAGTCAGTGACACCATCCAGCCATCTCATCCTCGGTCGTCCCCTTCTCCTCCTGCCCCCAATCCCTCCCAGCATCAGAGTCTTTTCCAATGAGTCAACTCTTCGCATGAGGTGCCCCAAGTACTGGAGTTTCAGCTTTAGCATCATTCCTTCCAAAGAACACCCAGGATCGATCTCCTTTAAATGGACTGGTTGGATCTCCTTGAAGTCCAAGGGACTCTCAAGAGTCTTCTCCAACACCACAGTTCAAAAGTATCAATTCTTCGGCGCTCAGCCTTCTTCACAGTCCAACTCTCACATCCATACATGACCACTGGGAAAACCATAGCCTTGACTAGATGGACCTTTGTCAGAAAAGTGATGTCTCTGCTCTTTAATATGCTGCCTAGGTTTGTCATAGTATATGTATTTTACAAACATGGGAACTGAAGCTTAGAAAGCTGAGGAACATTCCACACTAGGATAGTATTCATACAATGATAGTCACTGAAGAATCACTTATGATGCTAAATATTAGAAAAATATCTTAATATTCATCTCTGGGAGAATGCTAAATCAATTGGGACACACTCATTCAATGAACTAGTATTGCAGCAATTTAAAAGAATAAGGCAGTATTTCAAAGGAAAAATCTTCAAGATTTTTCTTGAAATTTAAAAAAAATCTTCAAGAATTTTCCTACCAAAAATTTAGAGAAGAGCTAACACCTATCCTACTCAAACTCTTCCAAAAATTTACAGAGGAGGGAAAACTGTCAAACTCACTCTATGAGGCCAACATCACCCTAATACCAAAACCAGACAATGATGCCACAAAAAAAGAAAACTACAGGCCAGTATCACTGATGAACTTAGATGCAAAAATCCTCAACAAAATTCTAGTAAACAGAATGCAACAACATAGTAAAAAGATAATACATCATGACCAAGTGGGTTTTATCCCAGGGATGCAAGGATTTTTCAATATTTGCAAATCAATCAATGTGATACACCACATTAACAAATTGAAAGATAAAAATCGTACGATTATCTCAATAGACGCAGAGAAAGCCTTTGACAAAATTCAACATTCATTTATGATAAAAACCCTCTAGAAAGCAGGCATAGAAGGAACATACCTCAACATAAACAAGGCCATATATAATAAATGCACAGCAAACATTATCCTCACTGGTGAAAAATTGAAAGCATTTCCCATAAAGTCAGGACAAGACAAGGGAGCCCACTCTCACCACTACTGTTCAACATAGTTTTGGAAGTTTTGGCCACGGGAATGAGAGAAGAAAAATAAATAAAATGAATCCAAATTGGAAAAGAAGTAAAACTCTCACTTGTAGATGACATGATCCTCTACACAGAAAACCCTAAAGACACCACCAGAAAACTACTAGAGCTAATCAATGAATATAGTAAAGTTTCAGGATATAAACTTAACATACAGAAATCCCTTGCATTCCTAATACATTAACAATGAAAAAACAGAAAGAGAAATAAAGGAAACAATTCCATTCACCATTGCAATGAAAAGAATAAAATACATAGGAATAAATCTACTTAAAGAAACAGAAGACTTATGTATAGAAAACTACAAAACACTGATGAAAGAAATCAAAGGTGACACAAATAGATGGAGAAATATACTGTGTTCAGGGATCAGAAGAATCAATATAGTGAAAATGAGTATACTACCCAAAGTAATCTATAGATTCAATGCAATTCTTATCAAGCTACCAATGGTATTTTTCACAGAACTAGAACAAATAATTTCACAATTTTTATGGAAACAAAAAACCTCAAATAGTTAAAGCATTCTTGAGAAGGAAGAATGGAACTGGAGGAATCAACCTGCCTGACTTCAGGCTATACTACAAAGCTATAGTCATCAAGACAGTACGGTTTTGGCACCAAGACAGAAATATAGAATGGAACAAAATAGAAAGCCCAGAGATAAATTCACACACCTATGGACACCTTATCCTTGATAAAGGAAGCAAGAATATACAATGGAGAAAAGACAATCTTTTTAACAAGTGGTGCTGGGAAAACTGGTCAACCACTTGTAAAAGAATGAAACTAGAACACTTTTTAACACCATACACAAAAATGAATTCAAAATGGATTAAAGATCTAAATGTAAGACCAGAAACTATAAAACTATTAGAGGAAAAAATAGACAAAATACTCTCTGACATAAATCACAGCAGGATCTTCTATGACCCACCTCCCAAGTAATGGAAATAAAAGAAAAAATAAACAAATGGGACTGAATTAAACTTAAAATCTTTTGCACAACAAAGGAAACTATAATCAAGGTGAAAAGTCAGCCTTCAGAATGGTAGAAAATAATAGCAAATGAAGTAACTGACAAAGAATTAATCTCCAAAACATACAAGCAGCTCATGCAGCTCAATACTAGAAAAATAAATGACCCAATCAAAAAGTGGACCAAAGAACTAAACAGACACTTCTCCAAAGAAGACATACAGATGGCTAACTACAGATGAAAAGATGCTCAACATCACTCGTGATCAGAGAAATGCAAGTCAAAACCACAATGAGGTACCATTTCATGCCAGTCAGAATGGCTGTGATCCAAAAGTTTACAAACAATTAATGCTGGAGAGGGTGTGGAGAAAAGGGAACCCTCTTACTCTGTTGGTGGAAATGCAAACTAGTACAGCCACTATGGAGAACAGTGTGAAGATTTCTTAAAAAACTGGAAATAGAACTGCCATAATACCCAGCAATCCCACTGCTGGGCATACACACTGAGGAAACCAGAATTGAAAGAGACACGTGTACCAGAGTGTTCATCGCAGCACTGTTCACAATAGCTGGGACATAGAAGCAACCTAAATGTCCATTGGCAGAGGAAAGGATAAGAAAGTTGTGGTACATATACACAATGGAATATTACTCAGCTATTAAAAAGAACACATCTGAATCAGTTCTAATGAGGTGGATGAAACTGAAGCCTATTATACAGAGTGAAGTAAGTCAGAAAGAAAAATACCAATACCAATATTAATGCATATATCTGTAATATAGAAAGATGGTAATGATGACCCCATATGTGATACAGCGAAAGAGACACAGATATAAGGAACAGACTTTTGGACTCTGTGGGAGAAGGCAAGAGTGGGATGATTTGAGAGAATAGCATTGAAACGTGTATTACCATATGTGAAATAGATCGCCAGTCCAGGTGTGATGCATGAGGCAGGGTGCTCAAGGCCAGTGCACTGGGATTCCCTGAGGGATAGGATGGGGAGGAAAGTGGGGGGAGGGGAGTAGTTCAGGATGGGGAACGCAAGTACACCCATGGCTGACTCATGTCAATGTATGGCAAAAACTACTACAATATTGTAAAGTAATTAGCCTCTAACTAAAATAGATTAATTAATTAAAAAAAGAATTTTCAAGATGTCTTATGTGAAGAAAGCAAGAAGTTCTTTTTTGAAAAAATATTTTCATAAATATTTATATATTTACGTGAGAATCTCTTGGGAAACTATATCACAAGTGATCATAATGGCTGCCTTCAATGACAGGAGAACTAGGAAGAAAGACTTAAGTTTTACTATATACGCTGTTAAAAAATTTACATCTTTATCAGATGCACATTTTATCTCTTCAACAATAGTGTTTAAAAAATACTTTGCCTAGCTTTGAAATTTTTCTTTGCTTTGACCCTATTCTAACTTGTTTCCTGTCAGAAAATATATTTTAGGAAACAATTTACAAGACCATACATTTCTTAAACTGAAAATCAGTTATATTTCATTGTGATAAAGTAAACATAACATAAAATTTATTCTTTTAACCCTTTTTAAGTGTCAAGTTCAGTGGCATTGTGCCCTTTCACTTTGTTTTGTGATCATTGCCACCATTCAGCTCCAGAAATGCTTCACTTTCTCTAACTGAAGCTCTACCCATTAAATAATCACTTCCCATTCCTCCTCCTTCCAGCCCCTGGAAATCACCACTCTACTTTCTGTCTCAATGAATTTGACTCTTCAAGATACCTTAAGTGTGTGGAATCATAAATTTTCTTTTTGTATTTTGTTTATTTCACCTAGTATAACGTCATTAAAGTTCATCCATGTGGTAATATTAACATGTGTCAGCACTCATTCCTTTTTCAGGGATGGATAGTATTCTATTACATGCCACAGTCACTGCATTAGTGAATATTGGGTTGAAGGTTAATTTTGCCATAGAGGAGATTTTTGATTAACTATGTGGCTAAGTTACAACCACCTTCTTAAAGGTAGGGTCCCTTTAAGAAATGTTGAAGGTGATATTAGTCAGATACTCTCAATATATTGCTGATGAGGCTCCCTCCTAGCTACATCTACAACATATATTAGCACCTCGCAGGTGAAAACTCTGGAAATATTTTTCTTTTAATGATTAGCAATTAAAAATATGATCAAATTAAGAAATTCTTCCTCTATATGAACGTTACCTATAATATTTTTTAAGTATTTGGTTAATATTATTTAATACAAAATATGGAATACATTTGAAACAGTGCCTTAAATTAACAATACTGGTAATGACCTTGTAAGCTGAAATATCTTAACTGAGATTTATTGAAGTATTCATCTTTATAACAGAGTTTTTCTCATGAAGAAGCAGAGCTTCCACATTTTTGTTACACTGTAGTTTAAAAATGCCAAAATCTAGTTAGTACTTTTTAAAAATGTACTGTGCACATATAAATTATACCATTAATTTAAAATGACACCCCTTCTGGAAACTTAGTTTCATCATCATCATTACTATTATGATTATACATATTTTACCTGGAGTAATCCTGACAGGTCTAACGTATTTGGGTCAAAAATTTGTTAAAGAGAGTGTTGAAATTAAAAAGACAAAAAAAGTATTTGGAGACTGAGTAAGTTACAGAGAAGTTGGAAGTCAGAAAAGTATCCAGCACTGGGCCAGACATTGCTTTTGGAAAAGATACAGATGAGGGATTCTTTGGCTCTCCAGCTTCTCTATCAAATTCTGTTACTCACTTCAGGTCTCAGTTTATCCCTCTATGTTTCAATAACTAGTTCTATTATATAAATATGTGTTCCACACATCTAGCTTCTTGAATAGGAGCTTCATTGGGTAATTGTATATTTTAAATTGCTTTACACGTAAAATAGAGTCAACTTTCTCTGCAACGTTGGTATGGCAGCTCTTGCATCAGAAGCTGGTGTTGAAAACACAGCTCTCATACTTATCAGTTTGTCCCTGAGACAGTTACACACACTTCACATCTCTGTATGCTGAGGAAAAAATAAGAAAATTTAGAATGAGTCCATAAGGAGTTATTATGAAAATTAGATGAAGCACCTGGTATGAGCAGGATGGTGACATCAAGAACATAGTAGGCATTTGCCAAATATTGGTTCTCTTTACTCCCTGTATATTGTTATTGTGTCATTTTTGATGGGTTCTCTAAAAGTATTACTTTTATTAAGATATGAGACATTTAAGAACTGACAAGTACTCTTTATGTTACCAAATTCAGTTCTTTGGCATGGAAGTTCTTAAAATTTTCTACATTGATTTATAACCTTTGAGGGGAAAAAAACACATCTCTTAATTCTCCATGGTTTCTGATCACTTAGGTTTTTCTGGTCTGGAGTAACACAGCATGCCACATGTTTTCCTAACAAATTGCATTCGGACACTTTCCGACACTTTCATTATTTTAACTCAGGTAATAATTAGTCACTGTCAGAGGAAGGACTTAGGTTGTGCAAATCAGAATAAATTTACCTTGCCTTAGCAGCAGTCACAAATGAAGCAATAAATTAGAAAGAGCAAATTGTTACAGACTTAAGAGATCACAAATCAAAATTTTACTCTGAAATCCAGGAAAAGGCAGAGTACTGCCAAGATTTCTTTGAGAGCTTAATTTTTCCAGATAACTTTTGTGTTGAATCAGTTTGTGACAAATCCCAGAGATGATGCAGACACTGATCACAAAGATGACTTTCTGGGACTTCACTCCTGTAACACAAGCTATTTCATAAGGCTTCTTATTAAAAAGAAGTGCTTTTTCTTCTTATGCTATTCAGGAGCTCCTAAATCTTTTTGTACACACACATACACAGAAACACAGATACGTAGAGAAATACACAGACATACACAAAAACCCACACAGACATGCAGAGAAAATTAAGAACTCTTCTGAGAAAAGTCTGTCTGAGTATACAGAGCCTTTCCTGATATACTAGTAGTCCAAATAGTAAAATGTGAGCTCATGAAAGAGTCTTGGACTTGGCTGAGTAAGTTCCCAGAAGTGGGTAATAAGTGAATTTATGTCACTGAGGGACAGTGTTTCTAGGAGCATATCATGACCACCCTGCACTCAGCCTCATCTTGTTCCACATTTTTATCTGGGATCAGAAAGATGACATAGATGGCATGCTCATCAAATTTTCTTACACAAACCCAGCAAGGATCTTGAACACAGTGAATGAAAGAATGCGAATGGATGTGGAAGATGAGCCAAAATATACAGTCATGTCACTGGAACAAATGTAAAGTCTTGCACTTTCATCGAAAGGAAACAAAAGGCCTGAAATTACTGGATGTGAAAACTGGGGCTTAATCAAAGCCTATCTGGAAAAGATTGGTGGCTTCAATTGTGAAATAGAGCCCATGGGTGTCAACTGTATGATGTGATACCCAGTAAGCTAATACAGTGTTGCTTTGGTTATAGAAACAGAGGTACTGTATTTAAGATGGGATCATCTTACTCGATATCAGGTAACAACCAGAGTGGTGTGCTTATCTATCATGCTACATCCTAAGAAACACGTAGAAACAGTAAGACATGACAGTCACGGTGAAAAAATACCAGTCCATCCATAGGAAAAGCAGAAGTCTGTATTACTCAGAAAAGAACCTCCGAGTCAGGGTGGATATTCCTGAAGACTGCTGTCCATTACTGATAGAATCACCATGTACAGTGAATAATAGACATGTTCAGTTTGGAACAAAGATAAAGACTTTGGTCCCAAAGGATGGAACCCTAATCAATGGGAGTATTTCTATTAAAATGACCCGTGGATGATGAGTATGTGATTTTTCCCATTCCCTGTATCATCCAGGCAGGCAGAGACTGACACGACAGAAGCTTTGCGTGAGCTGCTGTATGTGATGTAGATATAAAAACAGACTGAAGGAAGCTTTGAAGTCAGGATTCTCCTTCTTGGGAGAGTAGCACAGCATGACCATAAGTAGGGAAGCTCTCACAGAATCCACTAGCATACTTTGTGAGCCAACAGGGAGGCCAGCAGGTTGTGTCCACCCAGGGACCTCTTTCAAATTGGTGCCAATGGGCTTCCTTGGTGGCTCAGTGGTAAAGAAATTGCCTGCCGATACAGGAGACACCGGTTCACTCCCTGATGCATGAGAATCCCACATGCTGCGGAGCAACTAAACCTGTGCCCCCATATACTAAGCCTGTGCTCTAGAGCCGCAGCTACTGAGCCCGTGTGGTGCAGGTGCTGAAACTCGCCTGCCCTGGAGCCCGTGTTCCGCAACAAGAGAAGCCATGCAATGAGAAGGCCCAGCTCTGCAACTGGAGAGCAGCCCCCGCTTGCAGCAGCTAGATAAAAACCCTGTGGGCAGCGACGAAGACGCAGCACAGGCAAAAATTATTAAATAAAGACCACAGACCAGAAAGAGAACCAGTGCTATTGCCAGAGGCTCTAGATATCATTCTGTGACTACAGAAGGAGAGCAGGTGAGGTTCACAGCCTGCACTTTTTATGATACACGGCTCCCTGCCGGTGCTGTGGGAAGCAGGACCAAGGAGAAGGCTTCCCAGGTAGCTCAGGAGTAAAGGATCTGCCTGCCACTGCAGAAGATGCAGGTTTGATCCCTGGGTCGGGAAGATCCCCTGGAGAAGCAAATGGCAACCCACTCCAGTATTCTTGTCTGGAAAACCCCATGGACAGAGGAGCCTGGCAGGTTTCAGTCCATGGAGTTGCAAAGGATTGGACACAACTTAGTAAATCCCATGGCTGGAGGAGCCTGGTAGGCTGCAGTCCATGGGGTCTCAGGGAGTTGGACACGACTGAGCGACTTCACTTTCACTTTTCACTTTCATGCATTGGAGAAGGAAATGGCAACCCACTCCAGTGTTCTTGCCTGAAGAATCCCAGGGACGGGGGAGCCTGGTGGGCTGCCAGTCTGTGGGGTTGCACAGAGTCAGACACGACTGAAGTGACTTAGTAGTAGTAGCAGTAACTAAACAACAGCCAGGGAGAAAGCCCCTAAATCCACTTTGTGTAGCTGAGAGTAGGTTTATAAGAAAGATAGATGTGGTTTCTGCTCCCCAGGTCCATTTTACCAAGAAGAAGTCATAGGATTTCCCGGATTTCTGACTTTTACCATACTCCTTCCAGATTTCTGGATCAGGGAGCAGGTAATATAAAGTTGGTGGCGCTAGTGGTAAAGAGTCTGCCTGCCAATGCAGGGGATATAACAGGCATGGATTTGATCCCTGGGTCGGGAAAACCCCCTGGAGGAGGACATGGCGATCCATTCCAGTATTCTTGCCTAGAGAATCCCATGGACAGAGGAGCCTGGCAGGCTGCGGTCCATAGGGTCGCACAGAGTCGGACGTTACTGAAGCAACTTAGCATGCACACGATATAAAGTTACATCGACCTGCTCACTGAGGAAAATCCTAGTTGAATATAGCTGGGCATTATAAAATGAAAGACATGCCTGAAGTTATAATAATTGAACTTTAAAACTGGGAGAGATCTTGGACATCTATTGTTATGTTTTAAAATGGTCTTCCTTGGATCACCATTGCAGTAAGTCTTCTACACAAACACGTTCCCCATCAAGTTTGGAAGCTGCCTCTCTCCAGAGCTTCCCTTTGAGATTCAAAAGAAAACTTGCACACTAAAGACCAACAGATTCTTTGGTCAATAAGCCTGCTGAACTGTGTATAATCAAGGTGACTCCCAAATACATAGGGCCAAGTTCTGTAGAGGATTCTTTGGAAAATATTGCTGGAGTCCCATCACATTTTGCAAATATCTTCAGATGAGATGAGCTAAGGAAACTCCACATAGTCTTTACTGACTACCATATTAGAAAAATTGTTAGGCTCCCTTTTAGAGCTTCATCATTCCTAGTATCTGTGCCTGTTTTCACTTTAAATTATTTACTCAATCACTTAAAATGATGTATTCTACAGTTGCCTTCCCTGGTGAAGTCCAATTTCCTGTGAAGGCAGAGGTCATGTCTCTGTTGCCCACGACTATTCCTAGTTTTTAGCATACGTTTTGCACTGAGTTTGCTGCTGTATAATGCTGAATGACTACTTGAGCAATAGTATTCTGGTGAGAGCTGCAGGCAGGTTCTGTGTTATACCTAGCTTCCTTTCCAAGTTTGTATAATTATGGCAAAACCCTCCTCATCCAATTGGGATGGATTAATCTTAAAATGAGGTGACCCTTCATATTTTTTGTTTTTGTTCAGTCGCTAAATTTTGTCTAACTCTTTGCTACGCCATGGACTGCAGCATTCCAGACTCCTCTGTCCTTCACCACCTCCAAAGTTTGCTCAAATTCATCTCCATTGAGTTGGTGATATTATCTAACCCTCTCATCCTCTTCCATCCCCTTCTCCTTTTGCTTTCAATTTTTCCCAGCATCAGGATCTTTTCCAATGAGTAGGTTCTTCGAATTAGGTGGCCAAAGAATTGGAGCTTCAGCTTTAGCATCAGTCCTTCCAATGAGTATTCATGGTTGATTTCCTTTAGGATTGACTGGTTTGAACTCCTTGCTCTCCATGGGACTCTCAAGAGTCTTCTCCAGCACCACAGTTTGAAAGCATCAGACCTTTCTTATTATGAACATTATATAGCCAGAGAGAGTATTCAGCTTAAGGGAGCCTTGTGAAATAGTTGTACCAGCTTTGGGGAGTCAGAGCCATATCTAGGCTGAAAGGATACTATGATTGAATCAATATGTCTTTATAAGTGTCCACTGAGCAAATAAATGATTATACAAAGAAACAAGGACCCTTGAAGCACCAGTTCCACCTAATATGGCAGTGGCTTCAGGTGGTAATGTCAAGGAATAGGTACAATTTGTAGAGAGTACATTTTCACTCTCCATTTGAATATCACATATTGGATACCAGTGCTGCCAGTTTCCCAAGATTTTACATAGATGACATGGATATCTGAACATGTCCCTACTTTTATCCTCCAAGTCCTCAAGCATTCTGCCGAGCTCCATTCACTTATAGTATCTGTGGTCTCTTTCCAGCCACTGCTTTTAGCTATGGCAGCGATGGTATTTGTGGCCCAGCAGGAAGCTCCCTAAGACCTGAAGTCAGAAAATTTGGGTTTTGAGCCCCAAATTTTCCTCTTAGATGCTCTATGAGTGAAAATAAGGCACAGGCAACTCTGAGCATCTGCTTCTTTCTGCTAAAACGTCTGCAGTAAAGTTTGCCTTGCCTCAGTTATGAAGCTCTTGAGGAAAAATCCTTTGTTACCTATAAGCCCTCTGTATATCGAAGGTTTTCAAAATTGTCACTTAAAACTATATTCATAGGAGAAGCTCTATGAAAACGTGGCCCAAAGCCCTTGAGAAAAAACCCAGTCTATATCCCTCTTTTAGATATTTATAGTGCACATTAGGAATTAGAGGCTTAAAAACATAGCAGCAAATAAATCTGTTTGACCCAGAGAATCTCCCAAGAAATTTCATCACAAACCCTTTTCTCTGTTTAATGGAATAAATATTAATGTCTGACAGATCACAGTGTCCCAAAGAACACACTTTGGGAAATATTTCCCTGGGCCAGTATAAGGCGATATTATTGATAATGTGCCATGCCTCCCGGAAACCTGTTTTTGTTTTGTTTTATTTTGTTTCAAGGGAGCTTTCCTTCTTGAACTGATTTGAGTGAGATGCACTGGGATTATCAGGTACTTTGGCAAAGGAGGAAGTTTGGGAACAGAGAACCTTCTGGCAACCAGAGAAAGTAGACAGCTGATGCCTTTTCTTGCATGAAAGGCTAGTCGCGTAGAGGTCAACACACGTCTGTTGGCTCCTTTCCATCCCCTCCATGCAGCTCAGGCTCTCATTCTCTCCCACAGACCATAACAGCTTTCTAACTAGCTTCTGCGTTATCTGTCTTACCTTTAAGTGCTACAGATCATCCTTTAAAAAAGCAACCCTATGACCCAGCAACCCTGCTTCTGACTGTTTATCCAAAAGAACTGAAATCAAACTCTTGAAGAGATACTTTCATCCCCATGTTCGTTGCAGCATTGTTAACCATAGCTTTATGGAACTAGCCTAAATGTCCATCAACAGATAAATAAAGAAAATGTGGTATATACATAACAGTAAAGTATTATTTAAACTTTAAAAAGAAGAACATGGATGAAGCCTAAGGATTTTATGCTAAGTGAAATAAGCCAGTTGTGGAAGGACCAATACTGTATGATTCCACTTACATGAAGTATCTAAAATAGTTAAACTCATAAAAGCAGAATTGGAATGATGGGAACCAGTGGCTGAGGGAAGGAGACATGGGAGGTTGCTATTCAGTGGGTACAAAATCTCAGTTATGGAAGATGTTTACACTCTAAGGGTCTGATGCATACCTTTGAGCATTTAGTGAACAATAAATATCATACATATACCTAAAATTTCTTAGGGTTTGATCTCATGTTGAGTGTTCTTATCAGGATAAAAAGAAATTTTATCTTATCAGGATAAAAAGGACTCAGGTATACATATGCATGTATCCATTCGCCACCCAAATCCCCCTCCTATCCAGGCTGCCACATAACATTGAGCAGAGTTCCATGTGCTATACAATATCCTTGTTGTTCACCCATTTTGAATATAGCAGTGTGTACATGACCTTTCCAAACTCTCTAACTATCCCTTCCCTGTGGCAACCATACATTCATTTTCCCCCACCACCTTTTTAATGGGATGAGATGAAGCTTAAATTCCTTAGCAAAGAAACTTTGACTTTTCTCAATCTGACTAGCCTATCTTTTCATCTTCATCTCTAGTCTGACCAAGTCTATATCTTACCTACACTAAACATATGACTGTTCCCTGAATACGTCACACGTTTGCATGATTCCAGACCTTTGCACATTCTGCATCTTCTACAAAGAATTCACTCTACCAAATTTCTATTTTTAGTACATGCCTCAAAACTAATCATAAATGTTCACTCATCTGTGACTGCTCTAGGCAGTTAACTTCTTTCTTCTCTGGAGTTATGACACTACTACATTGGATTTGGCTGATGTGATAAATCAACTCTTGGCATCAAGATGTAGAAACTTTAGAGTTTGTCTTAGTCTACTCAGAAGCTAGAACTAAATGCCATAGATAAGGTGGCTCAAATGACAAAATTGTCATTTTGAGGGCCTTCTTTTGACTTGAAGACCACTAGCTTCTCTCTGTGTCCTTACATAGTGGAGAAAAGCACTCTGGTCTCTCTTCTTATAATGGCCCATCATGAGGGCCTCACTCATCGCCTTGTCTATACCCAATTCCCTCCCAAAGGCCCCACCTCCAAATATCACTGCCCTGGGGATTAGGGCTTCAGTGCATGATTTTGAGGGGGGAATTGGGGGTAAATGTTTAGTAACAATTATTCATCCATGTGTCCAGGTGTGTAGCACATAGCACAGTAGATCACATGTGATCAACACTTAAATTTTCCTGGTTAAATGCATGAACAAAACAACCACCCAGCCTAATTCTAATGAAGAAGCTGGAGTGGTGAGGTTGCAAGGTTACACACAGGAGGCTGAGATGTTTCATCAGCCCAAAGGCAGGAGCAAGAATCTTAAACTGACAAAGAAACCCATATGATGGGGTCTGGAGCTGAAGGAGTTCGAACAGAAAAGTGTCTCTCCCAAATGCTGAAAGTAAATGACACCAAATGGCTTTACCAGACATGTTGGATTTATCCATCCAATATGGCTGATATATTATTTCTGTGTTTAGGTACATTTGGAATCTCAGTGTAAATATTTTTGACTTTCCTTCTTTTAAAAATAAAAAGGATATTAGGCAGCTGGCAACAGCATCTTCAAATAAAGAAATTCTTTAGCATTTCAGTCTCAGAATTACAATATGCTAAATCTAATTGGTTAATTTTGTTAAAAAAAAAGTCTGGGTGAGGTCGATAATTTCAAAACAAACAGAAAATAAATTCCTTTAAAATCATTGGAAAAATTACACCTCCAAGGTTACTAGGGGATGTAGGTTAAGTCTTGCTTATTCAATACATATTAGTTGAGTGTCTACAATATGACACGCTCTTAGGTACTTGGTAGAAGCAATAAACAAAGTCTATGCTGAAGGATGGGCTGTTTGTCTCTCTGGAGATGGTCTTTCCCAATTAAAGAGGCTGACATCCATTTGTTACCTCCTTAAATGGCTGAAAAGCTGTTGATTGCCAGCTTCTTTGCTCAGGAAACCAACATATTTGCAAACACAAACGTGTATTTGCACTCTGATGAATAATGAAGGTTATTGATTGCATGTGCTTGAAATAATGGTTGATTTTGTAGTGTCATTCATAAAACCTGCATCAAAAAGTATGTTATGGCCTAATGTTTTCATTGCAGTTCAAGTAAAATAGTCCTTGGAAATTGTCTTGCTACCAAATTGCAATCATAAAGGCAGGGATTTAGACTGGGAGAATCACTTTATATTGTGAACTTCTGGATAATATATAACATAAAGAGTTTAATTGAATCATTCAGTTGGGTTTTTGCCCAGAAAAGTGGGAATTTAAATGCTGATACAGCGTCAGCTTCCAATGACACCAGTCAGCACTCCTTAGATTGGATGTAAATAATCCTATTTGTGGATATGCAATAAGAGAGGGCTATGCTTGTCTGTAAACTTGCTAGCAAAGGTAATTAAATAATTCCATCATGTCTTAATATATATGAAAAAAAAAGCACTGACCTTAAAGTAAAATTTGATATGTGTTTTCCTTCTAGCTACTGGAAAAAAATACTGAATTTTTAGCAACCTTTATCTTACTTTGAAACTGCAGAAACAAGATAGAAAACACACACGCAGACAAACACACACACACACACACACACACACTAAAAGCTCAGAAGTTACCATAGCAACAGTAATTTCTGTTCCTGACCCTCCTTGGAAAAGTCTGCTGCAAAATCAAACAAAACAAAACAAAAGTTCAACCCAGTTGGGCCATGTGATTCTTCTTTCCTGGGATTAGAGATGGGAATTTGGTTCAAGTTCTCTATTTTAAAGTTCATCTTGATTTAAATCCTGAACTTCTCAAGTCCTGTTTCCTGAGCTCCAGCCTTATCACAGCATTTTGAAGAAAATAAATGGGGTCACTTAGAACATTGTAATCGAGTCAACACACAACAGGAATGAAATGCATCTCAAAACAAACAGGCTGTTCCAGCAAAGCTGTTTGGTGGGGGAACGGGTTGATTTATTTAGAAAGAACTGTTCTCTGTGACTGTTCTCAATGTATTCAAAATGGGCTCTGCTCACTTGGCTAAACATTAAGTCAATGTATAAACAACGGCAACAACAAATCTTATAGAAAGACAATAAGAAGCTGCAGATTAGAGTATTCCTTTGGAAATCCATCTCCCTGGCATCATACAGGATGGCACACAGCATTGAGCAGTGCATCTCAGTATTATCTTAGACCCTTTCTTTGGATTTTCTACCTTTTTAAAAACATTTACTTCATTTTAGTTTTTGGCTGCACCATGAAGCACATTGGCTTCCTTGGGAGCTCAGATGGTAGTGTTTGCCTGCAATGTGGGAGACCCAGGTTTGATCCCTGAGTTGGGAAGATCCCCTGGAGAAGGAAATGGCAACCACTCCAGTACTCTTGCCTGGAAAATCCCATGGACAGAGGAGCCTTGTAGGCTACAGTCCATGGGGTCGCAAAGAGTTGGACATGACTGACAGACTTCCCTTTCACTGTGAGGCAACCTGGATCTTAGTTCCTCAGCCAGTTCCTCAACCTATAATTGCTATATTGAAAGTGCAGAGTCTTAACCACTGGACCACCAGGGAAGTCCCTCTACCTTTTTCAGTTCAGTTCAGTTCAGTTCAGTTCAATCACTCAGTCGTGTCCGACTCTTTGCAACCCCATGAATTGCAGCATGCCAGGCCTCCCTGTCCATCACCAACTCCCGGAGTTCACTCAAGACTCATGTCCATCAAGTTGGTGATGCCATCTAGCCATCTCATCATCTGTCATCCCCTTCTCCTCCTGCCCTCAATCCCTGCCAGCATCAGAGTCTTTTCCAATGAGTTAGCTCTTCGCATCAGGTGGCCAAAGTACTGGAGTTTCAGCTTTAGTATCATTCCTTCCAAAGATCACCCAGGACTGATCTCCTTTAGAATTGACTGGTTGGATCTCCTTGCAGTCCAAGGGACTCTCAGAGTCTTCTCCAACACCACAGTTCAAAAGCATCAGTCTTTGGCGCTCAGCTTTCCTCACAGTCCAACTCTCACATCCACACATGACTACTGGAAAAACCATAGACTTGACTAGACGGACCTTAGTCAGCAAAGTAATATCTCTGCTTTTGAATATGCTATCTAGGTTGGTCATAACTTTCCTTCCAAGGAGTAAGCATCTTTTAATTTTATGGTTGCAATCACCATCTGCAGTGATTTTGGAACCCCAAAACATAAAGTCTGACACTGTTTCCACTGTTTCCCCATCTCTTTCCCATGAAGTGATGGGACCAGATGCCATGATCTTCGTTTTCTGAATGTTGAGCTTTAAGCCAACTTTTTCACTCTCCTCTCTCAATTTCATCAGGAGGCTTTCTAGTTCCCCTTCACTTTCTGCCATAAGGGTGGTGTCATCTGCATATCTGAGGTTATTGATATTTCTCCCAGCAATCTTGATTCCAGCTTGTGTTTCTTCCAGCCCAGCGTTTCTCATGATGTACTCTGCATAGAAGTTAAATAAGCAGGGTGACAATGTACTGCCTTAACATACTCCTTTTCCTATTTGGGACCAGTCTGTTGTTCCATGTCCAGTTCTAACTGTTGCTTCCTGAACTTTTTACCTTTCTACCTTTTTAATAACATTATTTCTCAGTCTCTGTTTTGACTTCCTCATTGAGTCAATATTGGAACACTGTTATTCCCAGGGGAGACACCCCTCACCCTTTCCCCTCCTCATATGTTTCTCTCCTCATGTACATGAATGTTTAGTCATGTCTGACTTTTTGTGATTCCATGAACTGTAGGCCACCAGGCTCCTCTGTCCATGGGAGTTCCCAGACAAGAGTACTGGAGAGGGTGCCATTTCCTTCTCCAGGGGGTCTTCCCGACCCAGGGACTGACCCACCATCTCCTGGATCTCCTGCTTTTCAGGTGGACTCTTTACTGCTTTTTCACTTCAACAAGAGGCTTTTTAGTTCCTCCTCACTTTCTGCCATCAGGGTGGTGTCATCTGCATATCTGAGGTTATTGATATTTCTCCCAGCAATCTTGATTCCAGCTTGTGTTTCTTCCAGTCCAGCATTTCTCATGATGTACTCTGCATAGAAGTTAAATAAGCAGGGTGACAATATACAGCCTTGACGTACTCCTTTTCCTATTTGGAACCAGTCTGTTGTTCCATGTCCAGTTCTAACTCTTGCTTCCTTTCACTTTCTGCCATAAGGGTGGTGTCATCTGCATATCTGAGGTTATTGATATTTCTCCCAGCAATCTTGATTCCAGCTTGTGTTTCTTCCAGTCCAGCGTTTCTCATGATGTACTCTGCATAGAAGTTAAATAAGCAGGGTGACAATATACAGCCTTGATGTACTCCTTTTCCTATTTGGAACCAGTCTGTTGTTCCATGTCCAGTTCTAACTGTTGCTTCCTGACCTGCATACAGATTTCTCAAGAGGCAGGTCAGGTCGTCTGGTATTCCCATCTCTTTCAGAATTTTTCACAGTTTATTGTGATCCACACAGTCAAAGGCTTTGGCATAGTCAATAAAGCAGAAAAGCTATCATTGGCCATATGGAACTTTTCCACATTTATTTAAAATTTTCCCTAGCCTTTTTTGCTTATGAGCTGAATGGAACTCTTTGCCACTATGTATATATATCTCCACAATTTTGCTTTATCATTTTTATTTCATTTTTTGTTCATACCATTCCCTCTGTCTTGAATATTCTCTGCATCTCAAAATACAGTCTGTATTAAAGTTTTGCTCCAGGTCATCCATGAAGCTTTTTTTTTTTTTTTCCTAATGTACTCTTTTTTTATTGAGTTATAGTTGATGTACAATATTATATAAGTTTTATGTATATAACATTGTGATTAATTTTTAAAGGTTACCTCCATTTATAGTTTTTATAAAATATTGACTATATTCCCTGTTTTGTACAATATATCCTTGTAGTGTATTTATTTTATACATAGTAGTTTGTACCTCTTAGTTCCCTATTCTTCAAGGTGGGGGAGAAGGAATGTAAAGATGCAGGATGCAGGATGCTTGGGACTGATGCAAGGGGATAATCCAGAGAGAAGGTGTGGGGCGGGAGGAGGGAGGTGGGGGTTGAGATTGGGAGTTCATGTACACTCGTGGCTGATTCATGTCAATGTATAGCAAAACAAATACAGTATTATAAAGCAAAATAAACTAAAAACTAAAAACTAATTAAAAAATAAATAAATAAAAATTGTTTTCCCTTAAAAAAAAAATAAATAAAAGCAACCCCTCTTTCCTTAAACTTCCATTAGTTTATCTTCTCTCCATTTTGGAAAATTTGATTCTATACACTAACTTTTCACTGTGCATGCTCTTCCTGCCTTTGAGGAAAATCTAGGTCTTTCCCCTCAGCTCTCTCAAGTCAAAGTTTCTAGTTTGCACACAATTCACTTGGAATATAATCTGTCTTAAAAACCCTACACTTGAAAAAACCCTGTAATAATTCATTTTCTCCTAACTGAAGCCATTTTTAAACTTATGGTCACTCCCTTGCTTAAGATTTGAACATCAGACTCATAATATTACTCTCCATTCCAAAGCTTTTCATCATGCTGTGTAATTTTAGTATTTGTATACATGATCCATCAGATTCTCTAGGTTCTTGGGGTCTTTGATCATTACCTCTATTTTACTTCCATTAGCAACATTTGTAGCCAAATCTTGAAACCAGTCCAGTACCTTAAAGGTTCTGAAGACTTGTGCTTGAGCACCATGATTTCTTCCAAGACAGTTTTGTTTCTTTATCCTTTCTTTCTTATCAAGGATATATCTCTTCTGCAATAACTCCAAAGCCTCAAGTTTACTGACTTCAATTGCTTCTTTTAGCTTTTAGCTTTTTCCTTTTTTTCACTCTCTTTTTTTTAACCACTTAAAGTTTTTAGTTCAAAACTCCAAACACACTTTTACCAATAGTTTTAATCCACCTGTTTCTTGTCCACCAGTGAATCACCCCAGAAGTACTCAAGCTGTGATCCATCCAATGATCTCCTACTCTTTGATGATCCCTGAGATAATAAGCAGGCTTTTGAAGACTATAGCTATTATAAAGGTACAGTATCTTTTCAAGTACAAGAAAAGGGATAACACCAAGACTTCATTCCATTCATCAAAGAATAAAAAGTAACTTGGCCAAATATCTTGAAAAAATAGTAGTCACACATTTCCCAGAAGATACATACAAATAGTATTTATTAAAGAAAGAACTCTTATGTATGACTTCAAAAGGATGTAATGTGATTTTTCTAGGGTTGCTTATGATAAAAGCAAACAAACAAAAAACATTGGAATCTTCAAATTTTGTACTGTGTAGCTTCATAAAATGTCATATATACTATGTTATATCACAGTACAAAATAGAAATACTTCATGACCCTGATAGATTCCTTTTTTGTCAATAATGACTACATATAGTACTTTAATATTTCATATGTTTAGTATGGATCATAGTGTGTCCTAATAAAGCTAAGGTCTTGAGGAACAATGTCAGTGGTCTAAGACAATGTTTGGCCTGTACTTTAGGATTCCATGTTATTATTCTTTCTAAAAAGCAAAACTGATCATCTCAATCAGCAGCTTAACATGGCTGTAACTCCTCATTATCATCAATGTAGAGCTCAAACTTCATAAGTTGCCTTCCATATCTGTTACAAACAAACCCAGCTCATCTCCCATCACTCATCCAACCAGTACAGGCACTCAGCCCTCTAGCTAAATTGAACTAGTTTCACATCCCACTTTGGGTTGGCTCAGAGATTATATAGACTAATTCTTATGCATCCTTTACATATCAGATGAGATGTTACTTGCTTTAAGGTTCCTTCTCTGCCCTCAATATCTAGGCCAGAATTCTTCCTTTACTTGATTTATATCATCTTCTATAGTGTCTGTTATTTATCCCTTTCCCCTGTGAACCATGTGTCCATGAAGACAAAGATTATATGTGTATTTGTATAATGTTGGCTCATGATAGGCACTCAATAAATAATTATTCTATCATTTTTGTCTGATTTATCCTTGCCTAGCTCATTTGCATGCCTCACAAGGCCAAGCACAAAATTTTGCAAAAAGAGTACATTGACTACAATTACTAATAATAACAAATAAAAGTAGCCATTATAAATTGTTTATAACATGCTAGGTACTATGTTAAGCACTTCACAAGCATTATTTTAGCTAATTCTTATAACAATTCTATGTGAAATGCAATTATTATCCTTCTTTTACAGAAGAGGAAAATTCAGCTTCCTGAAAGCTTAGAGAGTTTATCTGTTTTTCTGAGAATCAGCTCTGGAGTTAGATTTGAAGTCTAGACTTTCTAACTATACTATGATCCACATTTTTAAAATGTCTGTAGATTCAGTGAAGAAATAAATAAACAAGTGTATATAAGACACAGGATATTACCTAACTTTATCATTGTAACATTCTTTGAGTTGGGTGAAGTTCTAAGAACACTTGACTCTGTTACCTTACAGTTTTTTTCCCAAAATGAGACTGGAAGAAGCTCAGCAGGCAGGTGAGTCTTCACTATTCTAGGAGATGCTATCTCTTTTAATTGTTTTACTCCTAATTAAAAAAAAAAAGTTGGACAACTTCAAAAATTATAAATATTTGTATGGATTTTTACAGATTTTTAAAATAGAAACACCTATGCATTCTATATTATGTTCATAATAATATGTATTTATTATGACAGAAGTTTATTTAGATAAAATCATGCAGAAAAAATAGATTAAATAAATTTTCACCACTTTGAAAAAAATCATTATTAACATTTTGGTAAGCATCCTTCCATACAAGTATATCTATATGCCCAGACTCATAGCCATATAAACATCAGACACACAGATGAAATTTTTAAATATTGTGCATTTTTCTTAATATTTTATACCAACACTTCAGTGAAAACAGACATATGATACCATAATATGTTTAATGACTTCATGTCATTTTTACCTTCCATTGATTAACATTATATTGTCTCTAATTTTTTACAATAATAAAATAATCTGTGATGAACATCTTTTTGCATATCCTTGAAAATTTATGGATATGTCCCTAGTGTTTAAAGTATCACTGTATATATCCCAAGGAGAGATATAATTCTCATATATTACTAGGCTCTGATGAAAGCATGTCAGAGCTATCCTCACACACTCTATTCCAGGAATATGCTATCCTATAAACTCTGTCAAGATTTAAATTTACATACCTCCCTATGTAGACGACATAATACTAATTGCCATTTAATACTATTGCCAAAAATACTATTTTGCATACAGTCTTTCTTGTGCCATTTACACCTACACATTAAAATATATGTGTGAAGCTTTTAAAATTAACTTATGTATTACCATCCATCATGTGATCAGTGGTACATTCCAGGTAAGGAACTCTATTAAAAATGGTTTCTTGTTTGCACTTTTCCACATCACCGTTAGCATAAATCATGCATATAATTTCACTAACCCACGTTGTACCTGAAAAAATTAAACACACCTGAGTCTCCCATTGACAATGCATACTGATAATACAGGGATCAATGTATTTGTAGTTGGATAAAGTAAGAAGCTACCAATGCAATTGTATTTGAAAGTTGTCAGAATCACCACAGGACACAAAAACTATTTCCCCTAATATTTACTCTTATAGGATCCAAACATAGCATCAAAAATAAGGATGAACATGGTTGTAATAAAATACACCTATGATAGAAATTTGACTTTGTCAAAAATAAATTATGATATTGTACAAGCTGGTAACTTATTTGGATCTAAATTTTCACATCTAAAATGTAAGCATGCTTTCAACCACAGGGTTTCTCAATAGCTTTTATGCCTCAGGTTGAGTCCTAGTACAGAGAATATAGAAAAGAATAAGTCTGGTCCTTGTCCTGTGATATTCAAGAGCCCTCAGAAGACTCAGAAACAGTGTTCAATAATTACACTTCATTTTTCTTAAGATGCTGTAATACAGATGGGCACAGGGGTTTAAGAACTGTTCTTTCCTGGAGAACCCCAGGGATGTGGGAGCCTGGTGGGCTGTCGTCTCCGGGGTCACACAGAGTCGGACACGATTGAAGCAACTTGGCTGCAGCAGCAGCAGCAGCAAAGGAGGACTTTATGCGCTTCTGCTGTTGCCATGATGTTTCCACAAGAAAGAAATGACATTAAGAGAACATGGTAATTCAGCTTAGCCTTAACAAATTACTGGCAGAAATTCACTAGTTGTGTAAGATAGAAGAGAGCTCTATCAGACAGAAGAACTCTCTCTCCTTTCTTTAAAATCAAGTGCCAGACATTTACAAATAGTAAAATGGTGAGGAAATGAATTGCTTCTGTTGTGACTCTTCTGCGACCCCATCAACTGTAGCCTGCTAGGCTCCTCTGTCCAAGGGATTCTCCAGGCAAGAATACTGTAGGGTGTTGCCATTTCCATCTCCATGGATGTAGATTATAAAACCTAAATCAGAGGCTACTTGAAGGGATGAATGGAGATGAGGATGAAGTGTCAAGCAGACACCAAGCCTACAAAGCCTTGTAATTCATACTAGAGTTTAAGTCATTTCTAAAAGATTTTAAAGGTCATTGCCATACATCAAGCAAGAAAGCAAGGTTATAAGGATCATGTTTTGGAAGAATTCCTCTAGTGGCAGAGTAAATACAATGGAATTTTGTATATTGTATTATATAAAATATATTGTAAAAATACAATAATTTTAATTCTGTATTTGAGGAGTCATAAAAAGGTGACAAGAAAACTAGAAACTGACTCTGAGGCAAATCTCTGAGACTAAAAGGGCGAAACAGATTTATTTATTGAATATAGAAGATGAAGAAGTTAAGAGAAACTGATTCTGAAATAGCTCTCATATGTCCTCAACAGGTGACTGGTTTTGTGCTGACATTGATCCAGACAGGAAAGAGAATGGAAGAACACTTTAGAGTCAGAATAGCCTAAGGTATATTAAACATTTGACATATTTAAGTACTAACTGGAACAACCAGATAGAGAAGCTGGATTGGACTTTCTAATTTCTAAAGTTCTAAGATTGTAAGACTATGACTAACAAATTAATTTCAGGAAAATATAGAATAGAGCTTCAGAGATGGACTTTAGAAAGAGGAACTAATTAGCTAAAAAGTGCTAATTTTTCAAAAAATCCACGAAAAATACGTATACTTTGTCTATACAGCAATGACAACAATGACATAAAGACAGAAGGGTAATTTTAAATTTTACTGATGGTTCTATAATCACCCATCAATATTATGTGACTTTCTTATATGGCCAACAATACCCATTTATCACTGTACTGCTCAAATTATATGTACAGATTGTGGTTTTAGAATAGAGCTATCAGTTCAACTCAGTTCAGTCACTCAGTTGTGTCAGACTCTTTGCAACCCCAAGAATTGCAGCATGCCAGGCTTCCCTGTCCATCACCAACTCCTGGAGTTCACTCAGACTCATGTCCATCGAGTTAGTGATGCCATCCAGCCATCGCATCCTCTGTCATCCCCTTCTCCTTCCCCTCAATGCGTCCCAACATCAGGGTCTTTTCCAGTGAGCCAACTCTTCGCATGAGGTGGCCCAACTATTGGAGTTTCAGCTTTAGCATCAGTTTTTCCAAAGAACACCCAGGTCTGATCTCCTTTAGGATGGACTGGTTGGACCTCCTTGCAGTCCAAGGGACTCTCAAGAGTCTTCTCCAACACCACAGTTCAAAAATATCAATTTTTCAGCACTCAGCTTTCTTCACAGTCCAACCCTCACATCCATACATGACTACTGGAAAAACCATAGCCTTGACTAGACGGATCTTTGTTGGCCAAGTAATATCTCTGCTTTTCAATATGCTATCTAGGTTGGTCATAACTTTCCTTCCAAGGAGTAAGTGTCTTTTAATTTCATGGCTGCAATCAACATCCACAGTGATTCTGGAGACCAAAAAAAAATAAAGTCTGACACTGTTTCCACTGTTTACCCATCTATTTCCCATGAAGTGATGGGACCAGATGCCATAATCTTCGTTTTCGAATGTTGAGCTTTAAGCCAACTTTTTCACTCTCCTCTTCACTTTCAAGGCTTTTTAGTTCCTTTTCACTTTCTGCTATAAGGGTGGTGTCATGTGCATATCTCAAGTTATTGATATTTCTCCCAGCACTCTTGATTCCAGCATGTGCTTCTTCCAGCCCAGCATTTCTCATGAGGTTCATGACATTGTACAGGAGACAGGGATCAAGATCATCCTCATTGAAAAGAAATGCAAAAAAGCAAAATGGCTTTCTGAGGAGGCCTTAAAAATAGCTGTGAAAAGAAGAGTAGTGAAAAGCAAAGGAGAAAAGGAAAGATATAAGCATCTGAATGCAGAGTTCCAAAGAATAGCAAAGAGAGATAAGAAAGCCTTCCTCAATTATCAATGCAAATAAATAGAGGAAAACAACAGAATGGGAAAGACTAGAAATCTCTTCAAGAAAATTAGAGATACAAAGGGAACATTTCATGCAAAGATGGGCTCAATAAAAGACAGAAATGGTCTGGACCTAACAGAAGCAGACGATATCAAGAAGAGGTGGCAAGAATACACAGAAGAACTGTACAAAAAAGAGATTCATGACCCAGATGATCACGATGGTGTGATCACTCACCTAGAGCCAGACATCCTGGAATGTGAAATGAAGTGGGCCTTAGAAAGCATCACTAGGAACAAAGCTAGTGGAGGTGATGGAATTCCAGTAGAGCTATTTCAAATCCTGAAAGATGATGCTGTGAAAGTGCTGCACTCAATATGCCAGCAAATTTCGAAAAGTCAGCAGTGGCCACAGGACTGGAAAAGGTCAGGTTTCATTCCAATCCCAAGGAAAGGCAATGAAAAAAAATGCTCAAACTACTGCACAATTGCACTCATCTCACATGCTAGTAAAGTAATGCTCAGAATTCTCCAAGCCAGGCTTCAGCAATACATCAACCATGAACTTCCAGATGTTCCAGCTGGTTTTAGAAAAGGCAGAGGAACCAGAGATCAAATTGCCAACATCCGCTGGATCATAGAAAAAGAAGAGAGTTCCAGAAAAATATGTATTTCTGCTTTATTGACTATGCCAAAGCCTTTGACTGTGTGGATCACAATAACCTGTGGAAAATTCTGAAAGAGATGGGAATACCAGAACACCTAACCTGCCTCTTGAGAAACCTGTATGCAGGTCAGGAAGCAACAGTTAGAACTGGACATGGAACAACAGACTGGTTCCAAATAGGAAAAGGAGTACGTCAAGGCTGTATATTGTCACCCTGCTTATTTAACTTATACATAGAGAATAGAGCTATAATATGCCACTATTTTCTGTGTATATGCCAGAACTTTTATAATATGTCCTTATTTAATACAGAGAATGAATGTGGGAGAAATGGCTTAATATTTAACAGAAAAGGTGGATTTGTTCTTTCTAGATGAAAAGGGAACAACTTTGACATAACAAAGAGACTTACCAGATTTGGGATAGGTGACAATGACAAGGTCATCTGGTTTTGCCTCAAATTTCTCCACACGATGCCAATATTTGATAAATTTTTTATATAGTGGCATCCCACCGATTCTGCCAAAGTAATCTGCATAAGCAGGTTTGGAAGAACTCATCGTGGATTGGTACACTGAAAGAAAAAAAAGTATGTTTTCCACTTCACATGCACTTTAAGTTGTTTTAATATTTATAGTAGTCCTGTACATCAAATTTCTCTTGAGTGTCTAGCATTTCTTATATGTGGAGCATATCAGTTCAGTTCAGTCGCGCAGTCGTGTCCGACTCTTTGCGACCCCATGAATCGCAGCACGCCAGGCCTCCCTGTCCATCACCAATATTAAAGAAATGTATAACATAGCCTTGGTGCTTTAAGAGTTTCTAATCCTATTACTAGAGAAGGCAATGGCACCCCACTCCAGTAGTCTTGCGTGGAAAATCCCATGGGCAGAGGAGCCTGGTAGGCTGCAGTCCATGGGGTCGCGAACAGTCAGGCACGACTGAGCAACTTCACTTTCACTTTTCACTTTCATGCATTGCAGAAGGAAATGGCAACCCACTCAGTGCTCTTGCCTGGAGAATCCCAGAGACAGGGGAGCCTGGTGGGCTGCCGTCTATGCGGTCTCACAGAGTTGGACACAACTGAAGCGACTTAAGTCTAACATATAAAAGAATAAGTAGTACAAAGCACAAAAATGTTACATGTTTTAATATATACAAAATGTGTGATACATTCACTAGAGCCTCAATTTCTCTGTCAAAACTGATAAAACATATAAAAAGACTAAGAGATTGAGAAAATGCAGCAATATTTTGGCAAAGAATCCCTTTAATTAATTCTGTATACATTAAATAACAATAAATTTTGATGGCCACATTTGATAGCTATTGCCAGATGTCAAAGTCAAAGCTTTCTTTGATCCTGAATATGTTTCATTCAATGAAAAAATAAAATTAAAATGCTTGGTGAGTGTATTTAAAAAATGAAAATATGACATTGTAATGGATATGTCTAAGACACGGATTCTTAAAGGTACAGAAGATTTTTGTATGACCCTCCTGCTGCTGCTGCTTCTGCTAAGTTGCTTCAATTGTGTTCAACTCTGTGCAACCCCATAGACGGCAGCCCACCAGGCTCCCTCGTCACTTGGATTCTCTAGGCAAGAACACTGGAGTGTGTTGCCATTTCCTTCTCCAATGCATGAAAGTGAAACGTGAAAGTAATGTCACCCATTCGTGTCTGACTCTTAGTGATCCCATGGACTGCAGCCTACCAGGCTCCTCCTCCGTCCATGAGATTTTCCACGCAAGAGTACTGGAGTGGGCTGCCATTGCCTTCTCCTAGCATTACTTACACTTTTCTCTCTCACTTCATCAGTAAAGTTGACACTCTCATTGAGTGACTTGTGTGAAAATCATAAGGTTAAACAACAAGGTTATCACTGACAGTGCCTGATTCCATGATACCTCATTTCATGTTCAGAGTAAGCCTTAGACTTTTTAATTAAACAAACTTTCCTTTATTGGCTTTCAACTTCTTTCATTACCTTTTTCCTCTGCAAACTTACTCCATTCTGAGTTTGGATATAGCATCTCAACAAATGTTATCCTTCTTTGATATTACTCTCACAGGATCTCCTTTCTTTTTCTTTTTTTTTTAATTTTTATTTTTACTTTATTTTACTTTACATTACTGTATTGGTTTTGCCATACATTGACATGAATCCATCTCAGGTGACTTGAGGTATTACTGAGTAAATTGAGGCTCATCATGCCAGAGAACTGGGCAATATTCAGTTACAAGACTGCCTCAGGATTGTTGTTATTTTTTAGTAGCTAAACCATGTCCAACTCTTTGCAACTCCATGGGCTGTAGCCCTCCAGGCCCCTCTATCCATGAGATTTCCCAGGAAAGAATATTGGAGTAGGTTGCCATTTCCTTCTCCAGGGGATCTTTGGGATCTTCCCAGTCTTCCTGACCCAGGGATCAAACCCACATCTCTTGCACTGTCAGGCAGATTCCTTCCCACTGAGCCACCAGGAAAGCCCATAGTTTCTGCAGTACAACAAAGTGAATCAGCTATATGTGCACATATATTCCTTTCCTCTTGAGCCTCCCTCCTGCCCCCCATCTCACCCCTCAAAGTCATCACAGAGCACTGAGCTAAGCTCCCTCTGCTATACAGCAGCTTTCCACTAGCGAAATGTTTTACACATGGTAGGATCTCCCTTTTATCCACTGTCAAAAAAAAAAAAAAAAAAACCCTGTAGGATAAGTTGTTATACGCTCATACATGTGATCGAACCCAGGTCTCCTGTGTCTCCTGCATTGCAGGACGATTCTTCACCTGCTGAGCCATCAGGGATGCCTCTAGTCTGCCAAACTCCTCTCTCTATGGGATTTCCCAGGCAAGAATATTAAAGTAGTAACCATTCCCTTCTCCAGGGGAATCTTCCAGGCACCGAACCCAGGTCTCCTGCATTGCAGGCAGATTCTTTACCATCTGAGCCACCGGGGGAACCCCTAAAAATCTGTATATCAAAGATTTTTATAACTTTTCATATTTTGATGTTTCATAAGTTTATTGGTTATTTTAATCATTTTGTCAATTTTGTCCATCAGAAGTGTTTTTTTTTCCCCTAAATGATATACAGCAGGTAATTTATCATTAATTTATAAATTTAAGACATCTGAAGTGTTCCCATCTTACACTGCCAGTTGTTTTTAATATTTTAATGGTTTATATAGAAATTTATTGCTCATATAATCACTAGGGGAAAAAAATGTGTACAAAAGGCATACCTTGTCCTGCCTATTGATTTGTTTATTCATATGAACAACTTGCTTGGTGTTCTGCCAGGTTTGTAAGAATTGGCTTATAGTCAAGTGGGAGTAGCTGATTTATTATCAAAAAGAGTTGGCTGACTTCTGACTGACCCTTCATGGTCAATTTTAATCTTGGGGGTTAAACTAGGTGGCACATAATAAAATCCCTTGCTTTGTTTAGCTTCTTTTGGTAAGTTATCTCATCTTGTAATGTACAGATTCACCTCCAGCTGCTTTCTTCTTTCTCAAAAGACATGGTTCAGTTCAAAATTGTCAGCTTCATTCCCTAACTGAGTGTGTAGGGTGCTATTGTCTAGAAACACTGACCAAAAATTATTAGAATTGTGATTCATGAATTCAGTTGAAATAAGAAATATGTTTCTTCTTTTTTTTGTATTTCCTCTTTCCTTCCTCTTTCTTTCTCTCTTTCTCCACTTTCCCCTCCTACTCCCCAGTCTGCCTTTCATTCAGCGAGTATACTCTATGTGAGTTCCTCTGCTGTTATCAGGCACAGTGATAAGTCTGAATATCAAGATGAGTATAGATGAAAAGGGCTTGCTTCAGCCTCACCTTCTACAACCTAATTTGGATTTGAGCAAAGTGGCTGAAAGGAGAGAATATACTTTTGGACATTTTTCTATCCAGAACCATAGCACTGTGTCACAAAATAGATGCTAAAAAATCTTTATTAAGTTCAATTGTTTTATTGTTAGATCAAATCTCCTCAGGCTTTCTAGTATCCACTAACAATTCCCTGATGAAAAAGCCACTGTCCTGCCAATGCTGTACCTTGTCAATTATTACCAAGGACTTGGATTTCTGCTCTTGAAGGTCAAATGTCTCTCACTTAAAAGTAACAGTAATATTTGCAAGTTCCCTGTTAGTAATAGATTGCTTCTGACATATTTCACAGAAGTAAACATCTGACTAGAATTCAGTCTCCACTTTAACTTTCCTACTCTGCTTACTTTGTTCTCACTTCACTAAAATAGAGAACATGTTTAACATGCAGGATTTACAAGGCAAATATGATACTAAGTTTTATGTTAAAACTCTTTAATTTAAACAGCAAAACATTATATAAACATATTATTTTTAATGATAAGTGACCTTTTATCACGATTATTTGCTTTACACTAAGTAAAATATTGATAAAAACTTTATTCTCTATATTTCCTTTTTAATATAGTTTTATAATAAGTAATTCTGTATTTTCTATATCTAAAATCTAAATATTAATATCAGCAATAATAATAAAGATAAAACCTGTCCAGATGATCCTGTGAAAGAAACTGGGTGATCCAATTCAGTTTTCTTCAATCCCTACTCAAGTTTCAAGCTGCAAAAAAAGATGAGAACTACTGTGCATTTGGAATGTTTCTGGTGAGTTTTTATTCTGAATACCGGAGAAGGAGGCGGAGATTAACTTGTGATTCTAGGCTTTCTGGATTTCGTGATGCAATGGGGTAAAACAAATATGGAATCATACCTGCAGGTGCAGTGAGCCACACAGTCATGTTTATTCACACGGATATTAGAGGTTCTCTGGTTATTTTTCATTCTCAGCTCTTAGGCAAATTTCTAAATTTGCCAGTAGCCATCACTGGGTTAAGGAGAAGGAGGAAAGGGAAGTAAAGGTAAAGATAAGGGAGAAAAATGTAAGCAAGATTAAGCAAAATATAAGAGAATTTGTAAGAGAGTGTCAATCAAAGGATGAGGTTGACTTTTGAAAGATTAAACTCCCTAGAGGAGTAAGAAGAGAGAAGAAAATGACCGTGCATCAGGAGACCTAGATTAGCTTAGGGAGACTTTTCAAAGAGGGTTTATAGTACTTGCTTGTGTCTTAACAGGTCACTTGGAAAACACATTTTGTTTACAAATCTTTGCCTTTAACTCTTGAGCAACCCTGAAAATCAAAAACAGATGACAGCTAAAGGAATAATGCAATAGAACTCACCTTTGGATTACTGTTTTTAAAATCTCACTTATCTCTGCTCCCAATCACATGCTCAATGATATAGTGTGGAATTTCCAGGTAAAGTTACTTATTGACAGCTTTGAAATTTAGATAAGAGAATGAGAAAAATGGACTTGGAGGGCACTATGCTAAATAAAATAAGTCAGACAGAAAGGGAAATCCTGTATGACATCACTTGTATGTGGAATCTATAAAATACAACAAACCAGTAAATATAACAACAACAAGAAGAAGCAGTCACACAGATGTAGAGAACAAACTAGCTGTTACCAGTGGGGAGAGGGAAAGAGGGAGAAGAAAGATAGGCATAGAGGATTAAGTGGTACAAACTATCAGCTATATAATAAGCTTCAAGGATATACTGCACAACACCAGGAATATTGCTAATATTTTATAATATATCATATAGAGTATATATGTATATATATACATAATATTTTGACTACTCCAAAGCCTTTGTGGATCACAACAAACTGTGGCAAGTTCTTCAAGAGATGGTAATACTAGACCACCTTATCTGCTTCCTGAGAATCTGTATGCAGTTCAAGAAACAACAGTTAGAACTGGACATGGAACAAAGGACTAGTTCCAAATTGGGAAAGGAGTAAGTCAAGGCTGTATATTATCACCCTGCCTATTTAATTTATATGCAGAGTACATTATGTGAAACGCTGGGCTGGATGAAGCCCAAATCAAGATTGTGGGGAGAAATATCAATAACCTCAGATATGCAGATGACACCACTCTTTTGGCAGAAAGTGAAGAAGAACTGAAGAGCCTCTTGATGAAGATGAAAGACGAGAGTGAAAATGTTGGCTTAAAACTCAACATTCAGAAAACTAAGATCATGGCATCTGGACCCATCATTCATGGCAAATGAATGGGGAAACAACGGAAAGAGTGAGAGACTATTTTTCTGGGCTCCAAAATCACTGCAGATGGTGACTGCAGCCATGAAATTAAAAGATGCTTTCTCCTTGGAAGAAAAGCTATGACCAACCTAGACAGCATATTAAAAAGCAGAGACATTACTTTGCCAACATAGGTCCATTTAGTCAAAGCTATGGTTTTTCCAGTAGTCATGTTTGGATGTGAGAGTTGGTCTATAAAGAAATCCAAGTGCCAAAGAATTGATGCTTTTAAACTACAGTAAGAATTGATGTTTTTGAACTGCAATGTTGGAGAAGACTCTTAAGAATCCCTTGCACTGCAAGGAGATCAAACCAGTCCATCCTAAAGAAAATCAGTCCTAAATATTCATTGGAAGGACTGATGCCAAAGCTAAAACTCCAATACTTTGGTCACCTGATGAGAACTGACCCACTGGAAAAGACCCTGATACTGGGAAAGATTGAAGGTGGTAGGAGAAGGGGACAACAGAGGATGAGATGTTTGGATGGCATCACCAACTCAATGGACATGAGTTTGATCAAGCTCTAGGAGTTGGTGATGGACAGGGAGGCCTGGCGGGCTGCAGTCCATGGGGTCACGAAGAGTATGGCATAACTGAGAGACTGGACTGACTGAACTATAATAATTGCAAATGGAGCATAACCCTTAAAGATTGTGACTCACTATATTGTACACTTGTAACATAGACTATTGTACATCAACTATACTTCAAATCAAGAAAAGGCCAAGGTTTCTTTTTTTTTTTTTTTTTCATGTCTCTGCACTTACTCTTTTCAGTCGAAGATATTCTCCTTTGCTCCACCTTATACCCTCATCAATACCTCCAACTCAGTTAGTTCAAAACCTGACTAGTTCTCATTTGTCTCTTGTCTTTAATTTGATTGCACTTACTTTGAAAGACCTTTCCTAACTTTTGCAAGACTGAATATCCCTTCAAATGGCCTTTGAAACTCTGCATTGCATCCTATTTAGCATTATTTCATTGTGCCCGAATTAAAATTTACTTGTCCAATTTCCTTATTAATCTGTGTATACATTTAAAACAGGGTGATATTTGGTAACTAGCTCACAGGCTGGACATTGAATACATATTAACAGAGTGAAAGTGACTGATGTGTTAAAAAAAAAAAAAAACTAAAGTTAAGAGAACTGCCATTGTTAATTACAAAAGACATTAATATCCAGCCCTACCCAAAATAAAATAAATGAGTGGTTTTTGAGAAATGGCAATTTTTTATGATAGAAAATCAAAATAGAGCAGGGTTAACCAGAGGCTTATTTTTAACTTGCATGTCATTTGACTTTATGTACTTTGTCATTTTACTTTTTTATTTTTATTTGTGTTAAATAAGTGTTAAAACATATAATTGTTAAATATACACATTTAATATAGATTGTAATATTTAATACTATTGCATAGCTTAATTTTAAAATTATCATCATTTAATGATTTCTAGCATTTACCAAGATATTCTTTGATCCAAAAAATCAGGATATAAGCATAGGCTAATTGGAACAGATTTAGCTTTCAGGCCATCTCTCTTATCTTTCAGTTGTAAGCAATTGGCTGCAAAGATATTACAAATGTGTCTAAACCATGTGATGTTGGCAGCCACTGAAGTCCAAAACACATTTATCCTTAAAAAATATCTTTCAAATGATGAGGATTCATTTACTAATAAAAATAATAAGTGTGAAAGTATGTTGTTGTTTAGTGACCAAGTTGTGTCCAACTCTTTGCAACCTCACAGACTGTAGCCTGCTAGGCTCCTCTGTCCACAGAATTCTCCAGGCAAGAATACTGGAGTGGGTTGCCATTTCCTTCCCCAGGGTATCTTCTCAACCTAAGAATCAAACCTGTATCTATTAAGTCTCCTCATTGGCAGGCGGATTCCTTATCACTAGCTCCATATGGGGGCACTGAGTTCACCTAATGTGTGTTCGATAGCTACTACAACCTGAAGGGTGCAAAAGAAAAGTTTTGCCCTAAAGAACTTTTGTATAATCTTATAAAGTATGAATCATATAGTTTAAAATAAGAATGGGCCTGTAATGCAAGAGATATGGATTTGACCCCTGAGTCAGGAAGATCCCCTGGAGCAGAAGAATGGCTACCCACTACAGTATTCTTGCCTGGAGAATTCCATGGACAGAGAAGCTTGGTGGCCTACAGCCCATGGGATCACAAAGAGTCAGACACTGAACGACAACACACACACAACACACACACACACACACACACACACACACACACAGAGTTTAATTAAGGCTCATTTTTTTGTGTTGCACATTTCTGTGAATGTTGACAAATGCTTAATGCCAAGCATCTGCCATTATTGTATCATACAAAATAGTTGTGCCCTAGCCCCTCACCACAATATCTTATGCTCCACCTCTTCCTCCTGCCTCCCCTCCTGTGAACTTCTGACAATCACTGATAATTTATCCTATCTGTAGTTCTAAGTTCAGAATGCCATATAGTTGAAGTCAAAGAGCATGCGTAGCCTTTTTAGATTGGCTTCTTGACTTAAAGCAATGTACATTCAAAGTTCCTCCATGTCTTTTGATCATTTAATACTTCATTTATCTTAATTGCTGAATGATATCCTGTTATCTGAAGGTACCAGAATTTGTTTATTTACTCACCTATTAAGGGACATCTTGGCTGCTTTCAGTTTTCAAAATTATCAGTAATGCTTCTATTAACATTCATGTGCAGGCTTTTGTGTGGAAATAAGTTTGCTCCTCATTTGTGCAAATATGTAGGAGTGTGAGTGCTAAACCAAATGGTTAAGACTATATTTGGCTTTGTAAAAAACTGTCACTGTTGCTGTACCATTTTGCACTCCCACCAGCAATGATTTAGAGCTCCTTTTGCTCCACATTTTCACCAGTATTTAGAACTGTAAGAATGTTAGATATTATCTGATTAAAAGATAGGCTGTGTTTAATGTTTGCTGTTGTGTTATAGACTTTAGTTTCCTCTAGTGTCCTTGCTTTGATCTCCATTATATTTAACCCCCCTTTATGAGACAGGAATGCCAAAAGGGCTGTAGTGGACTATTTCCCTTCCCCTATATCAGATAAATTGCTGGTAAGATGTTTTTCCTTAGCCACAAGGCTCTTATTATGGAGAACACTCTAGGTTTATTTTTAAATGGTTATTTTTCGCCTCTCTCTGCCTGAACCCAGGCGGTTTTCCTCCACTGGTTCTTCACCATGATAATCTGATTGAAACTTGGAAGTAAAATTCACAGAAGCCTCGAGATTTTCTCTAACTGAGCCCTCCAGAGTTTTTAACTCAAATTAAAGCAAACTGTTGTTGCTGTTCAGTCGCTAAGTTATGTCCAACTCTTCATGACCCAATGAACTGCAGCACACCAGACTTCCCTGCTCTTTACTATCTCACGGAGTTTGCTCAGATTCATGTCCATTGAGTTGGTGATGCTATCTAACCACCTTATCAGCCTCTGCCACCCTCTTCTTCTCTTGTCTCAATCATTCCCAGAATCAGGGTCTTTTCCAATAAGTCAGCTCTTACATGCCCAGCCTCCTCCAGCATTTCATCAGTTCCTACCAGTTACTGGCTCCAAATCTTTCATCGGATCTCATTCTATGGATTCTATCTTTCTAGGTTTGGGAACTGCAAGAATACTGGAGTGAGTTGCCATGACCTCCTCCAGGGGATCTTCCCAACCCATGGATTGAACTTCATCTGCCACTCCTGCGTGGCAGGTGGATTCTTTACTGCTGAATCATGGTTGGGAGCAGAGGGGGAGCCCTGTTTGACTATTTACGTGCTCTTTATATATTACACCTGAATCCAGGGGTCTGACAGCTGTTTAACACATCCATGTGGCTTCACTTTTAGATATTCTATGAACCTGAAAAAGTAAAGTGACTACAGTCTTCTCCCACTCCTGAGAAGTCCTGGAGAGTCTTATCAGGAAAGAGAGACATAATCGTTAACTTTTTAGCACATAGGTTAACTCATTTGAGCACATAAGTTCTTTGAAATGCCTGATAATTTGAATGCCAGAGATTATAAAACTCATCATCTTGTTTATTTTAATGAAAGAAAGTTTCTTGGAATTCAGTGTTTTTCAGTGTCAAATTTAGTACTTTACTTTTCATTTCTATCAGATACATACTTACTACCCAATTGATAGAGTTAGCATTAAAGTACAATGGTTGTTGGCCTATAAATTGTACTGTTAATTTCAACTTAGCCTTATCCAATAATTTTAACAATGTTGCACATTTGAAAGTAATACAATAATATAAAACAGACTATAATTCATAACATTTTTGCCACATGGGTCACGACATAGTGTAATATTGTTATACTTTAAAAATGGCACTGATAATTTTGTGAATACTTTAAAAATCTTTCACATTATGGTCTGTTTTTTCACGGCTTTCTATATTTTGGGAGGTGGTTATCCCTGAGTTCAAGGAAGCATCAGCTTCCAGAAAGATTGTGAAATCCTATGTCCCTCTTGTTGTTTTGATTCCTTTCCTCCTTGATGGTCTAATTCTCAGAGATGATACCAATTCACAAATTTAAATTTCTCCAGTTTACCACTTTCTGAACATTCTATTCCCAATTTGTGGCAAATGAAAAATTATTTTGTAAAAGTATTAATACTATACTTTTATAGTAAGTGAGTCTTGTTACTGGTCCAATGTTAGTCTGTATCTAGTAACTGGCTTTTTCTTTACTCATGGGTCTACAGCAGCAACAATGCAATAAAAAAAAAAAGAACTTAGTGAAATATAGAGTATATCTTCTATATGCCACCCAGTTTGTGTCCAGTTATGTGATCTTCACATATATCCTATACAAGTGCATCCTACAACCCTGTCCTGAAATACGGAGGTGTAAGTACAACTGTGATTTGGAAACCAACTAGTCAAGAAGCTTCATGGTAAAGAGAGAGTGAAGTCAGTCTTCATCTTTAAAATGATGCAGATTTGAGTTACATTTCATGATAAGAAAGAAAAAATATACATAATCACAGAACAGATAGGCAGAAAGTGCTAGGACAATGATATTCAGGGAACTGGGGTAGAAGGTAATAGAAAGGTGGGTGTTAGGAGTCAGAAACTGGAGCACATGGTAATTTATGAGTCAGATATCTGGCAGTCACCCAAGAGCAGAAAGACCGAGCAGATGATAGAAATGTTGCTAGAAACCTAGAGCTAAGAGGCAGGACTAATTCTCAGAGAGACAGAAACAAAGTCTGATTTGTATAAGAGAGGAATTTAACATGTCCAGATAAGGATTCAGGTGTGGAGAGGAAAAGTGGGAAACCTGGGATATAATGCAGGTTTTGTCATAGGACAGTCCCTGATCTGATTTGTAAAACTACTAAAGTTATTTAATGAGGGTTTATCATGTCTCAGGAATGACACTCAGTACTTTTCATAGATTATCTCTTTTCATCCTCACTTCAACCCTTTGAGTTAGTATTTCATAATCATTTTAAGACAAAAGAATTGAAGCTTAGTTAAGGTGCTGTTGTTAGTCACTCAGTCATATCCAACTCTCTGTGACTGCATGGACTGTGGCTCACCAGGCTCCTCATCCATGGGATTTCCCAGGCAAGAATACTGGAGTGGGTTGCCATTTCCTTCTCCAGGGGATCTTCCTGACCCAGGGATCAAACATGAATCTCCTAAATTGCAGGAGGGTTCTTTTACCACTGAGCCAGCGGGGAAGCCCTCAGTTAGGTTAGGTAAGTGGCAAAAATTTATAGCCACTAAGTGGCTGATTTGGGATGTGAACCCTAGCCAACTGATCTAAGAGCCCATTCAGAGACTTAGCCCAACAGCGGCTAAGTCTCTTCACTTCCCTGCACCATTTCCAGCTTCTTCTCGATTCCTCCTCTTTCCTACCAGGATTGGCCTCAGGGCATGAGGAGATGCCACAGCTGTGGACACAAGAAAGATTTTTGGAAAGTGAGAAGAGACTCTGTTAGATATTGCCCAATTGCTTAATCAAGTCCAGTAATTCTCTAATCTCTAATCAGTTTACTGAATTCTTCCTAGCTCCCAATAGTTCTGTTCGTTGATGAGATCACCTATTACACCAAGTCTGAAAGGGGCAGAACATCATCACAATCATTCTAACCTACCTAAGGCCTTCTGCCTCTGTGTATAGAGTGTGTGTGTTTGCTCAGTCACTCAGTCATGTCTGACTCTTTGCGACCCTTGGACTGTAGCCCAGCAGACTCCTCTGTCCATGGGATTTCCCAAGCAAGAATTCCAGAGTGCATTGCCATTTCCTTCTCCAGGTTATCTTCCCAATACAGGGATCAAACTCGTGTCTCCCGCATCTCCTGTGTCTCCTGCAATACAGTCTGATTCCTTATCACTGAAACGTTGGGGACACCCTGGACATAGAGACTCAAGTGTAATTTGCATGTTCCCATTGCTTGTAGGAATCTCATAGTCAACTACACCCGGGGACTGGTGAACTGGAGCAATACCTGAATATCTGAAGCCATGGAAATAGTTTTCATCTATGATGGTCCACTGCAACTGTGGGTTTCTTCTCTGATCTCTAGAATCAGTTCACTTTCTATTGTTTTGGGCCATCTCCTAAGAAAGAATTCTACCTTGAATCGATCCATTCCTCTACTCTCTCAATTTCTGAGGTAACTTTTACAGTCTATATTCTTGAAAGGTTATGGACAGGGAGAAAGGAAGAAAATGGTGGCAGATTTATAATTTGTTCATAAGAATGAGTTCCTTATCTGTTATGTGTCCCCTCAAAACATATGTTAAAGTCTTGACCCTGGTACCTCAGAATATGACCTGCTTTGGAAATAGAGCCAATATGGATATAACTAGTTAAGATTTTACTGTAGTAGAGAGGACCCTTAATTCAATATAATGATGTCCTTGTGTATTTGTTAATCACTCAGACATCACTAAGTCATGTCTGACTCTTTGTGATCCCATGGACTGTAGCCTGCCAGGTTCCTCTGTCCATGGAATTCTCCAGGCAAGAATACCATAGTGGGTTGTCATTCTCTTCTCCAGGGTATCTTTCAGACCCAGGGATTGAGCCCAGGTCTCCGCATTGCAGGCTGATTCTTTACCACTGAGCTACCAGGGAAGCTTAATGATGTTCTTATAAGTGGACAATGTAAAAATATAAGGAAAAAACTCTATATGAAGATGGAGGTAGAGACTGGAATTATGTGTCTATAATCCAAGGAACACCAAGAACTGACAGAAGCCATCAAAGCTAAAAAAAAATAAAAAATAAAAAATAAAAAAGGAAAGGAATGATTCTCTCCACAATCTTAAAGGAAGCATGGCTTTGCTGACATCTTGATTTTGGACTTCAAGCCTCCAGAACTCTGAGAGAATAAATTTCTGTTGCTTTAAGCCTCTGAGTTTGTGGTGTTATGGCAGCCCTGGGAAACAGTGCACTACCCTTGCTACCTGAAAGTGAAGGGTAGTTCTCTACTGCAATAATCTTACAATTAACTATGTAATTTGCTTTTTGCAATGGAATATGAGACGACATGACAGAGGCCATATCTGAGCAAAAGTTTGGAAAGCCTTTGTGTGTTTTGGCTGTCACTCATGTTGTTATCCTCCACCAAGAGAACATAATGCACCAAATAATACCTCCTCCTTCATCTTCAGTGTTAGAACAAGGAGACAAATGAGAGTCACAGAGCCCAGTTACATCATAACTGAGTTGTAGCCTTCAAGTGGAATGAGCAAGAAATTAATTTTTCTCATTTTAGGTCACTGATGTTTTGCAGTTGTCTGTTCTAAATGCTAACTAATGAAGAAATCCTGGAAAATAAAACTGTATCTTTCCAAATGACCCATGCTGTGATATATATGATACAGCTAATATAAGGGAGGTACACCCAGATGGCTCTAGTGGTAAAGAACTCATCTGCCAATGCAGGAGACATAAGAGATGCAGAGTGCATCCCTGGGTCAGGAAGATCCTCTGGAAGAGGGCATGGCAACCAGTATTCTTGCTTGAACAATCCCACAGACAGAAGAGCCTGGCAGGCTACAGTCCATAGGGTCGCACAGAGTCGGACATGACTGAAGCAACTTAGCACACATACTGTACTTTAGAAAAATATTACAGAGATTCTAAAGTAATCTAGGAGTTATGGGCCTCTGCACAGATTTAAGAAAAAAGATACAGTTTTATAATACAACAAAACTGTCTTGTTTTAACTAGCATAAAGTGAAAGTTGCTCAGTGGTGTCTGACTCTTTGAGACTTCATGGACTATACAGTCCATGGAATTCTTCAGGCCAGATTACTGGAGTGGGTAGCCTTTCCCTTCTCCACGAGATCTTCCCAATCCAGGGACTGAACCCAGATCTCCTCCATTGCTAGTGGATTCTTTACCAGTTGAGCCACAAGGGAAGCCCAGGAATACTGGAGTGGGTAGCCAATCCCTTCTCCAGCAGATCTTCCCAACCCAGGGATCAAACTGGGGTCTCCTGCATTGCAGGTGGATTCTTTACCAACTGAGCTATCAGGGAGGCCCTCAACTAGGACATAAAGCATATGTAATTAGAAGTGAAGAATTATAAAAGACTTTAAAATTAGGGTTGGTAGTATGAAGGGGATTGGATAAAATCTAGAGCCAAGATCGTGGGAATATCTGACCTTGAATAAGGTTAGATTACTGTTTTAAAAGAACATTTACTCTGACAGTGATATGGAGAATGTCCCTTCTAGACTGTGATATTATATTATCAAAGAACAAAAAAGATTGACTTAGTAGAAAGAAATTTTGTTTAAAAGGCTTATTGCAAAATGGCAGAGGGCTGGGATGAGGTATAGAGTGTTCTGATAGATCAGCAAGCATCTTAAGAGTTAGGCAAGGTATACATTATATGATCTTACTTACACGTGAACTCCCAAAATTCAGACTCATAGAAGCATGGTTGAAGTATGGTTACCAGGAAGTGACTGGGTGGGAGCATGGGGAGATGTTGGTTAAAAGGTACAAACTTCCAGCTATAAAATAAATAAGTTCTGGGAATCTAATGTACAGCATGGTAACTATAGTTAGTAATACTGTGTTGTATATTCAAAATTTTCTAAGAGTAGGATTTTTGGTGTCCTCCTCACAGAGACAAAGCTAACTGTAAAAGTGATTGACATGCTATTCACTTTGATCAGGGCAATCACTTCACAATATATACTTATATAAAATCATCACACTGTACAATTTATACAATTTTTATTTGTCAATTTTATGCCACGATGGGCTTTCGCAGTGGTAAGGAATCCACCTGCAGTGCAGGAGACCCAGGTGACACTGGTTTGATCCCTGGGTTGGAAAGATCCCCTAAAGGAGGGCATGGGAACCCACTCTAGTATTCTTGCCTGGAGAATCCTATGAAGAGAGGAGCCTGGTGGGCTATAGATCATAGAATTGCAGAGTTGGACATAACTGAAATGACTGAGTGTATGTGCACGTGTGCATGCGCACACACACACACACACACACACAAGGAAAGCTGGGGATGGGAAAGCTAGGCAAAAGGGTTTTTCTTTCATACAGAGAAGTCAGCAGACTAGAAAGAACCCTGAGTGGAGAAATGGGATGAAGAGCCGTGTGATGCAAAAGAAGGTCAGAAAATGTCTCGCCCTGAGGCCAGCCTGTTTCCAGGATGGACTATTAAAAAATGATTGTTACTACTCAGTCGTTAAAAAAAAAACAAAAGATAAAGTGCTGTCACTTGCAGCAATATATTAATAGATGGACCTCAGTCAGACAGGGAAAAACAAGTACTGCATGATTTCATTCATACATGGAAACTAAAAAGCAAACAAACAAAAGGACAAAATAAAGAACAAATCAGATGAAGGTGAACACAGATAGAAAACAGAGTAATAGTTACTAAAGGGGAATGGAAAATTGGTAAAAAGAGTCACTGTATGGAGATGGACGGAAACTAAAATTTTGGTAGTGAGCACAGTATAGTCTCTACAGAAGCAGAAATACAATTTTGTATGCATGAAACTTATATAATGTTATAAACCAATGTTATCTCAATGAAAAAATGAATTTAAAATTGAATTGTTTATCAATTCAGGCAAATAGCAAGACAGTTCAGGACCCTGGGGGAAGGAAAGAATCAAAAGTTTAATCAAGAAGAATTTCATTCAGTAATCATTAACAAGGCAAAACATGGATATGTGGAGGGTGTCAGTGTCACCAATAAACAAGCATCCGTGATTCTTAGCAAAGTCATATGAGAAAGAATGTTTCTTTGGAGAACAACAGAGAAAGTTCAACATTGTCAGCATATAACTGTAAATACATTGAGATGAGAAATCAAATGTAGTTGTTTCCTTGAAGTCCAGGGTACCCTCTAAAGACTGTCAAACAACACAAAGTAGTGAATGAAAATAGATTTGATAGCGAGGCTACCTGGTCTGCTTGTGATAAATTGTACAATGCACGGCAATTATTTTAACTACTATTTGTTTATATAAAAGAGAATAACACATCTCTGCTTCCTATAAGAAATGGGGCAAATATGAACATCTTTGGAAACACCTTTTGTAAACTGCAAAACATCAAACATGAATTTAATATCTACGAAGTGAACACTGGCTGAACAAGTGAGCAAATACAGAGGTGCCAGGGTACAGGAAGAGCCCAGCTTCCCTTTGCTGCTTTGTTAGAATATACCGCTTCCTCTGCCCCACGCTTGCCTTCACATCTTGCTTAAGAAGGAAAGAATGAATTAGGTTTAGCTTTCCAGAGATAGAAACTTTGAATTCTGTGCTGCCTGGTACTTATTAAAAGCCAGATTATGAGAGCAATATTTATAGAGAGTTGTCTGAGGATGTGAATTCTATCAATTTCTCTGGGTATTTTAAAATGCTACTTTTCTATTAAAGTAAACTGAAAGGGAAAGTTGCTCAGTCTTTGTGACCCCATGGACTGACTATACAGCCCAGAGTACTGGACCGCCTTTCCCTTCTCCAGGGGATCTTCCTGACCCAGGAATCACACCAGGGTCTCCTGAATTGCAGGCAGATTCTTTACCAACTAAGCTATCAAGGAAGCAATTAAAACAGGCCTTCAAAGAGCTAGCACTTACACTAACTTATTTTGCCTTCTCACAGAATAAGTTCATTGAGCCAAGACTCCATGAGGAGTTAGATGAAGTGGCTGACAGCCCAACTCTAAACCTGGGGCAGACCTGAATTTAAGTACCAGTTCTGTCACTTAATCATTGTCACCTCAAGCAATTGATTGAAGTTTCTTGTGGTTTATCTATACATGATGTTCATATAGTAACTTCCTTATAGAATTTCTGGACTATCACCTGAAATTATATATTTGAAAAGATTATCACAATTTCTGGACATCATAAACCTTTTTAGGGTATGTTTGTAGCTAAACAGGATGTTCTGAACTCTACAAGCTTAGAACCTTGAAAGCCAATTTTGTTAAAAAGGTGATCCATTTGGTTACAGATGATCAAGAAGGAATTAGATATTCCTAGTGGGCTAGTCTGGAGAAGGTGATGGCACCCCACCCCAGTACTTTTGCCTGGAAAATCCCATGGGCGGAGGAGCCTGGTGGGCTGCAGTCCTTGGATTCGTGAAGAGTCAGGCACGATGGAGCGACTTCACTTTCACTTTTCACTTCCACACATTGGAGAAGGAAACGGCAACCCACTCCAGTGTTCTTGCCTGGAGAATCCCAGGGACAACAGAGCCTGGTGGGCTGCCATCTCTGAGGTCACACAGAGTCGGACACGACTGAAGCAATTTAACAGCAGCAGCAGCAGCAATGGGCTAGTCAGGTTATGACTGGGTATCTAAAGCTAGAGTCTCTGCATTCAGTTCAGTTCAGTCACTCAGTCGTGTCCAACTCTTTGTGTGACCCCATGAATCATAGCACGCCAGGCCTCCCTGTCCATCACCAAATCACTCACTTCCATTGAGTCAGTGATGCCATCCAGCCATCTCATCCTCTGCCGTCCCCTTCTCCTCCTGCCCCCAATCCCTCCCAGCATCAGAGTCTTTTCCGATGAGTCAACTCTTCGCATGAGGTGCCCAAAGTACTGGAGCCTCAGCTTCAGCATCATTCCTTCCAAAGAAATCCAAGGGTTGATCTCCTTCAGAATGGACTGGTTGGATCTCCCTGCAGTCCAAGGGACTCTCAAGAGTCTTCTCCAACACCTCAGTTCAAAGCATCAATTCTTTGGCACTCAGCCTTCTTCACAGTCCAACTCTCACAACCATACATGACTACTGGAAAAACCATAGCGTTGACTAGAGGGACCTTAGCCAGCAAAGTAATGTCTCTGCTTTTGAATATGGTATCTAGGTTGGTCATAACTTTTCTTCCAAGGAATAAGCGTCTTTTAATTTCATGGCTGCAATCACCATCTGCAGTGATTTTAGAGCCCCCAAAAATAAAGTCTGACACTGTATCCACTGTTTCCCCTGTTTCGCTATCTATTTCCCATGAAGTGATGGGGCCAGATGCCATGATCTTCGTTTTCTGAATGTTGAGCTTTAAGCCAACTGTCTCACTCTCCTCTTTCACTTTCATCAAGAGGCTTTTTAGTTCCTCCTCATTTTCTGCCATCAGGGTGTTGTCATCTGCATATCTGAGGTTATTGATATTTCTCCCAGCAATCTTGATTCCAGCTTGTGTTTCTTCCAGTCCAGCGTTTCTCATGATGTACTCTGCATATAAGTTAAATAAGCAGGGTGACAATATACAGCCTTGACGTACTCCTTTTCCTATTTGCAACCATTCTGTTGTTCCATGTCCAGTTCTAACTGTTACTTCCTTACTTGGAGTTAATCTCAAACAATTCAGTGATGGCACCAAGGCAGTAAAATTTTATTTGCACTGCTAATTGAAGAGTAGATGAGGCCACACAGTGAGTGAAGAAAAGAGCAAATGTGAAAAAAAGATAAATCCTTGGTATCTTTTCTCTTTGATCTCAAATGTCTTTCTAAAGGCTACATCCTTGTTCTTAGAATTAAGATTACCCTCATGGAAAAACCGTGTCTAGTTTTAGAAGCTGTATGTTTCTGGAACACAAATTTCTTTAATTATTTAGTCTCCTCTAACTTTTAGAAGGGAAAATTAAAAATTAGAACAAAGTAAGATTCAATGATGGAGAATGCAATGGCAACCCACTCCAGTATTCTTGCCTGGGAAATCCCGTGGACAGAAGAGCCTGACAGGCTACAGTCCATGGGGGTCATATAAAAGGCGACTCGACTTTGCGACTAAACAATAAAGATCAAATGAAAAAGAGAGATTATATGTATGATCTATGCAGTCATATGAGAAGGCTATTTTATTGATGAAAACAGCATGTTACAACCTATATACTGCTTTAGTATTTAACTTAAATGGAAATCAAGGCATACTCAATTATTACTAAATTTAACTGTTCTCTCAATAGTTTGATGTTCTCATCCGGCATAAACTCATCAACACAATTCAACTCTCATTTGATAAAATCTATAATTGCAAAACTCAATATACAGATATTGGGGAAGGAAAAAAATTCCCCCTGTACTTCTAGGTTCTTCTGACTCAGCTAAGACAAATTGACATTAAAAGAAGTTTATTGATATTTCTCCCAGCAATCTTGATTCCAGCTTGTGTTTCTTCCAGTCCAGCGTTTCTCATGATGTACTCTGCATATAAGTTAAATAAGCAGGGTGACAATATACAGCCTTGACGTACTCCTTTTCCTATTTGCAACCATTCTGTTGTTCCATGTCCAGTTCTAACTGTTACTTCCTTACTTGGAGTTAATCTCAAACAATTCAGTGATGGCACCAAGGCAGTAAAATTTTATTTGCACTGCTAATTGAGAGTAGATGAGGCCACACAGTGAGTGAAGAAAAGAGCAAATGTGAAAAAAAGATAAATCCTTGGTATCTTTTCTCTTTGATCTCAAATGTCTTTCTAAAGGCTACATCCTTGTTCTTAGAATTAAGATTACCCTCATGGAAAAACCGTGTCTAGTTTTAGAAGCTGTATGTTTCTGGAACACAAATTTCTTTAATTATTTAGTCTCCTCTAACTTTTAGAAGGGAAAATTAAAAATTAGAACAAAGTAAGATTCAATGATGGAGAATGCAATGGCAACCCACTCCAGTATTCTTGCCTGGGAAATCCCGTGGACAGAAGAGCCTGACAGGCTACAGTCCATGGGGGTCATATAAAAGGCGACTCGACTTTGCGACTAAACAATAAAGATCAAATGAAAAAGAGAGATTATATGTATGATCTATGCAGTCATATGAGAAGGCTATTTTATTGATGAAAACAGCATGTTACAACCTATATACTGCTTTAGTATTTAACTTAAATGGAAATCAAGGCATACTCAATTATTACTAAATTTAACTGTTCTCTCAATAGTTTGATGTTCTCATCCGGCATAAACTCATCAACACAATTCAACTCTCATTTGATAAAATCTATAATTGCAAAACTCAATATACAGATATTGGGGAAGGAAAAAAATTCCCCCTGTACTTCTAGGTTCTTCTGACTCAGCTAAGACAAATTGACATTAAAAGAAGAAAAACTAAATTTAATTACATATGTTTGGGATCCCATAGGACTGAGGCCCAAGGACAATTTTAAATTAACTTGAGAACCTTCTTCTGAGAGAAGAGGGTAGGGATTTGGGGCTTTAAAGGGGAGAAAGGCAATTCATATGGAGATGGAAAAACAAATATTTGATAAAGGAATGTTTGTTTATGCCATAGAGATATTGGGACACAGAGTAGACTTTGGTCTCCAGACCCTGAAGAGCTTCCTACCACAGTAGCCCATATGCTCTGTAGATCTCTCCGGTGAGAGGGTTTGTCCTGGACCAGGCCCTTAGCTAAAATCTTTTAGGCAGCTAACAGGGAGGTAATAAGAAAGACTTCCTGAGCCTTTTGGTTCTTAAAAACAATCAGCCAAAACTAACTGTCAAGCTGAAGAGATATATTTTGGGGTGGTAAATTTTGTTTTGTCACCTAATTTTGTTTTATCAAAAAACCTGGATGGTAGCCAAGCAAAAATGTGATGCATTCAAGAGGATTTGCCTAAAGTGATTTTCATGAGATTATTTCCAAAGATGCAGCCAAGATTAAGGAACCTAAATTGATAAGGCCTAATGAGGCACGCAGAGCCTGACTTCAGTGGAAAGTGATCACCGTTCTTAGCCTGAAGGAGTAAGGGAAAGGATATTACTAGCTTCCAGTGAGAACTGGGAACTTCCCTGGTGGCTCAGCTGGTAAAGAATCCACCTTCAATGACGGTTCCATCCCTTGGTAGGGTTCCATCCCTTGGTTGGGAAGATGCCCTGGTTAAGGACATGGCAACCCGCTCCAATATTCTTGCCTAGAGAATCCCTATGGACAGAGGAGCCTGGCAGGCTGCAGTCCATGGAGTCGAAAAAAGTTGGACATGACTGAACGACTAAGCACAGCACAGTGAGAACTGGAGAAGAGGCCACCTCACAAGAGTTGACTTTTCTATATGACTTGCCTTAGATCAAAATGTATAATTAAAATGTAAAGCAAACCCTGTATCTTTACAACTTTTAGCTAACTTAGGAAGAATTGTTAACTGTGTAAATTTGTGTCTATGTAAAAATCATCTAATCTTTCAATTACTTAAGTCTCAGTTTGCATCCTTCTGTCATTTTCATGATTTTTTTTCATATAAAACTTACATAAATGCAACTTTATAGGAAGGGGTGTTTTATCTTTGTTGCTGTTATTGTCATCCTTTTTATTACAGCTATTTTTGTGAATAGCTGGTTTGCTTTGTTATCTCTTCTACCAAGTGATTCTGTGACTAATTGCAAACTCTTGGAGTTGCATTTCAGAATAAGACTTTCAACTTCAGACAGTAAACTTGGATGGAGGCTACTAAGTGGTCACCAGTAAGTACTCTTCCTGCCGTTCTTCTTTTTACTTCTTTACTATCAGATTTAACCAAGCTCAATTCAAGCAAACAAGCTGACACCAAATGCCTTAAGCATTTCCCCCATATCTACATTTTTAATTTTTAAAAATTACATATATAACCATTTTACCATAAAAAAAAAACACTGAATAGATAAAATTAATGTTAAGCAACAATTACACTTCCTAGAAGTAATTAGTTCAGTTCAGTTTAGTCACTCAGTTGTGCCCGATTCCTTGTGACCTCATGAATCACAGCACACCAGGACTCCCTGTCTATCACCAACTCCCGGAGTTCACTCAGACACACGTCCATCGAGTCAGTGATGCCATCCAGCCATCTCATCCTTGGTCGTCCCCTTCTCCTCCTGACCCCAATCCCTCCCAGCATCAGAGTCTTTTCCAATGAGTCAACTCTTCGCATGAGGTGGCCAAAGTACTGGAGCCTCAGCTTCAGCATCATTCCTTCCAAAGAAATCCAAGGGCTGATCTCCTTCAGAATGGACTGGCTGGATCTCCCTGCAGTCCAAGGGACTCTCAAGAGTCTTCTCCAACACCACAGTTCAAAAGCATCAATTCTTTGGTGCTCAGCCTTCTTCACAATCCAATTCTCACATCCATACATGACCACAGGAAAAACCATAGCCTTGACTAGACGGACCTTAGTCGGCAAAGTAATGTCTCTGCTTTTGAATATACTATCTAGGTTGGTTATAACTTTTCTTCCAAGGAGTAAGCGTCTTTTAATTTCATGGCTGCAGTCACCATCTGCAGTGATTTTGGAGCCCAAAAAAACAAAGTCTGACACTGTTTCTACTGTTTCCCCATCTATTTCCCATGAAATAGGAAATATTATTATTTCATTATTACTATTTCATCACATTAATTAATTTTCCTTTTTTGTGGTACATGTATATATTTATTTTTTTAAGAGAAGCCTCAAATATATTGTAAAAAAAAGAAGGTATAAAATAAATAATGTAAGTCTTTTCAAACTTTACATGTTCAAGTTTCTTGTTTTAGTCTCACTATCTGGAAAATGTTTGAGCAAAAATGATGTAACATCAATACAAAAAGAAAATTTCACTCATTAATTGTATGAGTGTCAGGTCATTGAGGATAAAAACTGTATCTTTTAATTAATTGATTTGTTGAATTATAAAATACATTCCTATATAAAAAAAGTAGAGCACTTTACTATAGAATACTATATACCACCTAATCAAAACCAGAATTTTCTGAGGCTTTTCAGATTATGCTAGTGTTAAAGAAAACATTATTCATAAAACTTCCTAGACTTGTGAAGGCGGTCTTTATCCAGGACTATTGCTATTTGAGTAGGCATTATTGCAATCGAATTGCTCTCCCCTACTCCCCAGTGTAGAAGGGGACAGCAGTTGGTCTTAGCTCAGAATATAGCAAACAAAAGTGGGAATTTATAGTCAAGAAGCAAATTGGAAAGGACATGGTATAAATAAATGTAAAACTAGTAAAAGGGCAAGGTATTCATTCTTTGCTAAACTGACCTAACAAGAAGAGAAGCTAAAGGCAAAGAAGAAAAGGAAAGATATACCCACTTGAATGCAGAGTTCCAAAGAATAGCAAGGAGGGATAAGAAAGCCTTCCTCAGTGATCAATAAAAGAAATAGAGGAAAAGAACAGAATGGGAAAGACTAGAGATCTCTTCAAGAAAATTAGAGACACCAAGGAAACACTTCATGCAAAGATGAGCACAATAAAGGACAGAAATGGTATGGACCTAACAGAAGCAGAAGATATTAAGAAGAGGTGGCAAGAATACATGGAAGAACTATACAAAAGAGTGGACTTTAGGAAGCATCACTATGAACAAAACTAGTAGAGATGGTGGAATTCCAGCCAAGCTATTTCAATTCCTGAAATATGATGCTGTGAAACTGCTGCCTTCACTATACCAGTGAATTTGGAAAAATCACAGTGGCCAAAGGAATGGAAAAGGTCAGTTTTCATTCAATCCCTAAGAAAGGCAATGCCAAAGAATGCCCAAACTACCACACAAAATTGCACTCATCTCATATGCTAGCACAGTAATGCTCAAAATTCTCCAAGCCAGGCTTCAACAGGACATAAACCTAGAACTTCCAGATATTCAATCTGGATTTAGAAAAGGAAGAGGAACCGGAGATCAAATTGCCAACATCTGCTGGATCATCGAAAAACCAAGAGAGTTCCAGAAAAAAATCTACTTCTGCTTTATTGACTATGCCAAAGTCTTTGACTATGTGGATCACAACAAACTGTGAAAAATTCTGAAAGAGATAGGAATACCAGACCACCTGACCTGCCTCCTGAAAAATCTGTATGCCGGTCAAGAAGCAACAGTTATAACGACATGGAACAACAGACTGTTTCCAAATCAGGAAAGGAGTATGTCAAGGCTGTATATTGTCACTCTGCTTGTTTAACTTATATGCAAGGTATATCATGAGAAATGCTGGGCTGGATGAAGCACAAGCTGGAATGAAGATTGCCAGGAGAAATATCAATAACCTCAGATATGCAGATGACACCACCCTTATGGTAGAAAGCATCTTGATGAAAGTGAAAGAGGAGAGTGAAAACATTCCAAAAACTATGATCATGGTATCCGGTCCCATCATTTCGTGGCAAATAGATGGGGAAACAATGGAAATAGTAAAAGAGTTTATTTGGGGGTGGCTCCAAAATCACTGCAGATGGTAACTGTAGCCATGAAATTAAAAGACAGTTGCTCCTTGAAAGAAAAACTATGACCAACAGCATGTTAAAAAACAAAGACACTACTTTAATAACAAAGGTTCATCTAGTCAAAGCTATGGTTTTTCCAGTGGTCATGTTTGGATTTGAGAATTGGTCTATAAAGAAAACTGAGCACCAAAGAATTGATGCTTTTGAACTATAGTGTTGGAGAAGACTCTGCAGTTCAGTTCAGTTCAGTTCAGTCGCGCAGTCGTGTCCGACTCTTTGCGACCCCATGAATCGCAGCACGCCAGGC
>SJXQ01005313.1:53411-77917 GCA_006408695.1 Aepyceros melampus | reverse complement strand
GATCAGCTAACATCTACTTTCTGTGAAGATGTCTTTGTCTTTCCTCATGTCTGTTTCACCTCTGCTGAAACTGGTGACCAGTCTTCCCTCCTAAATCTCCTTTGCTCCTTAGCCTAGGCAATTTGGGGGAAATTTTTCCAAGGACTTCATTTTGTGCCCCTCTTTACGGCTCTCCTGCCTCCTGCCAGCCCCAAATGCCGCCTCGCTCTGGGGTCCTGGGTGTGTTCTTCACGTCACTCCCTGCACTGCCGCACTCACTCCCCAGCTGCGACTATCACCTGTACCTGCCCTGTCCCACAAGGCAGCCACTTAGCCACAGAGGTGACTCAGAATAAAGTGAATTTACACCGTAGTTCCTGGGTCACACCAGACACGTCCCAAGTACTCACTAACCACGTGGGCTAGTGGCTCACACACTGGACAGCACAGGCCAGAACACCGTCCTCCTTGCAGGACGTTCCGTCACACAGCATTACTCACAGGCTGAGGATTCTCAGACTGCACGTGAAGTCCAAACATCTCGCTGAGGTCCAGGCTCATGGTTTACATGAAGATAAATAAGGCAAAGGCAAAGTTCAGCGTTCAGTTTTGCAGAGGTTTGACTAACAGGAGACATGAGACTTTTGAGTTTGGAAGCCGTTGGTAGCAGTGGTTCTTACTGGTTTTCTGCCAAGACATGGAGGATGAATGATGGCCATCTGAGCCTGGATTTTCACAGTACTTAAAAAGGTATCGCTGGGAGGTAATCCTCCATACCGACTTGAAGTCATCTCAGCTGCTTATGGTAGGATATGGCTGCTCTGCTGCTAGAGAAGATGGGCTGTGTGTGGAGACTGTTTTAGAACCAGGGAACCGTCAGCTCTATTGGGTGCTTGCCTTCATGTGCCTTGAGATGATCATTGTCCTTCCAGTAATCTCCCTAAAAAATGAATCTATTGTCCCTTTTGCCTCTGTTCATGCCGTCACACTTGCAGGTCCCCATGATCTCACGTGCCATAGGCCTTCTGCCATGAGGTCTCTCCATAGCTTCATCACTGTCCCTTGAATCCTTCCTCCCATTCTCAGTCCCATGGACCCTTTGGAAAGTCAAGTCTCTCATGATAACTCAGCTGGATGTTTGCAAAGCTCAGTAAACCTCCCTCTTTCTACTTTCCAGGAACCAGCTGGGATACTTTTCCCCTGATTTAAAATATTTCCTTGACTCTTCAAAGCCTGTCCCCTGGCCGTGAATTCCTCTATGCCACCACCACACTCTTCAGCCTGGCATTCTTCACCTCACTTCCTTTTCCTTTCTCATCCTGTTGCTGAAACCGAGCAGAACCTGTGGGGCTTCTGAGCATGGAAGCCTTTCTGTGCTCGCTGTTTCCAGTGAGTAAGAAACAGCTTTGGCCTCCACCGCCTTCCCTGAGTTCCAAGCAGCAGATTCAAGCAGTTGCTGATCAGTGAGGGGAGGGCAGGCAGAAACCAGGGAGGAGAAGCCAAGAAGCCACAGCACGGCCTCAGGGTAGGCTCCTCGCTCTGGGCTCCCTGTTGACGGAGCTCCTCTGTGGGACTAACCCCTGCCCCCACTCCACCCAAGATGGAAGATGCTAACCACCTGACATCACTTTACCAACAAAGGTCCGTCCAGTCAAGGCTATGGTTTTTCCAGTGGTCATGTATGGATGTGAGAGGTGGACATAAAGAAAGCTGAGCGCCAAAGAACTGATGCTTTTGTAGGGTTGTGTTGGAGAAGACTCTTGAGAGTCCCTTGGACTGCAAGGAGATCCGACCAGTCCATCCTAAGGGAAATCAGTCCTGGGTGTTCATTGGAAGGTCTGATGTTGAAGCTGAACCTCCAATACTTTGGCCACCTGATGTGAAGAGCTGACTCATTTGAAAAGACCCTGATACTGGGAAAGACTGAGGGCAGGATGAGAAGGGGACAACAGAGGATGAGATGGCTGGATGGCATCACCGACTCAATGGACATGGGTTTGAGTAAGCTCTGGGAGTTGGTGATAGACAGGGAGGCCTGGGTGCTACAGTCAATGGGGTCGCAAAGAGTTGGGCATGACGAAATGAACTGAACTGAACTATTTGACAAAGCATTCTTCATTTCAGAGAGGAGGTCATGGTTCGATAACCTCCAGAGCAGCAGAATTTCATCAAGAGACCACCTGAGGCCAGAGGAAAGGAGTGCAGACCCAGCACACACCCTGATCCTTATCAGCAACTGTGCCCTCCATCCATAGCTCTAAGACTGCTCACCAAATCCCCCTGGGTTGGAACATAGAGTTTTGAAGGCCTGTGTCTGCTGTGGCCCTCTCTGCCTGGCAAAGCAATAAAGCTATTCTTTTGTACTTTACCCAAAACTCTGTCTCCAAGATTTGATTTGGCAACCGGGGCACAGAGGCTGAGATTTTGGCATCACTACCATCTCTTCCAAACATCCTCCTTATTCATGATTCACCTTGAAAGCTGTGTTCCCCATGAAGCTTTTTCCTGAGTTCTCTCTTTTACACCCCAGCTGGTTGTGATCTCCACTTCTTAACTTTGTCTCTTTCTACATTGGGAACCAGAAAGCCACAGCCCACAGGTCAAAGCTGGTGCACCTCTTGTTTTCATAGCACATGAGTTAAGGATGGTTGTTACATTTCAAAAAGGTTGAAAAAAGCAATAAAAAGAAAAATAATATTTTGCAAGAATGTGATAAATACTAAAAATCCAAATTTCAGTGTCCATAGAGTCTTATTGGAAAGCAGCCACACCCACTGATTTGTATGATGTCTGTGGACACTTTCCCAGCATCAGGGTCTTTTTCCAATGAGTCAGCTCTTTGCATCAGGCGGCCAAAGTATTGGCGTTTCAGCTTCAACATCAGTCCTTCCAATGAACACTCAGGACTGATCTCCTTTAGGATGGACTGGCTGGATCTCCTTGCAGTCCAAGAGACTCTCAAGAGTCTTCTCCAACACCACAGTTCAAAAGCATCAGAAGGACTGATGTTGAAGGTGAACCTCCAATACTTTGGCCACCTGATGTGAAGAGCTGACTCATTGGAAAAGACCCTAATGCCAGGAAAGGTTGAGGGCAGGAGGAAAGTGGGACCACAGAGGATGAGATGGTTGGATGGCATCACCGACTCAATGGACGTGAGTTTGAGTAAACTCTGGGAATTGGCGATTGGCAGGAAAGCCTGGCATGTGCGGTTCATGGGGTTGCAAAGAGTTGGACACGACGGAGCGACTGAACTGAACTGAACCAATGGATACCTTTAGTTACAATGGCAGAGTCCAGCAGTGACAACATTGATTATGGCATACAACTTATTTACTCTCTGGCTCTTTATGGAAAAACATTGACAACCCCTAATCTATACCCATCTTTATGTGCATATTTATATATAGTTTTTGAAATACCAATAATACTTTCTTCATATTGCTATTGTCACTTGATTAAGTTTACCTAATGTTTGTTTACTCATCTTTCTAACTAACTGAAAAATGGTAAGCTTCTTGAGAACATATTGAATTTATTATTCATTTTTGAATCCCTTGCTAGCTCTTAGATTTTGCAAATACAATGTGCTCACTAAATATTTTTATCAAAGTGATTAAAACATGGTTTGCTATGCAAAATGACTTCGGTGTGAATTTTAGCACATTATGGTATGTATCCAGAGAAGGCAATGGCACCCCACTCCAGTACTCTTGCCTGGAAAATCCCATGGCCAGAGGAGCCGGTGGGCTGCAGTCCATGAGGTCTCGAAGAGCCGGCCACGACTGAGCGGCTTCACTTTCACTCTTCACTTTCATGCATTGGAGAAGGAAATGGCAACCCACTCCAGTGCTCTTGCCTGGAGAATCCCAGGGACGGGGGAGCCTGGTGGGCTGCTGTCTATGGGGTCACACAGAGTTGGACATGATTGAAGAGACTTAGCAGCAGTAGCAGCAGCATGGTATGTATTTGTATGGACGCTCAAATACACACACAGTTCGCATATACACGTATAGTTATTTGTACCCAAATGAATGTAAATATATCTTTCTGGTGTTTAAAAACAGAATCCTGTGATTTCTATAGAGATAGAATTGATGTAAAACAAAGAAAATAGATGGAGATGTTTCTCAGATAGAGAAACATACTCCAAATGCTTTATATCTGAACTGTCACCCCTGCTCCCAATTGAATGGCAGCGTTTTCCTCATCTGATAAATGCTTAATCCTATTGTAAGTGGTGGAAACAATTACTCACTTGGGCTCTCATGTTGTCAGCACATTCAATCTTGTCAGAGTGTGCCTTTGACTATCAGTTAGCACCTTTGCTGGATGAAGCAATAAACAAACAGCGAGAGTGTGTGGGCTGCGGGATGGTTTACAGCCGCTTGGTTTTGCATTCAGTGCAGCGTCTGCAGCCTTCCTTTTATTGAGCATGTAGTTTAATCTTCGGCTACACTGGCAAAAAATTTAGCTGACTCATTTTTTCTGGGGGTGGGGGCACCCTCTGGCCAAATGACATTTTTTTTTTTTTAAAGAAGAGTGGCGGGACTTGGAGCCTGAGCGCAGGAAGAGCCAGGCTGCTTGACACCCTGAGAGCACAGGCCTGCGTCCCTGGGCCCAGGAGCTCTGTGTTCTGATCCAGGAGAGCCTTGAAAGTGTGGCTGAAGAAAGAGGCAAAAGGCGGGCCGGAGTCACGGTGAGCACCCTCTCGTTTGTGAGTATGGTGTGCAATGGGAAGAGCTGAATCACGAAGCATTCTGGGCGTGCTGGACTTTCAGCTTTGCAGTTTGGAGATAATCTGAGTCAGGTGTGGCTGTGCCTCTGACTTGTCTTCTCTGCAGAGACCACAGGACAGAAGGTCGTCCACACATGGACGTTAGCCAGGCTGTGACCGCCACCCTTGCCGAGGTCAGAGGTTGTTGCTTTGTCCAGTGGAAATGCCTGCCGCTTGGATCCCATCGGTTGTGGATGTCATGCCTGTCCCCAGGATAATGGGAACTCATCCACTCTGCTCTAGAGCACCTTGGAACCCAAGGGAGTAAAACGGTCATTATTAAAGGGGTAACTTCGAATTCACAAGGCATTTGCTACTTTCAGTTCTGTCTTACCTGTAATAAGAAAATGTTGACACTTCAGAATCGATTTCACGTCTTTATCTGCCTAAACAATACAACTGAGATTTGTCAGTCTATATAAGCAGTTTACTAACTTAACCTTATCATCGGTCGTATCTTCATTCCCTGAAGGGATGAAACTGACGCCCGCTGCAGTGGATGCAGAGAGTCTTAACCACTGGACTCCCAGAGAAGTCGCCTAAAAATGTTTGGTTACAAACACACACACACACATTATTAATCCAGAGAAAATAAAAAATAAATACTTGCATGCAATTCTACAAGCCAAAGATACGCACTTAGTCATTTTGTCATGTCTGACTCTTTGAGACTCCATGGACTATAGCCTGCCAGGCTCCTCTGTCCATGGGATTTCCCAGGCAAGAATGCTGGAAAGGGAAGCCATTCTAATCAGAATTAAAATAACAGGGATAAGAAATGCTTTTCATTAAAGCTCCCAGTATATGTGTAATTTTTTTTAAAATAGAGTTGGTTATATTATGTGTATGGCTTTGTATCTGTTTAACAGTGTACCTCCAACATATTTCCTCATCACTTAATACATATTTTCCCTTGTGGCTCAGCTGGTAAAGAATCTGCCTGCAATGTGGGAGACCTGGGTTCAATCCCTGGGTTGGGAAGATCCCCTGGAGAAGGGAACGGCTGCCCCCCCAGTGTGCTGGCCTGGAGAATTCCACAGACTGCACGGTCCATGGGGTCGCAAAGAGTTGGGCATGACTGGATGACTTTCACTTTTTTCATACATATTGAAACCACAATTTTGAGCAGCGGCGAGTGTTCCAATTGATGGACACACCAGTCTGTTCATCCAGCTCCCTGTTACTGAGCACTGTGGTGATTTCTCATTCCATTGCAAACAATGCAGGGATGAAATACCATGTCGTCATCTTTTCCCATTTGTCTGGATTGCTGCCTTAAGATAAATCCTTGGAAATAAATTTGCTGATTTGGAGTAGTAGGTGAAATCCCCAAGCATTTGATATTATTGCCATTTGCCTTTAAGAAAATTTGTTCCTATATATACCCTCAGTAGCAACGAGAGACCAACCCCATCCCCCAGCTCTGCGGAGATAGGATTATTGCAGATATTTTAGTCCAAGAAAGAGAAGATTCTCATACTCTCTCACTGTTATTCTTCTTTACATTACTAATACTATTCAGCAAGTTAAACAGAGTTTTTAATGTGTGTGTGTATGCGTGCACATGTTTGAGTGAATCGTGTAGTAATTAAAATAGTAAAGTCTTTGGAGTTGGACTGTGTGGGACCACTTCTGGCTCTAGTATTTACTAGCTCTGTGGCCTTGGGAGGGTTACCTACACACCCTATATTTCAGCTTCTTCATTTATAAAATGGGAAAACCAAGAGTAGCTTCTGAACCTGCTTGCTGTGAGGAATGAAAAGATATTTTATATAAAGTGCCTTGGCATGGTTCTTGGAGCACGTGAGCTCTGATGAAAGGTGAGAGGTGGCGTGAGAGCAGATTCCCAATGTGTTAGCAGCGTCCGCTTGCGTGTTTCTAGATTGTGCTGGTGTAGCAGCGAGTCAGGGGTTGCGCTGATGGACTCCATCTGGCTTGGTCAGGTTTGATCCTATGTCTAGGGATGCTCGGGAGCTTCAGGTGTGGGTGCAGCTATTGCTGGTCTCAGAACCCTCCCAGGTCCTGGCAGAGAGGCCCTGGGGTGATGCTGGTCCAGGGCTCTTTCAAGGCTTCAGGAAATTTCAGAGATTAAACAAGACCTGAATTTCCTTAGAACCTGGAACGCTTCCTGCATCAGTTCCTGTATGACATGCGATGCCTGGACTGAGCCCTACTGCTTAGGAAAGAGACCCTCGCTGAAGAAGGAACTGTATTTGAAGGAATCAAACCCACTTCCAGCCAGACCTCTACCTGGATAGTAGGAGTCTGCTGGCTTGTGGGCAGAGCGGCTGAAGCCTCAGCCTCGCTGACGGCCCATGTGGCCGTGGGTCTTTAAGAGACATTTCCTAATCCCGGGAGAACTTTTCATCCATCTGTGTGATTTTCGATGTAAGTGACCAGCTGCTTTAAAATAAACTAAGCATATGACACGGGCACTCTGCGCATCTTGAAAAGCAGGAGGAAGTTTATTCACTTAAAACTGCATTTCTGTCATTCCTGCGCGGTTCCTCCCTGAATTATCTTTTCCCCAAAGCATCTGATGTTAGGAAGAAATTCTCTTTCTATTCAGCTCTCAATCCAAATAAACAGTACCTTCTCATCCTCGGGCTGCCTACGGTTGCCTTTTTAGTGCCATTTAAATCTGGGTTGGTTTTCACTAGCATTGCAGGAGAAGAAGAGTTTTAAAGCAGATGTATCATGCCTTGCAATGCAGGTGAGAAAAAACTTCAAGACGTTCCGAACCTGCTTTTCCTCCCTGTTCTCCTGCTGACGGAGAGACGCAATCAATAAAGCCGTCTTGTTAAGAAATGAGTCATTTCAGAGATCCAGGACTTTATCCTGGAGGAGGTTATTTAGCACAGGTGTTTTAATAATTGTAAGAGGTTGAGAAACCTCACATGGCTGGGCCCTCAGACTCGGTGGTGGTCTCCCGCTGGGGCCAACTCTGCCCTTGAAGCAAGGGGAGCCGGGAGCCTGCCGGCGCTTGCACGGCTGCCTCGGACTGAATCTGAGTGTTGGCGTCCTGGCAGCTGCTGCGCCTTCGTCTGGGGGAAGTTCAAGCCTGTGCTTTCGGGAGGCACTTCTTTGTATCTGCATTTACAATTAGCACGTTGAAAGGCAGGGATGGAAGGGAGGACTTCTCACTGTGCAGGAATCACAGAGCCTCCTGAATGCCACTCGCTGCACTTGTTTCCCGAGGAATCTCAGGAACACACGGAGCACAGGTGGCGACGTGACAGAGGGGAGGGTGGTGAGGGGGTGATAAGTGACGGGGCCGGCGTCCAGACCGCAGCAGTCCCCAGGTGCTCCCGGCCGCATCTGCTGTTCCGCGAGGTGCTCCGACGCGGCAGCGTGTTTCTGATGATCTAAGCAGGGGAAAGCAAATTCGGCAAGTTAACAAAGCTCCTGGAGGAGCAAGGTGAGGAGGTGTGATCTCCACACGGAGGAGGGAAGCTTTCAGGAAGGCAGTAAATTGCATCGAGGGGCGGGCACCGAGTATCAGGGACCCCTCCCTGGGTATCACCCGGGAGCTTCCTGGTGCTGGGAGAGGTGTGCAGGTGGAGGGTCGTTGGCTCCACCCTGTCCCACTCCTTTACGTGCTGGATTTTTTATCATCCAGTGAATCTGTGTGAAATGTGGGGGGGATTCTAAAACAGACCAAGCTGCATTCCTTCTTGTCTTCATTGTTTCTTTCTTCCCTTTTTAAATTTCATCTTTATTGGGACTACAGGAAGGAAATGGAAATATCTGCGGTTACCAGGAATGTTCTTCCAAGCCAGTGTTCCCCCCCGAGTCTCCCTGATGCAATGATATTGGTAAAGGAAATAAATTCATTTACTGGACGTGATACTTAATGCAGGCCTGAGTCTGGAGTCCCACTGTCTGTCCTGAGTCAGGGAGGAGGAAGGCCAAATTGACAACATTGGAATGATGGGAAACCCAGGCCATTTGTCATCTGCAATTCAGATCGGGTGATATATTTCAAGATTTCTCCTGACATAGTTTATATGGGAAAAGTCTTGAAAGGTCTTCACAAGATAACAGTGAAATCTGACAGTGAGAGAAACTGACTCATTTTTAAACATACCTTTCCAAGGAGGGTGTTAAGCATGCGTCTGTTTTATTTACGGGGATGTAAGACACTGTAAAAGAAGTTCGGTCAGGGTATAGCTGAAGTTTGCTTACTGCCTTGTGGTGCTTCCCACATTAAGTGACTCTGGCAGATTGTTTTTCATCCCTGGAGGAAGTCGCTGGTGGGGCAACCCTGTTGGAGGAGAGGCATAGCAGACACATGGAAAGGGTGTTCTCTGTACCTTAAGAGTGTGTGATGAGGGATGATGTGCCCTGCGGTAGATAAATTGCTACAAAGGACAGTTCCCCACGGGGAATTCTGATAGCTGTCTACTAAAGTATTGGGGCTTCAATTACTTTTATTTTTCTGCATTATTAAAAATAAATCAATCGGCATATTTAGTATCCAATCTGTGCTTTTTTAGCTCAGTGGAGAAAACTATAAGGCTTGTATGTCAAGAGGAATGAGAATAAAGCAGGTAAAATCAGTCTATGGAATACTTTGTCACACACAGGTTTACTTTGGGTCAAGAAACAACATTGCTGCTTTCAGTGATATGAGCCCTGGCAGTTTTGAACATTTGGTACCAATGTTTGAAAGATGATGGACTCTTTGGTAAACTCACCGAGTCCATCAGATAACGTGCTTTTGGTTGCAAGTAACAGAATATGTCATTAAAAGTGGATTAAACAATGAGGAGAATTTATATGCTCAAAACCAGGAGCAACTCCAGGAGTTACTAAATCAGTGGCTCCAAGATGATACTAACGACCCAGGCTCCTCCTGTCTGTCCATGCTCCAGCCGTGGCATTTCCTCTCTGTTTCCTCATAGAAGCAATTTGGTCTCTGTTGTCCTGGACCCCACGTTCTCATACAATCCCAAGGGGAGACAGAAAAGAGGACGTTTCTCCTTAATTGTCTCTTTGTCAGGAAGGAAGCTTGTTTATCAGAAGCTCCTTAGCAGACTCCCCTCTGAGTCACTGTGGCCAGGGAATCACATGCCATCACCTAGAACTACCAAGAGTAGGTAGACTAATGAGGACCTTGGCGTATTAAATTTTGACACAAAAATTTTCATCTCTGGACATTTCTGTAGGTAAAATCTGTATTTCCTGGTCCTAAGACAATCACGTTAAAAGATAATTACTGATAACCAATAAAGATGTTTTTAAAAAGTAAAAAAAAAGTTGTCTAGTGGCATGTGTATATAGTGCCCAGTTCAGTGCAGTCGCTCAGGCACGTCTGACTCTTTGTGACCCCATGGGCTGCAGCACGCCAGGCCTCCCTGTCCATCACCAACTCCCAGAGCTTGCTCAAGCTCATGTCCATCGAAGTTGGTGAAGCCATCCAACCATCTCATCCTCTGTCATCCCCTTCTCCTCCCACCTTCAATCTTTCCCAGCATCAGGGTTTTTTCCAATGAGTCAGTTCTTGGCATCAGGTGGCCAAAGTATTGGAGCTTCAACTTCAACATCAGTCCTTCCAATGAACACCCAGGACTGATCTTTAGGATGGACTGGTTGGACCTCCTTGCAGTCCAAGGGACTCTCAAGAGTCTTCTCTAACACCATAGTTCAAAAGCATCAATTCTTCAGTACTTAGCTTTCTTTATAGTCCAACTCTCACATCCATACATGACTACTGGAAAATCCATAGCTTTAATTAGATGGACCTTTGTCAGCAATGTCTCTGCTTTTTAATATGCTGTCTAGGTTGGTCATAACTTTCCTTCCAAAGTGGAAGCGTCTTTTAATTTCATGGCTGAAGTTACCACCTGCAGTGATTTTGGAACCCAAAAAAATAAAGTCTGCCACTAGACCCGGGTTCGATCCCTGGGTTGGGAAGATCTTCTGGAGAAGGAAATGGCAATCCACTCCAGTATTCTTGCCTGGAGAATCCCATGGACTGAGAAGCCTAGTAGGTTACAGTCCACGGGGTCGCAAAGAGTCGGACATGACTGAGCGACTTCACTTCACCTCACTGTTTCCATTGTTTCCCCACCTATTTGCCATGAAGTGATGGGTCCAGATGCCATGAGCTTAGTTTTCTAATGTTGAGCTTTAAGCCAACTTTTTCACTCTCCTCTTTCACCTTCATCAAGAGGCTCTTTAGTTCTTCTTCACTTTCTGCCATAAGGGTAGTGTCATCTGCATATCTGAGGTTATTGATATTTCTCCCAGCAATCTTGATTCCAGCTTGTGCTTCTTCCAGTCCAGCATTTCTCATGATGTACTCTGCATATAAGTTAAATAAGCAGGGTGACAATATACAGCCTTGACGTACTCCTTTCCGGATTTGGAACCAATCTGTTGTTCCATGTCTGGTTCTAACTGTTGCTTCTTGACCTGCATACAGATTTCTCAGGAGGCGGGTCAGGTGGTCTGGTATTTCCATCTCTTTCAGAATTTTCCACAGTTTATTGTGATCCACACAGTCAGAGGCTTGGTGTAGTCAATAAAGCAGAAGTAAATATTTCTCTGGAACTCTCTTGCTTTTTTGATGATCCAACAGATGTTCACAATTTGATCTCTGGTTCCTCTGCCTTTTTTAAATCCAGCTTGAACATCTGGAAGTTTACAGTTCATGTACTGTTGAAGCCTGGCTTGGAGAATTTTGAGCATTACTTTACTAGCATGTGAAATGAATGCAATTGTGTGGTAGTTTGAGTTATCTTTGGCATTGCCTTTCTTTGGGATTGGAATGAAAACTGACCTTTTCTAGTCCCGTGGCTGCTGCTGAGTTTTCCAAATTTGCTGGCACATTGAGTGCAGCACTTTCACAGCATCATCTTTCAGGATTTGACATAGCTCAACGGGAATTCCATCACCCTCACTAGCTTTGTTTGTAGGGATGCTTCATAAGGCTCACTTGACTTCACATTCCAGGATGTCTGGCTCTAGATGAGTGATCACACCATCATGATTATCTGGGTCATGAAGATCTTTTTTTGTATAGTTCTTCTGTGTACCTGTTCTTAATATCTTCTCCTTCTGTTAGGTCCATACCATTTCTGTCCTTTATCGAGCCCATCTTTGCACGAAATGTTCCTGGTATCTCTCATTTTCTTAAGGGATCTCTAGTCTTTCCCATTCTGTTGTTTTCCTCTATTTCTTTCCATTTGCTGCATTAAACTCTAAGCTCCATAAGAATAAGGATATTCTTTTGCAGTGCAGCCCGAATGTGTGGAATGATGCCTGACAAGTATCAGGAGCTTGGTCAACCTCTTTGAAGGACTCCATCTTTGCCCATAGCCATTCCAGAGCCTCACTGGGCTTCTCACTCATGTCCTGTTTCTCCCATCCATGAATTTCTCTCCAACCCTGGTACATCTGACATCCCCACACAACCCACAACCCATGTCTTAACCTTGTCCGGTTTTCACTTCCTGGTGATACCTGCCCATTTCTCTGCTCAGCTCCTGTGCAATCCCACACCTTCCCCAAGGCTTCTCTAGTTATTTCCAAGAGTAGTTGGCAGTGTTTCTGATGTGTACGAACATTTCTTGCATGTGTTAAAGTTTCCTCTGTTGGTGATGTGTCACCTGTGAAGCCGTCTGCGTGAATTCCTTCTCTGGCCATGGAGGCAGGTGCGAGCCCCTCCCGCGGGCTTCTGATGCTCGCACTGGGGGCCTGACCCCCACCTCTCGGGTCTGCCAGCCCTCACTCATCCTGCCAAAGTGCTGGCCTCCCATGGGTCTTCACAGCCTCGAGACCACAGAGTGCTGCCAGAAAGACCGCCCTTCTTGTGGGGGGCAGTTTCTACTATAACCGCCAAGCGGGGCATGAGTCCTGGGGGCCAGGCTAGGGAGCAGACCCCCAAACGGGCTGTTTCTGCCTCTTCTGTCACCCTTCCTATCAGATGTCACTGCCATCCCACACTCTCCTTCCCTCATTTCGTGAGACACAGCTGCATGCATTTTATATGAGCTCAGCTGGGAACACTTATAATTCTTCCTTTTCTCCCTTCCTAAAAAAGTGTAAGGTGCTTACCCCAAAAGCACAGTATCCTATACCAGGCTGATGGTATCAGAACCATCTGGACAAAGGACTTGACTTCTTATTATTTTGACTTCTCTTTCATTCTGCAGTTCCCATTCACTTATGAGTGATGCTCCAGTGACATCAAGCTTGCTGTGGCGGCCCTTCATACGTCCTCCCAGGATTTACCTCTAGACGCTCCCAAAGCCTCCCAGGCAAGCACGCTCAACTGTCTCCAAAGGGCTCGTCTGCTCCCCAAAGGAGGGATGGCTCAGGCCTGGGGCAATTTGCAGTCAATATCCCCCGAGGCCCTTCTCAGCAGACACAGGAGGAGTCGGCGTGAGCCCTCGGCCCCTCAGTTGGGGAAACTGAGAGGTGAGCTCCACAATGTCCCCAGGGCTCTCAGCCGTCTGGGCTCGGCTGTCCATGGTGACTGCCTCCTTGGCAATGCGCCCTTCAGGGCCCTTTCCTCCTTTGCGTCTGTCTTCTCCTCTCCTTTAGCAGAGTTTTCTGGGTTATGTTCCAAATGTTTTCCTTGCACTCAAATCCCCACGTCAGGGTCTGCCTCTGGGGGAACCAAATCAACGGCGATAAGTAAAGACCTGAAGTTTGCTGGGATTAACTGAAACAGTGCTCGCTCTCCACCGTACTGTGTCACTGGTGTGGCATCCTAATCACGTACCCAAGTCAAGGACATTCAGGGAGTGTCATTCTCCACAGGAGTCTCAGTAAAGGGCAGGAGATATTTTGGAGGAAAAAAGCCCCAGAAAACAAGACAATGTGAACGTGAATATTTCCAAGAATAATGCTTACGTTTCTAGTGACATTTTCTGCCTTGTTTATGAGACATGTTCCCACAGCGTAGATGTACAGGAGGCTTTCTCTGCAATCTCTGACTGTCTCACGCAGTGCTTCTGTTGTTGACACTCACTCCAACTGCCTCTTGTTTGGTACTGAACTTCATACAGCAGACTATGAGCCAAAGTTAGTGATTAACTGTTTTGAAAAAATCTCCCAAAATACACTTGTTTGTAATATGTCTTGCTTTTGCATCTCAGGTGCAAAATAATTGGCGTTTTAAGCCCAATTTGCCTTTTGTAAGTGATATGTGCAGCGGGACTTAATGTCTCTGTAAGACCTCACTGGGAACGGTGGTTCCAAGCACGATGGCCCCAGTCTACCTGGACGTGCCCACTCCTCATCTCTGCTTTCATTCAGTCCCTGTGAAAATGTCCAGTTTTCCTGCTGGAGGAGACTGATGCCATTTTAAACATAGTTCTTAATTATATATGATGTTTTTCCATGGTAGCATTCTCTGATAGTAGCTTCAACTGTATGTTCACTTTTGTAGATATGCAATGATGTTCTTAGAGAAAACTACATTGATCTAACTCTGTCGCTTTCTCTTAATGGTAGGCGTTGGAGACCAAAACACCTCATTTTGACACACTCAGTTTGCTGTGCCTTTATCAAAGTATATATGTAAAATGCATATATTAACATTCTTTTAAATTAGATAAAATACACAACAGATGCATCGTCCCCGAGCGCCGCCCTGCTCCTGGCCATGGGAACGCAGTTCTGACTGAACGGAAGGGCTAGCTGAGGTCACTCTGTCTCAAATGCCCGAATCTCTGACGTGTAAAGGACGTGTGAATGTTGAGCTTTAAGCCAACTTTTTCACTCTCCTCTTTCACTTTCATCAAGAGGCTCTTTAATTCTTCTTCACTTGCCTTTGGGCTTGCCTCTGGGAGCTTCAGCTGTGCTTGTATCCGGAGCGGGATGCACACTTTCCCAGGATCTGTTCGGTTTAGGCCCGTCTCTGACCCTGCTTCTGAGACCACTGCTGTTAGGCACCTGATGGAAGCAACCTCTCTCAGAGATTCCCTCATACCCCCTACCCCAGTCACCGCTCCCTAAAACCCTCCCTTTGTTGTATACTGGCTAATTTTATAGAAGATTCAGGGCCATAGGGGGCATTTTCATCATAGAAATCAGCCACCTTCCATGCAGAGAAGGCAATGGCACCCCACTCCAGTACTCTCGCCCGGAAGATCCCATGGACAGAGGAGCCTGGTAGGCTGCAGTCCATGGGGTCGCTAAGAGTCGGACACGACTGAGCGACTTCACTTTCACTTTTTGCATTCATATATTGGAGAAGAAATGGCAACCCACTCCAGTGTTCTTGCCTGGAGAATCCCAGGGACGGCAGAGCCTGGTGGGCTGCCATCTGTGGAGTCACACAGAGTCGGACACAACTGAAGTGACTTAGCAGCAGCAGCACCTTCCATGAGCATTTCAGAAATCCTCACCCCTAAGGATCACGCAGACAGCCCCCCGCCACCCCTCACGGGAATGTTGCTGTTCCCAGCTCCCCTCCGGGTGCCCTGCACTCCCTGTGTGGGTCTGTGTGCCCGACCCTTGCCCCCATTCTCATCACTCCCAGCAACACAGGTCCACGTGTGCTTCTCTGATTCCATTGAGAATTCAGCATTCTATTTTATTTTTTTGTTCTCCTCTTTTCTGAGAGTCTATCTTTTCACAACTAGATGACTTGTCAAGGGATTTTTCTGAACAAAGACAGTTCCCTCCCTAAGAGAAAGTATGATACCAGCTTACACATAATTACTTTTCCTTTTACCCTGCTCTCTTGTACTACTTCAAGAGCTTCCACATCCTACCTCACTCCAAACCAGTCTCCATGCGTTTCTAAAATGAACACTTGCTCTCGTCACTGATCATCTGTTGAAAACCTCCCCGATGTTTCCAGCTCTCTGTTGTTCAAAGCTTCCTTCATGGGTTTGTCTGGGAAAGGGGAGTCACAACTGTAAAGAGCAATATTGCATAGGAACCTGGAAGTTTAGGTCCATGAATCAAGGCAAATTGGAAATGGTCAAACAGGAGATGGCAAGAGTGAGCGTCGACATTTTAGGAATCAGTGAACTAAAATGGACTGGAATGGGTGAATTTAACTCAGATGACCATTATATCTACTACTGCAGGCAGGAATCCCTCAGAAGAAATGGAGTAGCCATCATGGTCAACAAAAGAGTCTGAAATGCAGTACTTGGGTGCAGTCTCAAAAACGACAGAATGATCTCTGTTTGTCTCCAAGGCAAACCATTCAATATCACAGTAATCCAAGTCTGTGCCTTGACCAGTAATCCTGAAGAAGCTAAAGTGAACGATTCTATGAAGACCTACAAGACCTTCTAGGACAACACCAAAAAAAAAAGATGTTCTTTCATTATAGGGAACTGGAATGCCAAAGTGGGAAGTCAAGAGATACCTGGAGTAATAGGAAAATTTGGCCTTGGAGTACAGAATGAACCAAGGCAAAGCCTAACAGAGTTTTGCCAAGAGAATGCACTGGTCATAGCAAACACCCTCTTCCAACAACACAAGAGATGACTTTACACATGGACATCACCAGATGGTCAACACTGAAATCAGATTATATTATATTATATCAGATTATATTCTTTGCAGCCAAAGATGGAGAAGCTCTATACAGTCAACAAAAACAAGACTGAGAGCTGACTATGGCTCAGATCATGAACTCCTTATTGCCAAATTCAGACTTAAATTGAAGAAAATAGGGAAAACCAATAGACCATTCAGGTGTGACCTAAATCAAAACCCTTATGATTAAACAGTGGAAGTGACAAACAGATTCCAGGGATTAGATCTGATAGACAGAGAGCCCAATACTGGAGGCAGGGATAAAGACCATCCCCAAGAAAAGAAATGCAAAAAGACAAAATGGTTGTCTGAGGAGGCCTTACAAATAGCAGAGAAAAGAAGAGAAGCCAAAGTCAAAGAGAAAAGGAAAGACACACCCATCTGAAGGCAGAGTTCCAGAGAAAGCAAGGAGAGAGAAGCAAACCTCCTCAGTGGGCAATGCAAAGAAACAGAGGAAAACAACAGAATGGGAAAGACTAGAGATCACGTCAAGAAAATCAGAGATACCAAGGGAAAATTTCTTGCAAAGATGGGCTCAATAAAGGACGGAAATGGTATGGACTTAAGAGAAGCAGAAGATATTAAGAAGAGGTGGCAAGAATACACAGAAGAACTGTACAAAAAAGATCTTTATGACCCAGTTAATGAATATGGTGTGATCACTCACCTAGAGCCAGACATCCTGGAATGTGAAGTCAAGTGGGCCTTAGGAAGCATCACTATGAACAAAGCTAGTGGCGGTATGGAATTCCAGTTGAGCTATTTCAAATCCTAAAAGATGATGCTGGGAAATTGCTGCACTCAATATGCCAGCAAATTTGGAAAGCAGCAGTGGCCACAGGACTGGAAAAGGTCAGTTTTCATTCCAATCCCAAAGAAAGGCAATGCCAAAGAATGCTCAAACTACCACACAATTGCACTTATCTCACACGCTAGTAAAGTAATGCTCAAAATTGTCCAAGCCAGGCTTCAACAGTATGAACCGTGAACTTCCAGATGTTCAAGCAGGTTTTAGAAAAGGCAGAGGAATCAGAGATCAAATTGCCAACATCCACTGGATCATCGAAAAAGCAAGAAATTTCCAAAAAAGCATCTACTTTTGCTTTATTGACTACGCCAAAGCCTTTGACTGTGTGGAATTTGACAAACTGTGGAGAATTCTTTAAGTGATGGGAATAGGAGACCACCTGACCTGCCTCTTGAGAAACCTGTATGGAGGTCAGGAAGCAACAGTTAGAACTGGACATGGAACAACAGACTGGTTCCAAATTGGGAAAGGAGTACATCAAGGCTGTATATAGTCACCCTGCTTATTTAATTTATATGCAGACTACATCATGAGAAATGCTGGGCTGGTAGAAGCAGAAGCTGGAATCAAGACTGCTGGGAGAAATATCACTAACCTCAGATATGCAGATGACACCAACCTTATGGCAGAAAGTGAAGAAGAACCAAAGAGCCTCTTGATGAAAATGAAAGAGGAGAGTGAAAAAGTTGGCTTAAGACTCAACATTCAGAAAACTAAGATCATGGCATCAGGTCCTATCACTTCATGGCAAATAGATGGGGAAACAGTGGAAGCAGTGATAGACTTTAATTTGGGGGGCTCCAAAATCACTGCAGATGGTGACTGAAGCCTTGAAATTAAAGGCTCCAACTTGCTCCTTGGAGGAAAAGCTATAACCAACCTAGATAGCATAATAAAAATCATAGACATTACTTTGCCATCAAAGGGTCCATCTAGTCAAAGTATGTTTTTTTCTAAAGTCATGTATCAATGTGAGGGTTGGACTATAAAGAAAGCTGAGCACCAAAGAATTGATGGTTTAGAACTGTGGTGATGGAGAATACTCTTGAGAGTCCCTTGGACAGCAAGAAGATCAAATCAGTCAATCCTAACAGTCCTGAAAAATCATTGGAAGCATTGATGCTGAAGGTGAAACTCCAATACTTTGGCCATCTGATGTGAAGAGCTGACTCATGGGAAAAGACCCTGATGCTGGGAAAGATTCAGGGCAGGAGGAGAAGGGAACAATAGAGGATGAGATGGTTGGATGGTGTCACTGACTTGATGGACATGAGTTTGAGCAAGCTCTGGGTGTTGGTGTTGGACAGGGGAGGCCCAGTGTGCTGCAGTTCTGGGGTCACAAAGAGTCGGACACAACTGAGTGACCGAACTGAACTATACTGATAAGATGTCTCCAAGCCAGACTTCAGCAATACGTGAACCGTGAACTCCCTGATGTTCAAGCTGGTTTTAGAAAAGTCAGAGGAACCAGAGATCAAATTGCCAACATCCGGAGGATCATGGAAAAAGCAAGAGAGTTCCAGAAAAACATCTATTTCTGCTTTATTGACTATGCCAAAGCCTTTGACTGTGTGGATCACAGTAAACTGTAGAAAATTCTTCAAGAGATGGGAATACCAGACCACCTGACCTGCCTCTTGAGAAATCTGTATGCAGGTCAGGAAGCAATAGTTAGAACTGGACATGGAACAACAAACTGGTTCCAAATAGGAAAAGGAGTACATCAAGGCTGTATATTGTCACCTTGCTTATTTAACTTGTATGCAGAGTACATCATGAGAAACGCTGGACTGGAAGAAACACAAGCTGGAATCAAGATTGCCAGGAGAAATATCAATCACCTCAGATATGCAGATGACACCACCCTTATGGCAGAAAGTGAGGAGGAGCTAAAAAGCCTCTTGTTGAAAGTGAGAGAGGAGAGTGAAAAAGTTGGCTTAAAGCTCAACATTCAGAAAACGAAGGGCATGGCATCTGGCCCCATCACTTCATGGGAAATAGATGGGGAAACAGTATGAAGAAGAAATAAAGAGCCTCTTGATGAAAGTGAAAGTGGAGAGTGAAAAAGTTGGCTTAAAGCTCAACATTCAGAAACGAAGATGATGGCATCTGGTCCCATCACTTAAACAGAGGAAACAGTGTCAGACTTTATTTTGGGGGGCTCTAAAATCACTGCCGATGGTAATTGGAGCCATGAAATTAAAAGACGCTTACTCCTTGGAAGAAAAGGTATGACCAACCTAGATAGCAAATTGAAAAGCAGAGACATTACTTTGCTGACTAAGGTCTGTCTAGTCAAGGCTGTGGTTTTTCCTGTGGTCAGTATGGATGTGAGAGTTGGACTGTGAAGAAGGCTGAGCGCCGAAGAATTGATGCTTTTGAAGTGTGGTATTGGAGAAGACTCTTGAGAGTCCCTTGGACTGCAAGGAGATCCAACCAGTCCATTCTGAAGGAGATCAACCCTGGGATTTCTTTGGAAGGAATGATGCTAACGCTGAAAGTCCAGTACTTTGGCCACCTTATGCGAAGAGCTGACTCACTGGAAAAGACTCTGATGCTGGGAGGGATTGGGGGCAGGAGGAGAAGGGGACGACCGAGGATGAGATGGATGGATGGCATCACAGACTCAATGGACGTGAGTCTGAGTGAACTCCAGGAGTTGGTGATGGACAGGGAGGCCTGGCGTGCTGCGATTCCTGGGGTCCCAAAGAGTCGGACATGACTGAGCAACTGCACTGAACTGAACTATAAAATAGTCAAGAAATAACAAGAGTTGGTGAGGATGTAGAGAAAAGAGAACCCTTGTGCACTGGTGATGGGAATAAGAATTGGTGCAGCCACTATCAAAAATTATGTAGAGGTTTCTCAAAAATTTAAAAAATAGCACTATTGTATGATCAAGCAATTCCACTGTTGGGAATTCATTCAAAGAAAACCAAAACACTAATTAGACAAGATATATGCACACTAATGTTCAATTCACAGTTATTTTTGATAGCCAAGATATTGAAGCAACCTAAGTGTGTCTACCAATAGGGAATGGATAAAGAAAATACAGGCAATTTTTCATGCACACACACACACAGAGGAACGTTCAGTTCAATTCAGTTCAGTTGCTCAGTTGTGTCCAATTCTTTGCGACCGATGAATCGCAACACGCTAGGCCTCCCTGTCCATCACAAACGGAGTTCATTCAAACTCACGTCCATCAAGCCACTGATGCCATCCAGCCATCTCATCCTCTGTCATCCTCTTTTCTTCCTGTTCCCAATCCCTCTCAGCATCAGAATCCTTTCCAATGAGTCAACACTTCGCATGAGGTGGCCAAAGTACTGGAGCTTCAGTTTTAGCATCATTCCTTCCAAAGAAATCCCAGGGTTGATCTCCTTCAGAATGGACTGGTTGGATCTCCTTGCAGTCCAAGGGACTCGCAAGAGTCTTCTCCAACACCACAGTTCAAAAGCATCAATTCTTCGGTGCTCAGCTTTCTTCACAGTCCAACTTTTGCATCCATACAAGACCACTGGAAAAATCATAGCCTTGACTAGACAGACCTTTGTTGGCAAAGTAATATCTCTGCTTTCAATTTGCTATCGAGGTTGGTCACACCTTTTCTTCCAAGGAGTAAGCATCTTTTAATTTCATGGCTGCAATCACCATCTGCAGTGATTTTACAGCCCCAAAAAATAAATTCTGACACTGTTTCCACTGTTTCCCCATCTATTTCCCATGATCTTTGTTTTCTGAATGTTGAGCTTTAAGCCAACATCTTCACTCTCCTCTTTCACTTTCATCAAGAGGCTTTTTAGTTCCTCTTCACTTTCTCCCATAAGGGTGGTGTCATGTGCATATCTGAGGTAATTGATATTTCTCTTGAAAACCTTGCTTCTAGCTTGTGCTTCATCCAGCCCAGAATTTCTCATGATGTACTCTGCATATAACTTAAATAAGCAGTGTAACAATATACAGCCTTGACAGACTCCTTTTCCTATTTGGAACCAGTCTGTTGTTCCATGTCCAGTTCTAACTGTTGCTTCCTGACCTGCATATATTATTCAAGACAAAAAATAAATAAATAAATAAATAAAATCTTGTAATTTGCAACAACATGGATGGATCTAGAGGGTATTATGCTAAGTGAAATTAAGTCAGNATGTATGGATGTGAGAGTTGGACTGTGAAGAAGGTGAGCACCAAAGAATTGATGCTTTTGAACTGTGGTGTTGGAGAAGACTCTTCAGAGTGCCTTGGACTGCAAGGAGATCCAACCAGTCCATTCTGAAGGAGATCAACCCTGGGATTTCTTTGGAAGGAATGATGCTAAAGCTGAAGCTCCAGTACTTTGGGCACCTTATGCGAAGAGTTGACTCATTGGAAAAGACCCTGATGCTGGGGGGGATTGGGGGCAGGAGGAGAAGGGGACGACCGAGGATGAGATGGCTGGATGGCATCACAGACTCAATGGACGTGAGTCTGAGTGAACTCCGGGAGTTGGTGATGGACAGGGAGGCCTGGCGTGCTGCTATTCATGGGGTTGCAAAGAGTCGGACACAACTGAGTGACTGAACTGTACCCATGATCCTCTGATGCCACTGATCTCAGGTGGTCTTGGCCTGCAATAGTTTGGAGTTGGGCTTGGATTTCAAACTGGAAACTGAAGCTGGGTCTGGGGGGTGAAAGCACCAGATTGTAGCCAGTAGACCAGTGATCAGTGACAAGGGCCCTGACTCTTTAGCTTTGCAGAGAAGAATTTCCAGTAAGACAGAAAGTAGTGAAGCAAGCAATATATTTATTAAGAGGGAAAAGACTACAGCATGTGTGGCAAGACACGGGTAGGCTAGGAGGGAGGGTGCCCATGCTGCTGAGTTGCGTCACTCAGGCTGACTTACTTTTTCGGCCCTTCTTCCAGTTTCCCTTGGGTCAGTCATTCTGAGCTGCCTGGCCCACCATCCGTATTTGCTATATATCAGAATCCCTCCATGTCTATGTGTACATCTCTTAGACACGATGGATTCTACGACAAAGGGGTACAGGTAGAGCGTCCCTTGACATTGTCCCCCCTTTGACCTCCAAGGAGCCTTTGTGTGCGTGTGTGCCTGGGGAGGTCTCCTGACTTTGGGAATGAGAAATACGTGGTCTGGGCAGCGCCCAGCCCCCTCTCTTAATTTTCCTGCCATTCTCATTTTGGAGTTTCAGTCTACAGGGAATAACCTCCAGTTGCTTCACAATAGGGAGGCCCCGTCTCCCTCCTGACTCATCACCAGCACTGTGACAGTTCTGAGGCTGACTGTCAAAGGCCAACAAGTGGGTGGGGGCCCAATTCCTGGAATAGTTGCAATAATCCTCCCACTCATCAGCCTATGAAACTGTTGTTGTTCTCAAGTCACCAAGTCATGTCCTGACACTTTGGGACCCCATGGACTGCACCAGGCTTCCCCTGTTCTTCATCATCCCCTATAGTTTTCCCAAGTTCATGTCCACTGAGTCAGTGATGCCATCCAACCATCTCATCCTCTGTCATCCCCTTCTACTCCCGCCCTCAATCTTTCCCAGCATCAGGGTCTTTCCCAATGAGTCAGTTCTTTGAATCAGGTGGCCAGAGTACTGGAGCTTCAACTTCAACATCAGTCCTTCCAAAGAGTATTCAGGGTTGATTTCCTTTAAGATTGACTGTTTTGATCTCCTTGCTTTTCAAGGGACTCTCAACAGTCTTCTCCAGCACCATAGTTCGAAAACATCAAGTCTTCAATGCTCTGCTTTCTGCTGCTTTTCATTAGCCTATGAAATTACCCAGCCTGTAAAAACTAACCATTCTGCAATGGCCTACCCTGTATGGAGTGTGTTTCACCCGGAATAAATTCATTTCTTATATATATCACTTTTTCTTTAAGTGAATTCTTTCTTTTTTTTAATATAAATTTATTTATCTTAACTGGAGGTTAATTACTTTACAATGTTGTATTGGTTTTGCCATACATCAATGTGAATCCACAGGTATACACGTGTTCCCCATCCTGAACCCCCCTCTTACCTCCCTCCCCGTACTGATACTGGATGCTTGGGGCTGGTGCACTCAGTGAATTCTTTCTACAGGGAGACATCGAAAACCTGAATTTCACTAGAAGTTCTGAATCCTGAGAGCAGATGTGATTTCAGGTGAAAGACCACGGGTTCAGGTCCCAGTGTGAGCTACATGGTTTCAGATTCCCTGGGAACATATGTATGAAGACTAGGTGGGATGAGAGCAACCACAGTGATAACAAAACTCCTGAACAGGTGACACAATCCTCTGACGAGAAAAGCTGCCCAGGATGAAGTCTGCGCTCATCTCCAAGCACAAAGCAAATTTGCCTCAGTATTTACTATTTCACAGTAGATGAACAACTTTCAACCAAAATTATGAGACATATACAAAGGCAAGTAAGAGACTCTCCGGAGAAACCAGGCAGTCATCGGGAGCAGGTGCTTCGCACAGTGTGGTGCTGGCAGGAAAGAGCACAGCCGACCAGGAAACTTGCACGGGAAACTCAGAGGCAGACGCACATGAACACCGTCAACACATTTTTGCACAAATATGCAAAGGCAATTTTATGTAGAAAAGATAGTCTTTTCAACAAATGGTGAGGAAAACTTGATAGCCCCATGCAAGAATAAAATAAAAGGAAGATTGACGCATGCCTCCAACGTTACATGAAAATAACTCAAAAATGTATCATTGACTTAAAGGCCAGATATAAAACTATGAAACTCCTAGAAGAAAATTGATATGACCCTGGATTTGGAGGACAGATTTTTAGTTATGAAACCAAAAGCATATGATTTCCTAAAGGAAATTCATCCTGAATATTCATTGGAAGGACTGATGCTGAAGCTGAAACTCCAATACTTTGGCCACCTGATGCGAAGGACTGACTCATTGGAAAAGACTCTGATGCTGGAATAGATTGAAGGTGGGAGAAGGGGATGACAGAGGATGAGATGGGTGGATGGCATCACTGACTCAATGGACTTCAGTTCAGTTCAGTTGCTCAGTCATGTCCGACTCTTTGCGACCCCATGAATCGCAGCACGTCAGGCCTCCCTGTCCATCACCATCTCCCGGAGTTCACTCAGACTCACGTCTATAGAGTTGGTGATGCCATCCAGCCATCTTACCCTCTGTCTTCCCCTTCTCCTCCTTCCCCCAATCCCTCCCAGCATCAGGGTCTTTTCCAATGAGTCAACTCTTCGCATGAGGTGGCCAAAGTACTGGAGCTTCAGCTTTAGCATCATTCCTTCCAAAGAAATCCCAGGGTTGATCTCCTTCAGAATGGACTGGTTGGATCTCCTTGCAGTCCAAGGGACTCTCAAGAGTCTTCTCCAACACCACAGTTCAAAAGCATCAATTCTTTTGCGCTCAGCCTTCTTCACAGTCCACCTCTCACATCCATA